>OY735265.1:5366802-5491620 GCA_963457715.1 Argyresthia albistria
TAACACGACGCTTTTCTTTATAACTGGCGTCATCGCCTTGAATCAGCGCACTAGGGCATCAGTCAATGACCCTCCAATAGTTTTGTTTGCAACTGTATGGGAAGGTCATCGTCGTCGGTGTATGTAATGAAGCGGCACACAGAGTGGAAGCGTGTAACTTACGCCTCGCCGTGGAGCCGGAGAGGGACAGAGTCCGGCCCAGCTCGCCCTTGACCGCGCGCAGGCTGCGCAGGATGTCGTCGGGGTCGCGGCGCACGCACGAGGAGCGACGCCGCTCCGAGCGCCGCGCGCCCGCCACCTCCGCCGCGCCGCCCTCTGTCCGCAACCAACCAAGCAACGTGCCAGTGCATGCGCACCTCACACACGCCACACACGACATGAACAGACAACTCGGGGTGGGCGAGTGACATACACAATTTTGGAGTGGGGTCGATATGTGCTAGAATGAAGGGGAGGCCTTTTTGGAGGCTGTTTGCTTTGAGACAGACATACAAGGAAGGGGAAACGTGATTTGGTGATTGATGGAAAACCGATTCAGAAGATTAACTCTAAGACAAGTTATACCTTTTTCGGCCTGCTGGAAAGAAGAGCGACGGGACCCCGGCAGCGAATGAGAGAAGTCCTTGCCGAGATTGTACGTTTCCACCTCGAGAGTCTCCGACTGCGACGAGCCGCGCCGGGATCCGCCCACCCACGCGTGGTCCGGGTGCAGCAGCGACGCGCATTCACCGATCGAGTCCATGTCGTCTGTAAACAAGACGTTTAATTAGTAAAGATGGAACTTCAGTAGGAACCCTTGATAGGTGGAAATCAGGTACCGGATACAGAGCGTTGTGAAGCAAAGTCACCGCGGCGCAAGGCTCTAATCCCGGTGAGTGAACCACGCGGGGAGGCATTAGCCGACCGAGTCCCACCTCTCTCTTCCAACGTCCACCACACCGCGCGCTCTTCCGCGAAGGCTTTCTCTATGTCCATCTAGAAACAAACAAACAGAATTATGATTGAGTGCGCTACGGAAGTGACCTGCGGTTTATACAACCTTATGGTTTATTTAAGAGCTCCGTGGTCTTGGTGGGTTTCACCTTGCTTCTCACGCAGGAGATGCAGGTTCGAATCCCGGTAGACCATGTACCAATGAGATGATTAATTTGTCTTAAGTACATTATCGGACACTCCGTGTTTCGGATGGCACGTTAAGCTGTAGGTCGTAGGTCCCGGCTACTATCACTACATCGTAGTATGTAGTAGTCGTAAAACCCCTCCATCAACCCGCACTGAGCCAGCGTGGTGGAGTATGGCTCAATCTTACTCGGATCCGGGTAAAGGCCTGTGCCCCTCGGTGGGGACATGAATGGGCTACATTTACTTTACTTTTTATGGTTTATTTTGCTATTGGTACTCATCTAAAGATTTTCACCTTAGTCCCAAGAGAGCAATGCCTTTTTATGTTACTCAAATATAAAACTTATCTGTGACTAACAATGAAAATGTAAATGTAAAGTATAAGTAAGTACTTTATTTTATATTTATGCTGTAATTTCCGTGTTGTTATGTAGTTTTATTGCGTACTAAGACTGTCCTCATGCAACCACATTCCTGTCCTGCCTAGGTTTGCTGGTAGAAATCTCTCTTTAGAGATAAGTTCGCCTTTGCGTATAATATTTCTTGTAAATGTATTTTTAAGTTTCTGTGCAACAAAGAATATGAATATGATGAATACGCGACATAGACTTCTCTTTGTAAATAGAGATACGTGATTCACTTGCCGTGCATTCTCCAATAAGTACAGGGTCGATTCCGGGACAAGCGTCCCATAGTGTGAGCTCGATAGCGCGGCCGGCGATCAGGTCGGCTGTGAGGCCGCCGAAGCCCAGTGTGGCGTTCCACACGGGGCTGCATGACGCCGAGGCTGGGTCCGTCTCCACTGGAGGGCAGCTTTCACTGGAAACGAGACGTGCGTAGTTTTGGAAATGTGAGATAGTTTGAGGAGACTTCACTTTAGTTGATAAATGCTTTAAGTTTCAAACACGTTGTTAACTTGGAAAACACCTTTTCAAAGCGGCGATAAAACCAGAATAATATGGGATCAATCTATCGTTAAGATAATTCACCAAGTTAAAAACTTACAAAATAACGACTTCATGATCTTTTACTGACTCCCAGTTTCTGAGACGCTGATCACGATTAACTAATCGGTGATTAATTCAAAATGGCGGCACACGATTGGCTAATAGCGGCACGTGATTGGCTGAAATCAGTTAATCGCTCTGTTAGCTAATCGTAACCTTTGATCAGCGCCTCAGAAACCGGGGGATAGTCCTGTCCGCGTGGAATGCGAATGACGTCTAACAATTCACAGTATTATACAAAATAAACGAAATCGGTCCTTACAGCCAGAATTCATCTACACCACATACATAGTCACAGAAAGGCAAAAATATGTAATCTTGGATACCTGAATGAACCTAAATACTGATTCCTGATTTAAAAAAATGGGACCAACCTGAAGGTCCATTCTTTCAAGAAAAGAATTTTTGAAATCGGTTAACAAATATCAATTTTGAGGTAACACACATAAAAATATATATATATATAAAAAGCATAACACAACCGAATTGACAATCCCCTCCTTTTTTGAAGTCGGTTAAAAAGAGAAGTTAAATGCGAGATTTGATCACATATTTCATCATCATCATCATTAGCCTTTTCATCTTTTCAGATGTTTATTATAGCTGCTGTGTGTTCTGGGAGTCATATTTACAGTTTAACAATATCATATCCAATATCACAATAGAATCAACATAATTTTACAGTCAGTTTACTAACAGCGACGGCAGCAGGCGTATCCTGGCGAAGGCCTCCGGCTCGTCGCCATACCCGAGCGTGTGGTCCCGCGGCGGCAGGTCGTCGGCTGCTATCAGCACCACCACCAGCTTGCGCAAGTCGCTCTCGAACCACACTTGCAGCTGCGCCCGCGCAAGCGGCCGCTCGCGGGCTCGCTCCGCTCGGTCTTGTTCCTATATGCGAGAACGGGCTTAAGTAATGCCGGTCGGGAGACAAGCTTTGTTATAATGTGACCTGTTTGGTGGTGCGTTTGTATGATGTGTTTTGCAGACTATAATTAGAGCTGCAATGGTCGTGAAATGTTAGGTCATCCTAGGCAAACAAATATGTTTCAGGATTTAATGCAAATGTAACCCCATTTTTTTAGGTCTCTCAGCAACTATTTCGGAAGTCACATTATAAAAAGCTCGTATGACACTGTGTTATAAAACGAAATCTTAAGAAATAATATTATACTATCAGGTGAGTTATTTCTTAAAACTCTGAATGCAAAATCTAATTATTCTTTGTTTGGGGGTTATGCTTAGTTGATGAAGTACATGCAGCACGTTCAAATCTCCATTACTTAGCATTGGTTATCTCAAAAATCATTCGGTGCGTATTCATAGCGATGCATTTATGTCGTTATCATCACAACATAGACCTCAGACCAATCGATTGCCTTCACTTGCAAATTTCAGTATAACATGCGTCGGGCCGAGGCGTTTCTAGTAAAACACAAAGTATTTATAAAACCGGATGTTCTCATCCGCCATGCAGAAAGCTTTTACATGCTCATATCGATTTTACAAGCTGCAGGACCCCGAAAAACATATTTGCTAGGGTTAAGGTCACATGACTTCGATAAAATATTTATGATAATTGTTTATTGTAAAATTAAGCCTAAAAGTCACTAATCCTAAATTAAAAGCTTTCCCTAAGAATTTTCTAATTCTATGTTGAATTTTCTAATAAGAATCATCTAATTATCTATAATAATCTGTAAATAGATAAACTATTTCGATATGGCTACTAAATACCGCTTAGTGTGTACTCGTAGAAGGAACCTAACATTTTCGTATTGTGTTACATCGGTACAGCAACCAGTTAGTTACTTTCAAGGCACTTATTTTTTGTGTGTGAAGGTGTTGAATTTTTATGCAATAATTCGATTATAATTACATATTTTAACAATAAGTCTTGAAAATTAACTATCGAGGATTACCGCAGACAATATAGGTAATTATGTCGATTGAGTTCAACGCTAGCTAAAGTCTTCACAAGATAGACAGTCAATATTACGTAACAATATTTTCGGTGATACATAACAATCGATGCTTCGTTTCTTCGGTGCTTTATAATAACAATGCAATATGCACAGTTCACATTGTGCCACGCACGTCATGCATATCCAATTGTCGATAAAATAAATGATGTGATTGTTACATTCAACTACGGTCTTTAACAGCTGAGCGGTAATGTACATAATGTCGTGTCGTGGTACTGTCGTGTGGTCGCACGTCACTGAAGCTCGGTGCGGCACGGCGGCCGGCCGGCACTCCGCCGCGGCGCCTGTCGCTAAGGTTTTCGCCGTCCGTCGCGCAACTATCGTGCGACAGCGCGTGTCGAAGCTAGTAGGCCTCGGGACTAGTCCCTAGCGAGCACTTCTCTTTACAATGTGCGGCATGACACTACACTAAAGTCAACAGCAAGACTCGGTAACAGACACTCGTCGGGCAAGACACGAGACGTACAAACGGGAGGGAGTGCTGCGTCGAGGACGCGGGGCGCAGGCGCTGACAGACAACATAGCGAGTGTCGTGCGGGCTGCGTGGGGGGCGCTCACCTCGGCGCCGCCGGCGGTTAGGCTCGACTCTGATGTGCGTGCGCGCAGCTAAGGCCAGCGCCAACATCCGCTTCTATTATACAGCTCTACGACTCTTCTTCTTATCACTTCTCGTCAAAGAACTGTCGTTCTCCATCGCGTATGTGATGGTTGCACCACACAGCGTGTTCGATTTAACTATTTGTATGTTAGCTTTGATCTAAGCTGTAAGCGGCAGCATTGCTAGCTTCACTACAATTTTGTCTCATCAAATTTTGTTGTTAAGTGAGTTACTAATTTTAAACACGTGATACTGATTCATTAGAATCGGGATAACTCCGCTACTCTACCATGAAACATCTAAGTCGTGGAATGCGGACTAGACTTACGCAAGGATTGTTGTATCGGTTCCTATTGTCATTTTGCCGATTGTTCCCTAACCTCAGACTCCGCTCTTCATGGACGACGTTATATGAAATGGTCAGTCGATAGAAAAAAATAAAAATCTGAAAATAAGTAGGTAGCATTTTTTCACACACTTAAGACAATCATATAAACGTTAACGAAAACGTATGTAAATAACAAATTAAGTTAAAAATATGCGTAAGTATATATTTTTAAGTAAACAAACATATTTATCTTTGACATAGTTAACAATGTTAGATTATGTCTACTGTCGTAGTTAGAAACACTAAACTCTTACAACTAGGCTAACGTGGAAGATGTTCTGATTAGTGCTACAGTATCACAGCAGAGAGACACGACGACGGCGCCGGCGGCGGGGAACGGGCGGCGCCGTGTGACGTGTCACGTGACGTGAGCCCCGCATGTCACGTCACGGCACGACGGACTCCGGAGGCTCGCGACATACATGTACCTACATCGACTGCGACGGCCTCGACTAACTGACGAGCTGGCGGATCACCCCAACTTGTAAAATCTGATCGCGTTATCAACCAACTCGGCAGTTATCAAGTCGACGCCTCAGACACGGCTAGTATACTTAAATGAGTGATCTGAATACGCAGAAGAGAGGCACAGAGTGATAGTCTCTACAAGAGTTCATGAAGGGTGGATGAGGAGCGTGGACGCTCGATGTCCCATGGGTCACAACACATATTGTTACATTTAAAGCCTATAGGTATTATACCGGGGTTTTCGGCAATTTCCGTCTGGTCGGCGATGATGGCGATTTGTCGCTTTCCGGTTCTGTGAACCAAAACAATGTGCATTACACTACTAATGAACTAGCATATTACTTGTAGAATAGAAATTCGACGGCACAGAATTTCAAATGGTGTTCGAAGCAAAATTTATCAACATAGCAATAAAATTAAAAAGGAGAGTTAGAATAGAGCGTGCAGTTCTGTAGAGAAAATTAAAGAAGAAAAAATGTGAAGAGTTTGAAGAGTAAAATCAAAGCAAATTTTAAAATAGTAGACAAACGTGGAAAGTGTAAACAGCCTTTTGTTGTGACAGATGTGTTTGCACTGCATGTGTTAATTGTGAGTCGGTTATTAACTTTCAAACAGACACTTTTCAAAATCAGTAAAACATAATTTGCAGTTCATTCCTAGAAATATCAAATCCAAAGTCGGAGAGTTGTGGCGGTGAGAGATAATTCATAACAGGACGTTTGTATAATTTTACCATGTGCATATTTAGGATATGTAGCGACAGTCAGAGTTCGTACTTAAATACGAGTGGAGACGACAGAATACGGTTTTCTGTCTGTATGAAGACACTGCCATACAGGGTGGAACGGGAAGATTATGAGGTAATGTAGTCCTTGAGCGGATTACTCAAGGACAACATTACCTCTCGTCTCACGAAACTAATGAACTCTATTATTGATACGGTGGTATATCGGAATACAAATCAGCTGGTCGGAGCTTTTTCGCAGTTCATTGTTTCATACTAAAACGCAAAATACTTTCTGTTGCACCCTGCAGACCCCAGCCTGATCGCGAATAATTACGCATCGAAATCAAGCAAATTCTAATCTTTCAGTGATTCATTTGAACGATATAAAGATCATCTCATCGGCACCAGAAGCATGCAGCGGAGCAGGTTGTGTCGCCCGAGGGAGCAGCTGCAACAGAACTATACATATTCTGTTTCTCACTTTCCCGCAACAAAACCCCGGGTGCTGCACCAGTAGCATGTTTTATCCCGGAAGGTGAGGGACAGAGACGTATGCAGAGCATGTTCGCGGTCCTCTAGCGTCATGACCCCCCGGCATGATACGGCTGCTGGCCTCGACCTGGCAAATATTCGCGATCGGGGCTTGAGACGCCGCGTTGTGTTGCACGTGTCATACCAAACAGCAGCTGCGGCAGATGCTGCTGCGAGCCCTGCAGCGGGTGCTGCTCCTCGGGTGGTGGCGTGGACACGAGCAGCTCCACGCTGTCGGCGCAGTGCTCCACCACTGCGCATACCTCCTCGAAGCTGCGGTCCGACAGCGGCACTCCGCCCCATTCTAGCACCTGACGGAACATTGTGTGACTCTTTCAAACGACTGGAGGTCAATTCTCACCCACTCTTAATGCGTATTAGACAAATGGGAGGAGCTTCGTCTTTCAATGGGCAAAGGTTCTTCGTGATTGGTCCTTGGCCTATTAAAAGACGAACCACCTCCCACTTGTCTAATTCGCCTTTGCTATAGAAACGAGAATTGGCCTCCTATTGTAGTTTCTATTGTGGAACTCGATTTTTCCATTAAAGTTGGAATCAGTTGATTGCCTCAGGACTCCGTCTCATTGTTTAGTTTCACTCTCTAGCACACAACATAACAACATAGCGTCCCGCCTTTTCCCATAAGGGGTTGCAGAGGCACAACCGTACCCACTTTTATCCAGGTATTTCAACACTATTTTGCGTGACAGGGGGCTAGCCCATCGCCGCAGCTATGGAGTAATGAAGGTTTCCTCACGATGTAGCATATGTAGACAATATACATTGGTTCTAGGTCTAGGTTGTCGTTTATAAAATAAACACTCTGGAATACCTAGCTACTTTAGATGTGAGAACATCTCACTCGAGTATAGAGCGGCCCCGCAGAAAGCTAAAACTTTTAGCGGAATGTCGTCATTTCATTAGTTGCTAGAGTAATTATTCGGACCAAACCACTGCCGCCGGTTGTCATTTCACTGTCCGTACTAAAGGAGTCCCCAGGCCCTCCCTATCACAGCAAGTCGCTAACCCGCCTGGCCGCGGAGATAGGCAACCACAGGCCCCAAAGGACACAACCGCTCTTATGACCTGCCTTACCCTAGAATCCACTAATGTAATCATGACCCAATGAGCGTTCCACTCGGTATAACTTGACAGTTCCACACATTTGAGAGATATTTGACAGAACATAGCTTTTATTTCTAAATACATAAGTCCGTTATTTTCAGACGCCGCATCCCGGGGGGGGGACTGCTGGGTTCTTCAAAATACCAGTCTTGGCTCATACTACAAAAAATACCAAAAAATGTTTTACTTATTACGGCTACGTTATTTAACTGATGTTTCTGTAACGTACCTTATCTCCCTGCTGTAGGCCGCACATGTCCGCGGGCCCGCCGGGCACGGTCCACACGATGACCGCCTCGCGTCGCCCACTCGCGTCTGGCTTGCCGCCCACCACGCGCATGCCGAAGCCGCGAGCTGCGGGTGTTCAACGATGATATGAGGTAAGACACGCCGTTCATTTTCAAAGAAGAAAGGATTATTTAATTTGTAGATCATCCGACAACACGATCATAAATATCAAAGTAAAACCTCTGATACTTTGCGGAGGCAGATGCGGAGGCGAGGTTCCGTTACAACCCTAATATACCTGTGCAGTCAGATTGGTGACGTCATTAGTAGCGCTATAAATATATAAAATATAAATTCTAGAGATGATGTATACAGGGTGTAATCGTTAAGAGTGCACAGTGATTATTTTGTAACTATTACAGATATCAAAAAACTTTAAACTGATATCGAAAGCACGTTACCTAATGAGTAAAATGACATCAAAACTCATTAAAAATAAAACGAGAAATAACCAAAATTTTGACATCAAATACGAGATTATTAGAGAGGTTTTAGTTTCCTTATTTTTAAAGGTTATTTTATAATCATACTACTGTTTTTTAAAGAAAGTTATTAATCTAACACAGTTATAAAACTACCTGCCTTTACATTGAATGATATTTATAAATTATTTAAAAAAAAAAAAACATTTAGAAACTGTAAAAAGAGCCCGTCATTGTATCGCACAACTAGGACGTCACTTCGAACAACTGTTTTGAATACAACATTTTGTGCTTACTTAGAAATAAATATCATTCAATACAAAAATAGTTTTAATACTTTGTTAGGTTAAAACAGTTTCCTTAACTGGTTCGCCGACACATCTTATATAACAATAGTTTGCCATTGTTCGGTCGTTCGAGCGGTGTGCTTCTGCGAGATAAGGGGTTAAATAACAGTACTAAGTTTATAAAATAACCTTTTTAAAAGGAAACTAAAACCTTTCTACTAATCTTGTACTAAATGTAATAAATTAATGGGAGTGTTTCATGTAAAAAATTTGGACTTCACGTTTTATTTTTAACAAGATTTTGATGTCATTTTATCCATTATTATTATTATTATTATTATGAGCCTGTAATATCCCACTGCTGGGCAAAGGCCTCTCTCCCCCTCTTCCACTCCATTCGATCCTGAGCGGTCTCCTTCCACTCTTTATCCCATAGAGCCAACTCATCACTCCATCTCTTCCTGGGTCGGCCACGCTTTCTCTTTGCATTTACTGGGAGCCAGTCTGTGGTTCTTTTAGCCCAACGATTTGGCTAAAAGAAAACCAATTTTATCCATTAGGTAAAGTTATTTTTGTATATCAGTAATTGTTATGAAAATAATCACCTGTGCACACTTAACGAATATACCCTGTATATTCTGGATATTTTTTTAATCCTTGTTGTGCAGGGAACGTATGTACTATAACAAGTCTTAAAAATGTTTTCAGCAATGCCCCCGAGTTAGTAAAATACGTCGAAAAGAGGTAAAATCTCACGTAAATAAAATATCCTTCTGCCGATAGTACTACCGGTAATAAACCAGCAACGGTGTTAGTGGTGTTCACTATTTTATAGGCAATAAAATATCCGTCAAACATTAACCACCAATAAATGTAGATCGATAAAAGCGTATTTCGACTACTTACAAGCTATTGTGCCACGAGAAAGACCTCTACAGAGAGTATAGAGCTAGGTGCTGTGCGGATCCGAAACATTATAGGTGCTGTGCGGATCCGAAACATTATAGGTGCTGTGCGGATCCGAAACAGGTTGAGTAGTGGACAGGAGAGGGGTCCAAGTTGCGTATGGAAATCGAATAGTTATAGTGTAATGCGGTTGCGTCTGTTTTTTCTAGAGACAACATTTTGCGCCCTAGGGAGCAATCGATATACAGGATGACATTTAGATAACCATGTTTTTAGTGACTGATAGTACACATTAAATATTTTTTTTTTTTAGTTAAAATGCCCCCCTCTGTCATCTGTGTTTACTGGCGAGTCGGTAGCTATTTTGGAAGCTATCCTGTATGTCTTAACGCATAAATTAAACAAAACCATTATTTTTTCAGACTCCCTTAGTTGTCTTCAAGCCATGTTGTCAAACCAGTTCAGGTCCAAAATTAAATTTCCAGTAATACTTAAAATTAAAGAATCGCTATATGACTGCCATCGTCAGGGATTGGAAATTGTGTTGGCTTGGATCCCCGGACATGCGGGTGTTACGGGAAACGAGGAGGCAGACTCCTGTGCGAAGAATGCTGTAGCTTTGGGTGGCTCTGAACATTTCCGTAATTACAGCTCAGATATATGTTCTATCTCTAAAGCGCATCTATTTAAATCATGGAACGATGCCTGGCAGGTTAGCCGTCAGCTCAAGGGCAGATTCTATGGAGACATCCAGGATACTATCCCTCTGAAACCCTGGTATTTCAAATTCCGCGCTTCGGTTAAACGCACCACATCTACAATTTGCCGTCTTCGTCTAGGTCATTCCTGCACTCCGGTGCACCTGGCTAAAATTAGGGTCAGGGATAACTCTCTTTGTGAGTGTGGTCTGGCAGAGGGCTCTGTTGACCACATCTTTTTTGAATGCTCTAATCTTAAAGTTTCCTTGTACAATCTTCTTCCTCCTTTTATTCCCAGACCTTCAAATTTCAAATCCCTTTTATCATATGTCAATTCCCCATTTATCCAAATCTTGTGTAACTTCATTAATGTTAATAACATCAAACTCTAACCGTAGTTGTGTTCTTGTTGTAGACTAATTAATCTAAAACTATTAAATATTTATTTATATATTGTTTTGTCTTTTTTGTTCTAGGTTCTGGAAATATTGATATTTTCATTTTACCAAAAAATCTTGATAAAATACCGTGCCACCTCAGATACGTGACATTGGCAGAATCATCAAATCGATGGAAGCCATTATTTAAGAAATTGAATTGAATTAGTTATGAACTTATGTTGCTATTTGATTGCTATTGCTATTTGAGCACCGCTACGAGACCCGAGTAGAGAGACTAGGTAACTCACATCTATGCCCTTTATCGTTAGGGTCCCGCCGCAGGTTGACGCGGCGAGGCTCGTTGGAGTCGTCGACGTCGTGTATCACGATCTTGATCGCCTCAGCGTCGACGGACATCTGTCGGGCGGCGGCGATGGAGGCGGCGGACGGCTCGTCGGAGCGGCCGGACAGGCCGGGCAGGCTGGACAGGGCGCTGAGTGCGCCCGTCCGCTGCTGCAGGGCCGCTATATCGGGCCTGCGGACAGACGAGCAGGATCGAGGATAGAGATATCTTATTGGAACCTCAACTATTTGGGCTTTAAGAAAAGCCTTTCTTTAGATTGCCTGGGCTCAGTGAGCGTCATGTAATATGAGCCTGTAGCTAACAACAAAAATTTTAAAATGAGGTCGATGTGAACTATTCACAATTTCATTATAATGGTGTCCCTAATGTTCATGCTTTCCAGCTCTTGGAATTTATGCAAGGATACCCCTAAAGTGACTGGACTACCATTTCGGATCATTGAATAGGCAGCGAATTGTAATGTAAATAGCGGAATGACCACCCCAGGTCGTTGTTACTAAGACTGGTATAAAAGTACGATGATTTGAGTGGGTGGATGATGCATGAGTATGGAACTTACAACTGACTGCCCCTGCGTCGTATCGGCCTGTCTTCATCGACACTGAGTCCTGAGATCTGCGGCGTGGAGTCGCTCGTGTCGTCGGCTGCCCGGTACGAAGGCCTGCGGGAGCCGGCGCTGCTCCCGCCGCCGCCGCCGCCGGTGCCTCCGAGCACGTCTACTGCTGACGCTCTGGAAACGTTACAACTATTAATATATTTTGTGATAGATACAACGAGAGAAGAAAAAAGCCTGGTGTAATATGAAGCAAACTTGATATTTTATAGAATGTAGAGAACAGAAGGACAACTACATAAAGTTGTCGAAATAAATAAACATAGAGAAGTAAAGAAACCAGGATCTAACGATTATTTTGACTTGAAATCCTTAAACGGTCAGTCAGCTATTGAATGTGTTCAAAAAAGTAGAAACATAATTACATCTACATTTGCTTGCCTTTGTACATTCCTTCTCTGTATCTTTTTGTGTTTTGTCTTTTTTGTGCAATAAATATATACGAAAAAGAAAAATTTCATGTAATTGGGATCTCACCGCCTCGATATAGAAGGCGCTCCGAGCCCGCCACTCGGCTGGTCCGGCTTGTCCTCGTCACAGGACCTCTGGCGCGGCATGCGCATGGAGCGGCGCCGCGAGGGGCTGATCACCGCCGCGCTCGGCCGCCGCGACTCCACCTCCGGCGTCTTGCTGCCCCCGCCCTTCAACTGCCGCGGGGGCAGCGTGGTTACACACACGCTCGGTAATGTTAAGACGGCACAGACAGGTAAAGCAGTGAGCGGTGTAACCTGCCGGGGTTGCAGGTTACACCTTGGAACAGTCTGCACAAGGGATAGCTGCACCAGGTTCCATACTTAAGCGGGCTACAAACGACGTGATATCGGTGGCAATCTAGGGTGAAAAAGTGTGTTAAACTGGAGCCGCCTGCTGTGTGCGCTTGGAGTGGTGTGCTCACATCACACACAGATGTCGTCTGGTAGCCCGCTTAAAGTATGCAAACTGGATTGGTACCTCTTGAACAGAGTGTATATAAACAGTAAATGGTTGATGGTGTGATCCACATAAATAGGTGCGGATGCTGTGGTGTGATTGGCCAGTCAGGCAGTTGGAGGTAGGGGTTATCAGCATGAATCATGCATCAGCTATATAGATATTTATCATTATACATTTCTTTCCAAGTAAGAGTATAGTCTAGAATTAATAATATTACAAAGATTTTAATTCTTGTACTCGTAATCTCTAGATGTGGAAATGTCAGAGTGCTCTGGCAATCATGGTCAGAAAGACGTAAGCTGACTGAGGAGACAACACAAATGATTCATCAATCCAGTTCCTATATCACGAATAGTTACGCATCAAAAAAGTACTCGAATCTATCTTTCGAATTTACTCGAGTACCTATGTTCATATGGTTCACATCATCTGAATCCGAACGTATTTCGATTCGAAAAATATGCGTGATAGAACACAAAAAGCAATCTGCTCGAATAAACATTACCTTTTCGAGTTCTTTCAAAGACGCAGGGGAGACGTCCGAATGTCTCCTCAGCTCCGGTGAGCGCGGGGGAGCCAGGCCAGTGCTGGAGCCGCCGCCGCCCAGCCTGGCTTCCGAGTGGCGCCGCTGGAGCGCGTCCAGTACTGGCACGTCCAGGAGGGAGTCGGTGCTGTCTTGCGCGGCGGGGGGGAGGCGGGGGGCGGCCTTGCGCCGGCACACGGAGCAGCGCCATGAGCTCTGCTGGACCGAGGCCGATTCAACAGTACATTTGAGTCTTGAATAACTAGGTAAAAGTAGCCATGATTTCCCCTCTCTGCCCACCAGTTCATTTGAGACTTGGATAACTGACTAAAAGTGGGATTGTGCCTCTTCCACCTCGTGTGGGTAGAAACTGTGACGTTTAATAATAATAATAATAATAATATCTTTATTCCGGAATATACATTCCATATCACACAGACAATTTTATACACACAAAATATAAAATAAAGAAATAAGTAAACAAGTATAGCAACACAAAATATGAAAATTGTAAATTAATCAGCCCTAAACTGGGATCAACAATAAATTAGGTAATAAAGAATAAATAAAACAGCATATTGCAGCTAGCTAGGCAGAGGGCCGCTGTAGTTCATTTGAGCTTGGACAAGAAGGATGATTATACCAGTTTTCTTCCTTTTGCAAGCTTTAGTTGACATCGGCTATAGGCTCATAGGTACAGGAATTAGGTAACCACTTATAAAGGTGTTTATATTTTAGAGTGTGCTGTCATCCAACTTAAAACCCTGATTGATATTCACACCTATTTGATGAAAGCCTACCTCTCGCGTAAACCGCTCTCAGCTGTGGGAGTTGTCTCAGCAATCTCACAATGAAAGTTCCGCCATATCAAATTTTCACGCGTTAGAGATAGCTATCAGAGCCGTGAGTTGCGTGCAGAATCGCATGGCAATAGTTATAGCGAGGGCTCAAAATTCTGGTTTGTTTGGCCCCTAGAGTTACTGACCGCATCCTCCTCGCTGTTGGGCTTGGAGTAGGAGGAGCAGTCTTCGCAGACGCGGTGCTGGCAGCCGTTGCAGACGTGGAACACCTCGCCCGGCTTCAGCGCCTTCAGGCACACGCGGCACGCGCCGGCGCGGGACGGCGCCTTGCCGGCCTCCCTGACGGTATTCACGGTCGTTTCACGTAAATGATTAGGTATATCTACGGTTACATAACAATCTCTGCTTTGAAAAAAGTAGACTGAAAGACGGGGAAACGGGCGTTATGATGTCAAACACAGAAGATAGTGATGGAAATATACCTATACAATCAGTTACAGAGTCGTGATATTTCAACCTTGAAGGCATCAGGCATCAGTGTACCACCAGCAGCGGGCAATAGCGGGTAGCGAAGCGTAGTACAGTCATTATAGACTTTGACCCGTGAATAAATAGTGAATTTTTCGTTCGTGGCTGTCTCGGGGGGTCACTGGGAGTGTAAATTCAAAATGGCGACCAAATGATGCTTTTGGGTATATTCGAAAAGTGTTTTTTTTTTTTTTCGAAAAAAAAAACGTTATCGCAACTGTGCCCAGCGCAGTTGTGGCATAAGACAGAACATTTCAGTCCTGCCTTACGACATCCACTCATTCCGCCGCAATTATTTGTGGATTTGCACGAAATTGTGTTCAGTAGCGATTCCGGGGCGGGTGCAGCGGTTGTTGGTAACAAACCCCTCGCACCTCTCGTCCAACCCCACTTTGTGGCGTCCAGGCTCATTTCCAAGCCACATTTTAACCTGCAGATACGACCTATATACGTATATCAATCGACGAACTGACTGAACTGCGTTTCAGGTAAGGTATATAAAGGACGCTATAACCACCACCTCCTTTTGTTCGCACAGCTGCCAATCTGTAAAATCGAAAATGGCCGAGTTATCCAAGAAAAAACGTTTTATTTTCGAAAAAATAACACGTTTCGAATATACGCAAAAGCATGATTTGGTTGCCATTTTGAATTGGGATGAAATTAAATGACCACCAAAAAATCAATCGTTACCCTAAACAGCCTCATCCAAAAAAATAAATAATATGTACAAATAAATGAAACCTGTACCAAAATCTTTCGGGCTATTTATCACCTGCACTACAAAAACTTTTCATAACCCAAAAAGCCACGCGTGCACCAAATTTTAACTAGCAAAGTTTTGTGACAATACTACCCAAATATATCACTACGTTTGCCATAAAATGTATGCATATAACCAAGTATATTATATTGATGGCAAATTAGTTGAGTCTCGCGGCTTTATTCCCATCCCTCCCACCCGTCGCTACACCGCACACGCCACGCCGCTAAAAGCTAAGTTTTAACTGCCGAAATCGTTATTAAACATGCATTTTATAATTTTTTACTTACCAAAACTACTATATACAACTGCCGCTTTAAATGGTAACCTTTAATAAATTAATGCAAACTAATGTTTTTTTTTGTGGCCGTTATTTTATTGAAAGCTCTAAGAAGCTATCAGCCTTTAGTAAACATTTTGCGGTAGTATCGGTGAACCTTTAGAACTTAATTTATATTGTGTAAACAATGATTTTTGTATATTAATTATTACTTACTTTATTAGGATAAAATTGTGTAACATGTTTGGATATTTTTTTTAAATAAAATGCGAGTACATATTTGGTGGATGCGTGGCCTTTTTGGGTAACTCAGCGATTATTCTGATGATACTTGCCTTGTTTAGGTTAGCAGACTTTACGTTTATTGTGATAATTTCATATTAAAATGGGGATTAAATTCTGGTAAGTACTTACGATTTTTTGGGCGTTATATATCATTATATCTGTTGATTGCTTAAACCGAACCGAGTGTAAATTCAAAAGGCTTACTTTTGAATTTACACTCCACTATATATTTATTCACGGGTAGGGTCGGTTTTTTGGATATAATGACTGTACTAGCAGTCGCGGGTAGCGGGGCGGGTGTGTTTGACAAGAAACTCTAGGAAGCATACCAAGATTACCAAGCGGGCGGCCGATAGGTAGCGGGAGTTATGTCAGCATGGCGGCCATTTGACCGTACATTTGACAACATTGACCCGCCATCGCCAGCGAAGATAAGGCTGAAGAGAGGGAAATGATATTCCGCTTTTTGTTGGTTGTACTTGACACTCTATTATCATCATAGAATAGCGTACCGATCAGTCTTAGCAATTTGTGCGGCTGTAGGCGGCGGCTGCGCGGGCGGCGGCGCCGGCGCAGGCTCCAGCACCGCGTCAGCCGTGCCCGGCCGCGGACCCAGCTTCGTCACTGAGAACACACAAAACAAGACCTCGTAATACAAACCAACTGACTTACCGGATTCCTCTCAAGTGTAAAAGGAACAACGTAAGTATCTCTTTCATAATAAAAAATCTCCCAATAAAATTATCCGCGGAAAAGTTCCGGCATTTTCTTGAAGCTAGAATAAGAGACCCCTTTGGAATAACGGTAAACTTTTAAATTATTCAATCTCGTTATATAAAACCTTCGCTGGGTGTAGGTACGAGGTACGAGAAAAGAAAACAACGCGAATAAATGAGTCGGAGTTTTCAGGAAAATCCATAAATAAAGTAAATTTCATTCCTAACGAGAGATACGAATATGCAATGTGATATGAAAATTAATGAAGGATGAACGAAGGGAATTTCAAACAAGGAAGCTGATTTGGTGTATTTTAGGACAAATTTTAATGCCAGCGCCACGCACTCCGAATTTCACATTTGTGCAACTATTCCGACATTTTGGCGAATATAAATAGCTGAGTGACTGTTTCCAGTCACTCTAATATTACTTGAAATTAAGGCTACTAATACTCCTCATATCGGTTTCTACTCCATTTGACGGTACTATATTGCGGCCGTATAAGCAATATACTTGTCGTAGCCATATCGTAGAATTGGTCATATCGTGATGTGGTTGGCCATTTCATGAAATCAATGAGCGACCAACGTTTGATGATATGACAGGCTAAATGCATTATATTTCATAATATGGCCAAACGTTAGTAATCATATCGTAAAATAATTACATTATTCACCGATAGAGGCGCTGACCAAGTTACGTGAATTACATGAAATTCATTCAATACCTACATTGTGAAAAACCCTAGAGTTTTGCAGTATTTTGATGTTTTAATAGTAAGATTGAATTCAAAGCAAAGGATTATCTTGTTTATTGACCTGAATAACTCATATTTAAACGAATGCCGGTAATTAATAAGCTTATTTTTGTTTTTAGGTTATCTGTTAATAAAAGGAGGTGGGGTGACCAGGAAGCCAGCGGACTAATACTGGATGTCAAAATATGACATTCTGGAGTGCGGAGCGAATACATTCTGATCTTCAAAAAGAAAAACATCGATGAATCTACCACTCGTACTCGTTAAGATACGTACGGTACGTCGTTTTTGTTACGACGAAGCTTTATGTGTATTTGTTTAGTATTATATAATGCATGCTATTTATTTACTTAATACTTTTGAGTTCAATTAATAAACGTCCTTCACAACGTATCGTATTGTTAAATATAAAACCCTTCTGCTTTATAGGGTTCCGTACCCGAAGGGTGCCAAACGGGACCCTGTTACTGAGACTTCGCTGTCTGTCTGTCACCAGGCTGTATCTCATGAACCGTGGTAGCTAGACAGTTGAAATTTTCACAGATGATGTATTTCTGTTGCCGCTATAACAAAAAATACTAAAAATCTAAAGAAATTTAATATTAAGGGGGCTCCCATACAACAAACGTGATTTTTTTGCTCATTTTTGCTCGATATTGATAATGGTAGCAGGTAGACGCTTAAAATGTTCACAATATATTGAGTATATTATTTACTTAAAAAATAAATAATTAAATTAAAATAAAATTAATATTAAGGGGAGGCTCCCATGCAAAATGTTTTTTTTTTTGCGGTTTTTTATAGATAATTGTACGGAACCCTTCGTGCGCGAGGCCGGTTATTTTTATTAATTTAACATTTTATGTCCATTTGCACCAAAAGCACTAAATATACGTTTGTCATTTTAAATCTATTAAGCAACTTTCTCAATATATGACAATTATGTCGAATTTAAGTAAATGAGTTTAGCACGCTGAAAACAATCTGTATTTTTGATGCTAATATATCTTGATAATGGATACCGTAAATTATTGATATGGCCAAACGTGGATGGCCATATCATCAAACGTTGATCATAGAGTAAGTTATACATATTATATACGTTGATGTTCAAACTGGCCATACAGTTTGAGTTGGCCATTTCATGAAATAGTTATATTTCATGAAATAGTTATATTTCATGAAATAGTTATATTTCATGAAATAGTTATATTTCATGAAATGGCCAGCCAATTCGACTATATGGCTACGACATATATAATTACAAACCTACATAACAGGATTTTGTAAGCTTTTAGTTTAGTTTACTTAGCCGAAATGAATTAATCGCCCTCAACGCCCTAGCCCTAGAGTGACGTAAATAAGGGTTAAGGCGGTTGACAGGTACCTACGACCACAGCCCGCCAGCTGTCCTCAGTAAAGGTAGTTAGTAACTAAGGATTTACGCATATTGCGATAATAGAGGAAGGCAAGTTTCAGATGAATCGCGACCAGCCGAATATAGCGGGTAAATGAAAGTGCCCGGGAGTACACCAGGGAGTGACCTCGCTCTAAATAGCTACTGAGATGTAAGGGTGTTTATTACTGTTTAGATATTTACAGGGTTATTCATGAAAATTTCTAGAAATGAATATGATATATTATTATATGACAAAATCCACGCAAAGTTTACCCAAGACCCTAAAAGTAACCAAAAATGAAGTTTTTCATACAAACTTTCCAAATTTAGGGGGTTAGGTTAAAGTAGTCGATTTCGGAGTTTTTATGGGATAAAGGTGCAAACATGTGCTTGCAAACCATATTCCAGATTTTTAGGACTTCGGTAAGTATACCCTAGACTTAGAGATTTTGATGACATGCAAATCGGTCATATTATTGAGCACAAATTCTTCAAAATAAGTCCTATAATATCATAAAAATACATTTAAGATTTTCACACATGCTTTCATTCGGTATGTCACACACTTTTTTTTCATTTTTTTTAATTTATTTTTCTCATTTGGCCCTCTATAATTGAAACAAAAAGTAAACTTTAGAAAAAACCGTCTTCCACAAACCCTTTTTGATTAGATTGAGTTTAATACAAACTGTAGCCACTTACCCCCCCCCCCCCCGCCCTTAGGGAATTAATTTTGTCAAATCCCATCCCATCTAAGGAACCTCTACAAAGTTTCATGGCTCTAGGTCCTCCGGTTTAGGCCATGCGTTGCCTGCCCGTCAGCCACGCATTGTATTTGTACCTAGTACTGAGCAGTTCTGGTGGCCATATGTGGTCTTCATCAGCAGTTCGGTATCACAATATTATGCTTACCGTGAGTTACTGCACGAGTTATTACTAAAAAACACAAAAATCACTATAGGTCTGCCTATAATCTGCGTCAATGGGACCAATGGGAAGGTAAACCCTTTCAAACAAAAAAAATATTTTCCAAATCGGTCTATCCGTTTAGACGCTATCGGGGCACATACATAAAAAAAAACATCCGGACGAATTGTAAACCTCCTTTGGGAAGTCGGTTAAAAAGTGGCCCCCATATTCCATATTTATATATTTACATTGCACCTCTATCTATGGGTCACAGGTATTGATATGGGTACCAATTTTTAATTTCATTGGTCTAGTATACAAATAAACCGCCCCAAGAATCACCCTGCCCAAAGGTACCCTTTACGCTGCGGGCAGCATTACCGCGCTGCACAGCGAGTGAGATCCTCTGCAGCAGGAATGCCCTAGAGCGGTTCCTTCAAAACCAAACCAAACCCTATTTAGGTTGCGGAAAAAGATTCATCGCATTTTCTATGAAAACCGTTAGAGGGCGACCAAATCGAGGTAGACCTTTGACACCAACATTCCCGAATTGAAAACGCTTTGCGCTACTCACACTGCAATAGACATCACATTTTTTTCGCGGCTTGCGTTGCATTTTGTGTTTAATAAAACTTTTTCAGGTACTTGTACTGAATTTCTTCAACACAAATTTTTAGGGTTTCGTATCTCAAAAGAAGAAACCCTTATAGGATCACTCGTGCGTCTGTCCGTCCGTCCGTCCGTCACAGGCAATTTACTCAGAACATATTGGAAAGACAGAAGTGCAATGTAAATATTTGAATATGGAATATGAGGGCAACTTTTGAGGGGCCCAATAAGAAAAATAAAATAAAATAAAATAATAACCGGCCAAGTGCGAGTCGGACTCGCGCACGAAGGGTTCCGTGCCATTATCTATAAAAAACCGCAAAAAAAATGTATGGGAGCCCCCCCTAAATATTAATTTCATTTTAATTTAATTATTTATTTTTTAAGTAAATAATATACTCAATATATTGTGAACATTTTAAGCGTCTACCTGCTACCATTATCAATATCGAGCAAAAATGAGCAAAAAAATCACGTTTGTTGTATGGGAGCCCTCCTTAATATTAAATTTCTTTTGATTTAGTATTTCTTGTTATAGCGGCAACAGAAATACATCATCTGTGAAAATTTCAACTGTCTAGCTACCACGGTTCATGAGACACAGCCTGGTGACAGACGGACGGACGGACGGACAGACGGACAGCGAAGTCTCAGTAATAGGGTCCCGTTTGGCACCCTTCGGGTACGGAACCCTAAAAAGATGCCGTGTGACATATCAAATGAAAGCGCATGGTGCGAAGATCTTAAATGTATTTTTATGATATTTTTAAGACTAATTTTGAAAAAGTTGTGCTCAATGATAAGACCGATTCGCATGTCATCAAGACCTCTAGGGTACTTCCCGAAGTCCTAAAATTAAGAAGGATATTTTGTAGGTGTTAGTTCTATTATTGTTGTACAAAACCATCTCAACGCGAGTACAACTCGCATTTGGCAGCTTATTTTAGAAAAAACCGACTTCCACAAACCCTATTTGATTAGATTGAGTTTAATACAAACTGTTACCCCCCCCCCCCCCCCCCTTGGGACTTAATTTTGTCAAATCCCATCTCAGTGCTATCCTACGCTACTAAGGAACCCCTGTACAAAGTTTCATGGCTCTAGGTCCACCGGTTTAGGCTATGCGTTGCCTGCCCGTCAGCCACGCATTGTATTTGTACCTAGTATTGAGCAGATCTGGTGGCCATATATGGTCTTCATCAGCAGTTCCGCATCACAATATTATGCTTATACCATGTGCATTTGCACGAGTTATTATGAAAAATACAAAAATCACTATAGGTCTGCCTATAATATTTGAAGGGTTCCCTCAATTTCTCCAGGATCCCATCATCAGATCCTGACCTGGTATCAATGGGACCAATGGGAAGGTAAACACTTTCAAACAAAAAAATAATTTTCCAAATCGGTCCATCCGTTTAGGCGCTATCGGGGCACATACATAAAAAAAAAAGAAACATCCGGACGAATTGTAAACCTCCTCCTTTGGGAAGTCGGTTAAAAACAAATGAAAAATAACTGGAGATACATTTTACTATTTGTTCCTACTTTGAAATGTACCTTTTTGGGGCACCGTACCCGAAGGGTGCCAAAACGGGACCCTATTACTAAGGCTCCGCTGTCCGTCTGTCCGTCCGTCCATCAGCGGGTCCTAGAGCACGAACCGTAATAGCTAGAAAGTTGAAATTTTCACAGAATGTGTATATATGTTGCCGCAACAACAACAAATACTGAAATACGAGAGATATTACAAATTAAAGGGGGTCCTCATACAAGAGACTTGTTTTGTTTGATACACCCACGCATTTCAATATGATGGTATATTTCGCGTCAACCTACATCTTTGAGATAGCTCAGCGGGTATGAAGTAGGCTCTCAATACGTAGGTCGTGAATTCAAATCCTCGTGAGGGCAAAATCTTCTTATTATTTTTTATAGTATTTAGTGCATAAGTTTTGTTATACGATAGCGCGATTCCGACGTGTGCCTTCGTGTGCGATTCCGACCCGCACTTGACCGATTTTTTAATGTCATCAAATCAGCCAGATACAAATAGCAGCAAACAGAATACAGCCAACGAGAAGTTTATCCATACTAAGATTCAACAATGTGTAATGAATGTATCACGCTTATCCAATCTGTTCATTTCTAATTCTAATCTACAAATAATCTAAATGGCAAAGAGCCGAATGCGATTGATTTGATTGATCTAGGAGACTACAAAACTTTGGATATTGATTCCGCTGGCTTCCGAAGCGACGTCTTTTACAATGGGTAATAGAGCGCATCCTCGAGCGGGGGTGACCAATACAATTGTAAGTTGGAAACTTTTAATCTCTGGGGAAACCATTCAAGCATATAGGCAAATAGCGGCGCTGTCAATTATCATGACCTTGCAATTTCATGGACATAGAATTCTTTGATGAATTTCGGGAAATCTTTTTTTACGTGACCCTGAAAATGAAAAATGAAAATGAAAAATTATTTATTTAAAATAGCACACAATTATAGTATGTACAGGACAATATAACATTATGGATGAAAAGCACGTTCTTTCATAAACAATATACCATTTTGTTGACTACTTTGCGGTATTACTTTCGGTCTCACACTAGGCAAGCCTGTATCGTGAGTGACCATTTAACGATTTCTAGCATATTTTGCCATAACTTGGAGAAAAATTTAGATAGGTACTGCTTTAACAATTTCCCTAACAACAACAATTTAACAACTCTCGCCGAGCTAAAGGGATTACAATGTCTACCTACATGATGTTTGGAACATGGATGACTCATCAAATTTTAATTAATCGATATAATGTACACAAATCGTCGGAAACCGCAAATACTACCTAGAACCCTTCAGTTTTAATTGTATTTGTTAAACCGCTCAATTAAAGCCGCCTGCTTTGTTTTGGAGCTACCATGGCCTTTACAAGCACCAAATGAATTCAAAATAACCTCGAACAGTGTTTTCGTTTGCAAAATAATTTGCTTTAGGCAATAATTAAATTAAAGCGGGCTGAGGAAATTATTAAATCCATTGTGATTTTAAAATGTATGAAACTGTTAATGCTATTTATTTGAATACGCTAAAATGGAGGCTTCGTCAACATTTAATAGAGGCTATGTGATTTGACTTAGGGCTAGATCGCTTGCTTAGAGCCAGAGCGAGCGATAAGCGAAAAGGATCAAAATTTTCATGAATATGCTTCTCAAGGTATATACATATATCGTCCACTTGAGCCAAAAGGATCAGAAGGATCAATGCCCCATCTAATCTCTTTGCAAATATTTGATTTGATTTATTATTCAGTCAGTGTGATGATAGAAAGGATAAAAAAAGCAACGTGGATAATATTCCCAAATAAATATTCCCCGTGTATGACATAAATCTGGATTTACGACACTCTCCAGCCAGGGATTATGCTCTAGTCAAAAATCTTTCGCAGACGCTGAAAATAATGCCAAGCGTTAAGTAGCTATATATGGCTGCTACGATTTAAAAATAAAGTCTAGCATACCGAAGCAAATACCCTTTATTACCGCCTAATACAAAGTTAAAATCATAAAAAAATCTTCTCTTACAATAAATAATGTGTATTCATTTTTTAACTGAAAAAATATTTTAATTTATTGTGCAGTTTTAACTTTGAAAAAATAAATAATTTTGTGTACCCTCCGTTACTAGGTAACGCTGTAAATGTTGATGAAGTGTTAAATGAAAGCATTTATCCTACCTGCCCGATAATTACCCTGAGTTGCGAAACAAAAATCTAAGTTGTCATTTAATTAATTAAAGGACGAGAATCTCATACATCTGTCAGGATTGTCATTTATTTCAATAGAAAGTAATCAAACTGTCGTGCAACTCAGGGTTAGCCCCACACTTGTTAACGTTACAAAATGTTTGGTTGCTATGCCCCCTATGCCCCGATACATCTAACAAAATAGTAAGTATACTTAGGGCATTATATAGCAGCTTGCTGCTTTGTTCTGCTTTGTTTCTAATGCTGTAAATAATATAAGATAACTCTTGATGAACTTAAATTGAATATTTGAACAATAATTCTTATATTCTTCACATTAATTCGTCACCTTCGCGCCCTTTTTATGCCAATGCTCGGAATAACTAATAAGGGTGAATATGAATAGCCATGGAGTCATTTGTACTGGTAGTAAGGACACTACTTGAATTACTATAAACGAAAGGAGGCTTAATTCTGATTGCCGAGTCCATATTTACGTTATTTAAGACTTAAGACTATTTATTGAATTGACCCGTATTCAATGATTTCTCAATTGAAATAAATGTCATAATTTTAAAATATGATAATAATCATCATCATCCTCATATCAGCCCGTATCATCCCACTGTTGTTGACAATATAATATCAAATAGATATTAATGTTCATCAGACATAAGTTATGATAATAGTGAGAAAGAAAGAAAGAAAGAAAGAAAGAAAGAAAGAAAGAAAGAAAGAAAGAAAGAAAGAAAGAAAGAAAGAAAGAAAGAAAGAAAGAAAGAAAGAAAAGAAAGAAAGAAAGAAAGAAAGAAAGAAAGAAAGAAAGAAAGAAAGAAAGAAAGAAAGAAAGAAAGAAAGAAAGAAAGAAAGAAAGAAAGAAAGAAAGAAAGAAAGAAAGAAAGAAAGAAAGAAAGAAAGAAAGAAAGAAAGAAAGAAAGAAAGAAAGAAAGAAAGAAAGAAAGAAAGAAAGAAAGAAAGAAAGAAAGAAAGAAAGAAAGAAAGAAAGAAAGAAAGAAAGAAAGAAAGAAAGAAAGAAAGAAAGAAAGAAAGAAAGAAAGAAAGAAAGAAAGAAAGAAAGAAAGAAAGAAAGAAAGAAAGAAAGAAAGAAAGAAAGAAAGAAAGAAAGAAAGAAAGAAAGAAAGAAAGAAAGAAAGAAAGAAAGAAAGAAAGAAAGAAAGAAAGAAAGAAAGAAAGAAAGAAAGAAAGAAAGAAAGAAAGAAAGAAAGAAAGAAAGAAAGAAAGAAAGAAAGAAAGAAAGAAAGAAAGAAAGAAAGAAAGAAAGAAAGAAAGAAAGAAAGAAAGAAAGAAAGAAAGAAAGAAAGAAAGAAAGAAAGAAAGAAAGAAAGAAAGAAAGAAAGAAAGAAGAAGTGTTTATTTGCCACATAAAATGAACATAGCATGTAATCTAAACTTATTTATTTGTGGCAAAAAGGACTGGACTCAGCTGATGCTGAGTGATGTGACATCATCACAGCGCTGTTTTTCAGGCCAGACCTTTTTAAAAAAACAATAAATTAGGTATCACAAAATGATAATTCACAAAATGATAATTCTCTTTGTCGAATAATGTGCAAAGCTCTGCCCAACACTGATTTAAAGATAATAAGCTTCAATAATTTTAAGAAAACCTTTGAAGTTTTTATAGATTTGCAATATTTTTAATTGCTATTGAATTATTATAGTCGAGCTTCAAGAGTAAAAGCCTCTTGCAGGGCCTCTTATCGTTTTGATCGATTTATTAACGTCAGACAGGTTGATGACCCTTGAAGTCGAAAGTTTATTATCGTAATAGCCAAATAAATGGTTATGGCGGTTAGCGAGATGGATTGCCAGCTCCACGTTAAGGCCGGCCAAATACAGCCGGAATTTTTCCGATTCGCAATTCCATTCAATCGGGATTCAATCCCATACGAATCCGCGAAAATTCCGAACGGAAAACTTCCGTATGTATATGGTAGATCCATAGATTTGTATGAGTTTAATGCGTTCGGGATAATTCCGTTACGGAATTCCGATTTGAAAATCCGACAATGTGGCGGCCCTAAAAAGGTATATATGTAGGTACGAGTTCGTAGCCGGACATGGTTCAAGGACACAAATTCTTTGTCCATAGGCAAAAGCAAAGATATACATTAAATACACAGTATTTTTTCTTATTTTTACAAAAAAACAGAGCGCGATCGGAACTAATGGAAATCTGTACTGAGAGCCTAATCTGTACTAAGATTTAAAAAAATTGTTGAGACCAAAACATGTGAGCATGTAGCACACAATGACACACATTATAATAAGATGATTCTGAGCCCGTTATCTTTGCACAGAGCGGCTCGACCAGCCGAAATGATATAAGGATGATGACGACATCGATAATGACAACGAAGCTGGGCTGGGAGTCTCGTACAGGAATGGCATGAATAGCTATTATTATAGCGAGGCGCTAAATAAAACCCGGTTTGTCGACGGTGCCGAGCGAGACGTGCCGCGCCTCCCACGGGAAAACCAGAATTTTACGCCCTCGCTATAGCGATTGCCATGCGATTAGTACGCGACTCCCGCGGCCCCGCTGCTTCGGTTACCTTTGTCCTGCGCGGTGAGCAGCGAGGAGGACAGCGTCTGCCGCAGCTTGCCCGCGAACGTGCCGCACGGCTCCATCTGGCCGGGCACGCTGCCCGACTCCTCCGTCGCCACCATCTGCGACAAACGACCACTCAGTATGCGTGTGCTTGTGCATGCACACATTTGGTATACAGGGTTATTTTGGGCCTCTAGCGAAAAGATACTATTATTTTAGGGACATTTTGGCCTGAGTGGGTCAGCTGATTTGTATTATATGGAGAAGTGAAAAATAAAGTTGCTCTGATCAAATCGGTTTCTTATTGAAAGTTGCTCAGAACGATGCCCCTAAAAAAATAGTAACTTTTGGCTAGGGGTCCAAAAGTAGCCCTGTATAGAACAGCCAAAGAGACGATCCATTCATTCCTTGTGAATTCGAAAATTTGTGGTTTACTGGATGAAATCTTGATAGAGCTGATAAGCTGACCTTTTTCGTATTCTCCACATTGTAAAATGGAAATACTTGACTTGTTGAAATTTAATAGTTGAGTTGGGTCGGGATCGTCATCCCATCCCATGTTCGAACTAATAGCACCTACGATAGATACATATTTTATTATCAACTTTTTCATTTTGGTTTTGATGCATTTTGTACAGTGAGCCAAGTGTATTATAGGAAAGAGTGATATTTAAAAAATAGATGAAAATACACAGAAGCCTGTTGGATCTCTCTTGAGTCTAGTTGGTTCGACGGCATGGTGACGGAAGATCAGCGCCTGAGGAGTCTACTTCTCAGGCACATGCTGAGTCAGAACCCTTTTGCAGATGCCACACCACTCCCAGTTCCCACTAGAACTGGGAGAATTAAAGGACAATGCTACGAATGTATGAAAAAAAAACCCAGGCCCGGCGCAAACGAAACTTAACTCAAATAATTGGTATAATTGAGTAATAAAATAATCCATGGGAGACATGATCGAAATCGATGGCTAAGTGTGCGAAATTGCTGTTCGAATTTTTACAGGCGTCATACTAATATTTATTTATATTATTGCAGTTTAAAAGCGTAAAGTAGCCAATCAGTATCAAACATATCCTAGATCCGTAATTATTAAAACCCAATACGATGACGGGTCCGGACTCACGCCACGTTACCATTTGATTACAAATTGCTTCGCTTTGAACCCCCAATATTAATCTGTATCTGAAACTGAACTGTACATTGGCATGAGCTTAATAACTTACAAAGACATACACATGTGACCTTAATACATGATGTTTTAGTAACATGTGTCAAGGATTTAGTAGCTGAGTGTGTGCTTCTCGTAATTTAGTGGTTTAATTCATTGAAGTGTTTACTTAAATAATTCAAAGGCTGATAGTAGCTAGTTTATAATTTGCCATTAAACGAGTCTAAGAAATAATAGTCGATTCGACTGGCTATTGCAGTGAAAATTTACTTTTTAGGGTTCCGTACCCGAAGGGTGCCAAACGGGACCCTATTACTAAGCCTCCGCTGTCCGTTTGTCTGTCCGTCTATCCGTCTGTCACCAGGCTTTATCTCATGAACAGTGATAGCTAGACAGTTGAAATATTCACAGATGATGTATTTCGGTTGCTGCTACCGCTATAACAACAAAAACTAAAAAAAGATTATAATAAATATTAAAGGGATCCCATACAAAAGACATGATTTTTTTACCGTTTTTATAGATAATGGTCACCAGGCTGTATCTCATGAACCGTGATAGCTAGGCAGTGGAAATTTTCACAGATGATGTATTTCTGTTGCCGCTATAACAACATATACTAAAAACAGATTATACATACAATATACCTGTTTTTTTTGCCGTTTTTTATAGATATTGGAATGGTACGGAACCCTTCGTGCGCCAATCCGACTCGCACTTGGCCGGTTTTGATCAACGTTAGGGCTCGATCGATACCCACACCAGGCGTTTTAACGATCAAGGAAAATTGGTATTAATATTATTTGTAATATACAAGGTATATAGTAACGTTTTTGAAAACTTCACAAAGCCGATTGAAGTAGGTACCAACCCCACCTACAATCCCCGCTTTCTTGCAACTTTCTATTAAAACTGAAAAGCCCCAACTAGTTACATAGAAACCTACTACTTATGTGGGATACGCAGTCTCAGAACGGGGCGTCTAGTCTCGGAATAAGCTGCCGCGAGGGACGAAACCGTGTAGCGATAAAACTGTTCATACAAAAGTAACGACTCAGTAATACCGCCGTAAATTTTATGAAGAGCAACAGATGGACTGAAATACATCGGAGGCGGGAAATCAATATTGTCGACTCCCGAGACGTTTTATTGCTTCCCACACTTCCTTTTCTCCAACTTTGTAAATAACCTGCTGTACGTGTACTTATTGTAAATAACCTGCTGTACGTGTACTTAGTTGGCTCGATGGGATGAAGAGTGGAAGGAGACCGCTCACGATCGAATGGAGTGGAAGAGGGGGAGAGAGGCCTTTGCCCAGCAGTGGGATATTACAGGCTCATAAAAAAAAAAAACGTGTACTTATTGTAAATAACCTGCTGTACGTGTACTTATTGTAAATAACCTGCTGTACGTGTACTTATTTATATCTCGAAAAGTCTCTGACTAACCCTTTGTAAATAACCTGCTGTACGTGTACTTATTTATATCTCGAAAAGTCTCTTGACTAACCCTTTGTAAATAACCTGCTGTACGTGTACTTATTTATATCTCGAAAAGTCTCTGACTAACCCTTTGTAAATAACCTGCTGTACGTGTACTTATTTATATCTCGAAAAGTCTCTGACTAACCCTTTTCAAGGAAAAAGGCGAGACGTGAGCATATAAGTAATGTATGATTAAGAGACCGGCGACCGCGTGAATTTCCCATACAAACGTAATACAAAAATTATTTGAATTTGAGAACTAGTTCAAAGCATTTAGACTGTTAATCGGATTAATACAGTGTTTACGCAGGTTCCTGGAACCTGCGTAAACAGTGTATAAATCCGATTAACAGTCTAAATACGTTAAACTATTTCTCAAGTTCAAATAATTTTTCTATTACGTTTGTATGGGAAATTCACGTGGTCACCGTTCTCTTAAGTGCGCCTTTCGAGGATAAACTATTGGTTCCATTTTTTATAATAAATAATTTCATCCTAAAAGTAGGTGGAAAATTCTTGCACGTTTTCAATCGGTTGGCTGGGGTCGCAACCATTCTTTGAGAGGTTGGATGTAGGTTCGATTGTTTGCTTGTTTAGTAAACTTCGCCCCAGCATACGATAATTTTACACATAAACGTTATCTTCAAAATTAAAATTTCATTTTGTTTGTGTTTGGTAACTTTATTACGGTTGTTTGGTTTGGATGATTGTTAGTTTAGGTTGGACGAGTCGATGTTTGTGGTATTCCCGCAACTTAATTACTTGCGGTCCTGTTCCAACTCCAACCCGTCTTGATCAGCGCTATTAAACATTATAAAGTAAACTGTGAGAAGGACTCGCACACAAACAAACAAACCTACGTGGTTTTTTGTGGTTATTGCAAATGAACATGTATTAGCCGACTTCAAAAAAAGGAGGAGGTTCTCAATTCAACCCGTATGTTTTTTTTTTCTATGTTTGTTACGCGATAACTCCGCCAATTATGAACCGATTTGAACAAATCTTTTTTCGGCGTATAGGTAATACCTCAAGGGTGGTCCCATTGACACCAGGTCAGGATCTGATGATGGGATCCTGGAGAAATCGAGAGAACTCTTCAAATATTATAGGCAGACCTATAGTGATTTTTGTGTTTTTCATAATAACTCGTGCAAATGCACATAGCATAATATTGTGATGCGGAACTGCTGATGAAGACCACATATGGCCACCAGATCTGCTCAATACTAGGTACAAATACAATGCGTGGCTGACGGGCAGGCAACGCATAGCCTAAACCGGTGGACCTAGAGCCATGAAACTTTGTACAGGGGTTCCTTAGTCGCGTGGGGTAGCACTGATATAGGATTTGACAAAATTAATTCTCCAAGGGGGGGGGGGATAAGGGGTTACAGTTAGTATTAAACTCAATCTAATCAAATAGGGTTTGTGGAAGTCGGTTTTTTCTAAAGTTTACTTTTTGTTTCAATTATATTATGGTTTATAATTAAATAAAATAAAAAATAAAAACTTGTAGATTGTTACTTGGTAACTGTTGTAATTAGGTTTCTACTTAAAAAGTATGATTTCAGCCACGTAAACCATATTACATGTTTTTGCAGAAAGACAAAAATTTACAGTTTTCAGGGTATTCCCTTTAGGGATGATTTATTTTACAACGGGGCGTGTCCGGGTGGGTCCAGGGTTTTTCACTTTTGTATGCAACTTCTCAACCTTTTCGTCCAGACGGGGCACGGAGGTTGAGATGAGAAGTGCATACAAAAGTGCAAAACCCCGGACGCACCCGGTCACGCGCCGTTGTAAAATAAATCATCCCTTACTTGTGCTATGTCAAATTTCATGATTCTGGTCAACGGGAAGTACCCTATAGGTTTTGAGACCATAGCGATTAATGAAAATCCAACAATTTTACATCATAAACGGTCGTAGCGTTTGATTGCGTTGACCTAGAAGGTTGATTCTTTACTGCTATAGGGTACCACAGACCTGACTGAGCAAATACATTTTAGCATCGTGAGCAGAGCCCATAAGGGTTCCTTTTTTCCCTTTTAAGGATCGGAACCCTCAAACAGATTACTCTGTTAGAAAACCTAACAAAAAATAATGGTTGGAATTTTACGCCGGGTTTTGTGCCGGTAAGTCATGTCTTCGGAAGGAAGCGTGTAAAGGGCCAACAAAGATGAGATGAGTGTAGTCGGAGGTTGTAAACGAGCGGCCGGCGTTCTCGGCAGTAAGAAGGCAAGAAGCCCCTGCGCCCCTGTAGCCGTGCCGAATTATATAGAAGCCAAAGACTTAATTTAAGCGATCGATCTATTTGTTATCAGACTCCGCTAAATTAACGAGATCACCTACAAAAGAGCCATTGAAATAGGTAGTATAATTACTTTATTGGCGGGGCGATATTGGATAAATTAATAATGAGATCGGAAGATAGGCAGCTAAGTGCTCCGTCTGTGGCTCGGTTTGTTCGAGGGGAATTCTTTTAAAGAGATAATGGTCCTCGCAAATAGAAGAATGTTTATGTCTTTCGAAGAGTGCATTTGCCGACCCCATTACTTACGAATACAATACATTACACGGGAATATTTAACCTTTTGGCGAAAAAAACCGATGCTTCTGGAATCACTTAACTCAACAGGAAGGTGTTATGAAGGTGTGTTGTTTGGGACATACCATTTTGAAAATTGTAATCGTATTGAATCCGTTGAAATGTAAGGCATATTTGGCCGGGTCATACGGTTGATGGCTTTGGCTTTATGGCTTCAAATACGGCCTATTGTACTCCTAAGTGAGTATATGAGAAGGAAATGGGTTAATTGATCCGTGCAGTACAGTATAGTATAGTGAGCAGCCGGCCTCGTCCCTCGAGGGTTCGGGAGGCCGGGGCGAAGGCCGAGCGTCGCCACTCCGCCGCGCGCTACACACACCTCTATTACGCGTTATTGGATTTGTGGATCTCTCGAATATATCTCGGTATAGCAGAATGGTGTTGCCATATTTGTCCATGCCTCAATGGACAAGAAACTTATTGAATAAAGTGGCTTAACGTAGGCACAACTGTGCCTCGACCTTTGCAACGGGAAAGGGCGTGACGATAAGATTTGTTTGCGTCATTGCAGCTGATCTGCTTACTGTTTTGTATGCATTAGGCCTGAAAGATAAAAAAAGGCAATCTAGCATTTATCTTGAGTCAATTTAACCCTTAAGAAGGCAAGGATAAATATATTCCCGGCAAAATTATTACCCTTTGCTTTGGTAATACATTCGAAAACCAATGGAAAAATTTGGCAGCTCAGGCCTGATTAAGGGTTAACATTTAACTATCTATATTGTGTAACACAAAGATAATAATAATAATAAATAATTAAAAAAACAATCATAAAAATAAACTTGGACAGTAAGAAACTTACAATATTAAAGGTACTAAGCTAATGTGAATATCCGAGCCTGAGCTATAGATATTATAGTATCTGTGGCTATAGGTATAAACCTGTATAAACCTGTATTTCAGACTACAAATTTTTCAAATTCTCCAAAAGTTTTCGGACGATATCCTTTCGAATCTTCGAAAACTTTCGTACCTACCTGAAAACCAACTTCTAAGTATTTTAGTACGTTTTTGAAGCCTTGAAAGGATATCGTCCGAAAACCTTTGGGACCCGGACGGTGATCTAGCTAGTACATGCAATAGGAACTCCTCTACCAGATGACAGGAAGTAGTAGCCCTGTGGGACCTGGATATAGCTTGTATCTATAGTCCAAAGTTGCAAATAAAGTTGGTATTCAAAGACCTGAACGGGTATGACCCAAAATCTTTTGGACCTGGAAGATATTCTGGAGCATGCAGTATGGATGTAGTATTGCGTCGCAAAAGTGATGCTGTGTATGCTGATGCGGCTTGGTAAATACAAGAGAAGAAATACATACTTACTGATTCTTACTGAAAATCCATCTTGATTATTTTAGGCGTATTTTGGACCTTCATAAAAGTCAAAGTACTGGACCATTTTTAGTATTTTTGTTTTTTTTTTCATCGACGCGAAATGTTGTTTTCTTTGATTTACTCGTACACGGTTTTTTTTTAATATAGACTGTTTTCGAATTAAACATAAATAACTGGAAAAAGTCAGAAATTTTTCGCTTTTTTGCGATTTTTTAACGTTGCGTCACGAAATTTTATCCGCAAAGCTCAGATTCGGATTTAGCATCCCAAAATACATATGGAATGAAAAAATCAGTACGACCCCAAAACATTCCCACTAGAGGCCCCTTTAAAGTACAAGAATGATCAATTCTAAGATGCCTCTACTAATGTGAATGTTGTAAAATCTATAAATGTAAGGGCCATTTAGCCCTAAAGTCAGTTGGTAACCATGGCAACTATTTATATGGAATTGACAGCCAAAAAAAGGAGTTTAATCGCATAAACTTGGCAGATTATACTGGAATTAGCTTAAACGGAGGATAATCGTCATTAGCAGTGAAATCTGCGTGGAGCAAGACGATATGTAATCTGCGTGGAGCAAGACGATATGTAATCTGCGTGGAGCAAGACGATAATTATGTAATCTGCGTGGAGCAAGACGATATGTAATCTGCGTGGAGCAAGACGATAATTATGTAATCTGCGTGGAGCAAGACGATATGTAATCTGCGTGGAGCAAGACGATATGTAATCTGCGTGGAGCAAGACGATATGTAATCTGCGTGGAGCAAGACGATATGTAATCTGCGTGGAGCAAGACGATAATTATGTAATCTGCGTGGAGCAAGACGATATGTAATCTGCGTGGAGCAAGACGATAATTATGTAATCTGCGTGGAGCAAGACGATATGTAATCTGCGTGGAGCAAGACGATATGTAATCTGCGTGGAGCAAGACGATATGTAATCTGCGTGGAGCAAGACGATATGTAATCTGCGTGGAGCAAGACGATATGTAATCTGCGTGGAGCAAGACGATAATTATGTAATCTGCGTGGAGCAAGACGATATGTAATCTGCGTGGAGCAAGACGATATGTAATCTGCGTGGAGCAAGACGATAATTATGTAATCTGCGTGGAGCAAGACGATATGTAATCTGCGTGGAGCAAGACGATATGTAATCTGCGTGGAGCAAGACGATAATTATGTAATCTGCGTGGAGCAAGACGATATGTAATCTGCGTGGAGCAAGACGATATGTAATCTGCGTGGAGCAAGACGATATGTAATCTGCGTGGAGCAAGACGATATGTAATCTGCGTGGAGCAAGACGATATGTAATCTGCGTGGAGCAAGACGATAATTATGTAATCTGCGTGGAGCAAGACGATATGTAATCTGCGTGGAGCAAGACGATATGTAATCTGCGTGGAGCAAGACGATAATTATGTAATCTGCGTGGAGCAAGACGATATGTAATCTGCGTGGAGCAAGACGATATGTAATCTGCGTGGAGCAAGACGATATGTAATCTGCGTGGAGCAAGACGATATGTAATCTGCGTGGAGCAAGACGATATGTAATCTGCGTGGAGCAAGACGATAATTATGTAATCTGCGTGGAGCAAGACGATATGTAATCTGCGTGGAGCAAGACGATATGTAATCTGCGTGGAGCAAGACGATAATTATGTAATCTGCGTGGAGCAAGACGATATGTAATCTGCGTGGAGCAAGACGATATGTAATCTGCGTGGAGCAAGACGATATGTCATTTTTGTCTCTAATTCCAATTAAACTACGATTATTCTGCGCTAATTAGCTACTTAAATTTTGGAGAAAGCCGCCCTTAATTACGATTAGCGTCCTAATTTTATTTAGCAGCTGCCAAAATGTATGAAATATGTCAAACTCTGGCAAGGCCTTATCGCTCCCCTTGGCCCTTGTTGTGAAAGTACGTGTTGTCTATTGTTGTATGTATGCAATATAGTATTTTGATATTTGGTGTGTAAGGTAAGGTAAAGTAACACAATCTAAAGTCTTCACAAAATAAAAGGCCCGTTTTGACAGTTCACGCCCATGAAGTTTTAACCCCTTATGCGTGCGTATGTAATAAAAGCCAACTGTTGCGACAAGCAAAGCGTACAAGTTGCACCTAGGAAAACCGCTTCTATTAACTACGCATTAGGGGTTAAAACTTCATGGGCGTGAACTGTCAAAACGGGCCTTTTATTTTGTGAAGACTGTAGATTGTAACTTCTATTATTAATATTATTATTTACCACTATCAAAGATACGTATTTATTTATTTATGAAGACTAACTGCACATTCATTAATCAATTTTACAGATCTTTAGAAGAAACAGTATTATAATGCCAATAACAAGTCTTCCACAAAGTTGCAGGTTACTAGTAATTTATAGTTATAGGACACACACATAATCATGATCTATTTTTTTCCGTCTGACCTTCTATGTCAGTGGAGGTATTAGTTCTACTTTGTCTCGTCATTATTGTGGCCGAGCAAATACCTAAACCCTGGACGCAGTTTGTGTTGGGCAAACAATTAATAAGCGGATAATCATATGTGTAGATCGCACGTCTTGGAAAAGTAACATACGGCAGATTTTGTATCATTCATGAGCAAACACTTTCCCTAAAGTTCCCGCTTTATCTAGAAACTTGGTAATCCAACCTTTCAGGTACGCCAGGGATGGATATAGTGTAGTGAAGGCCGGCTCGGGTTGCGGTGCGGGGCGGTGCGGGCGGTGCGGGGCGGGCGGCTCTTCGATTAGTTTGCACCTGTGAGATCCGCTCCGAGATAAAATAGGTCATGAACGCGTTCATGACCCGCGGCTGCGTCGGCGGGGGCGGCGAGGGGTGGCACGGCGCGGCGGGAGGGGGGCAGCCCTGGCTGACCCACTTGTTGCCGCTTCGGGGTCCGCTATTTACATTACAACTCTAATTGCACGTCAAGTCGCCTTCGTCTACGTCGCCAGGTGCGTTCTGATTAAACTGTCATAAGACGCAAATAGAAGACGCACAATTACAACCCTCTTCATTTTATTTATGATAACTAAATATTAGCGTCGATTGGCATTTTGTTTGTACAACAGGCACAGCAATGTACCGTAACGCATACAATGATCTGGAAGACCAATTTTACTCGGGTAATACCGCCAGTCACAGCCAGCCAATCCAAAGTCAAGTACGCAGAAGTATATAATCTATATTATACAGCATTAAGGTTTTACGAAAATAAATTTCGGATGCTTTCCATCGAGAAAATATCTCTAGGTATCTACTTAGACAAATAAGTACGTGAAATGGAGTGCTCGTCACGCAAAGGGCGGCTCTAGGGACCAACTCATTAAGCGTCAACCCATACGATCCGGGCCTCAATTACATTTAGCCGCCTGAAGCTTTTCTTTTATGTTCAACTTCGAAATATAGATGTATAAGCTACCTATAGTGATCGAGCGATGAGATACCTACTTACCTATTAGACTAACTAACTAAAGTGATTGTAAAGTGGCTATTTAAGAGACTGAATAATAGAGTTATCTTGGTCAATGGTACCAGTACAGATAATTATAATTGATGAAATGGCACTACGAAAGGTTTTATGGCAGAAATTGTTAGTCAGTTCATTAATAAATTAATTATGGCCGTAACATCTAAGTTAGACAATTCAAACAGCGTCTGAGATACATGCACGCTCGTGACTATATAGTCCGATCCAGGAGTGGCAGACACGTCTACACTACACGCACGGCACACATATTGTGTCGCTGCTGATGCTGGTGGTAGGTGCGGACTGGGTGGTGACTCGAAAGCCGCTACTGACTTGCCTGCTGCAGGGGCAACCTGAGTAAGAAAGTGGGGATGACCTTGAATTGCTTCTTTGATTGCAAGAGGGGCAATTTTTATAGCTCTTCCTGCGGCTGCGGTAGGGCCAGCGATAATCTCGAGAGACGACCAAGCGAAAATGAATAAACTTTGAGTTGGATTTTGAGTGAGGGAAGCAGCGATTCCTTCCTTGCAGGCATGTGTGTAGAGCAGCTCCGACATTGCTCCGACCGCCCCCCTTCCTAGATCGGCGCAGGAGCAGGCAAGTCAATTCAGTTACGGTTGGTGTATGTCATGTGAGAGCGATACGAAAGTTCGAAAGGTAACTTGTAATAGCTATTCCAACTGTTTCTTTGTAGACAGTCAGTATGCATGTTACTTCTATTCACAATCTACGGTTGACTGAATGTTTCATAGCTGTGCTGAGTTGTAAAGAAAGGTATAGGTATATCCCGTATAGGTAAAGGTATAGAATAGCCTTCGAATATTGAACACTTAAAATGTAAGCATACCAATTAAAATCGTAGGAATAGGGTATTATTGCTTCCGTGGAAACATTTTTGAAAAAAAATATGAGGCAGTGATAAATGAGTAGAAATTTTATTTCAATTTTGTGAAACCGATAAATGCCTTAAAATCATTAATTAGTTTACGATAGTGCATTGTCGTGCGGAAACGCTAACCGCCATGATGTTTCGCTCGTGACGTCACTCCGATTGTTAACACACGAGACCAAGTACTAATTTACGTCGACGACGATGGGATACTATCGTATTGACGTCAAGTCGGAATCAAAAAGGCGAGTAGTGTTTTAGTCAAATGACGAACTGAGTAGAAATCACGACTTTTCAAATTGAATTATAAAATTTACATTGCATTTTTATGGATTAATATCGACGATTCTCGTTTAGCGTTTTGGGTATCTACCTCAGACATGCATTCTTAGATTTATTCTTACATGGGCAATAATACCGCATAATGGCCCTGACAATGTGCATTTTTTCACGTGGTGCAGGACATAGAGTACTTTATAGAGCACAGGGGACAGGCGAGCGAAGGGTGCCTGCGGGGCGCGGCGGGCGGGGAGCGAGAACACAAAGGAATAAAGGAATGTAATTACGCGTCATGACCCCGCGATTCCTTCTTCTCAGTATTTTTAAGGCTCGTACGGATAAAAGAGTCTTGTTTACGTCTATATTTGGCAGAAAAAGCCCCCAGGCTTTTGTTTTCAAGGATCAATTAAATACCTGTGAAAAATGAACGGGAAATGAAAACCGTCTTGCCGTAATATAACAGTCTTCCAACGAATTAAGTCTGTAGATAGCAAGTACAAGTTTTATAGCCCTGAGATGAGGTCGTAGAGGGGCTCACGATAAACCAGTTTGTGGGATTTACTGTTTCAGTGTGTATTTATCCGACAGTAACCCTTCAGAAATCACGTTAATGGCGACCGAGGCTCGAGCGACGAGGAGGGCGAGCTCCGGATTCGCGCCAGACGGAACTTTACTCGAATAAATCTATATCAGCGCTAAATATAGCGGGAACATAGTTACATGCACACTTGTCTGTATATCAGTCATCGTTTTCAGACTGCCTTGTGGTGTTTTGAAAACAGAGAGCCACGGAATCTCAAAATAGGGTAAGTCATTTCAGGATCACTGCCTAACTTAGAGCAGTGGGGTTGCTGATACTAGTTATGTAATAGAATAAAATTGCTAAAGAAATGTTTTATGACTTAAATCTGAGTTATGAGTTATCTGTAAGCTAGTTTTTTGAAATGCAATAAAGCCATTACGAATTGTCTTGAAATACTGTGATGCAAATTGTCGGGTCTCAAGGGTGTCCGGAGAGCTGTAACTTCTATATTTGAGTGGCTCAATGGAACCAGCGGACCGCATCTCCTCGCAAATCCACTTTAAGCTAGAATCGCGCCATCCGCCGCCGCCACCACCGCCCGAGGCAGCCGCCCACGCGACCAAACACAGTGTTACGAACACTGATGTATGTATAGATATTAGTATTAACGCGTTTGGCCCTTCCAAGAATAATATAATTTGAACTTTACACGATACATGTGTAATTAAGGGCCCCCATACAAATAACCCATTAAATATACTCACCTCTGTCTGCTGCGTGAATTGATCTAAGATTTCATATGAAATATGGTAGTGTGTGTTAAAGAAATAAATGAATTTTATTTTTTTTATTTTTATTTTTTATGCCCGTCCACGGCTGCGAGATATTCGCACATCGGAAACGATCGTGCCGTAGCAACATGCGACCGAGGCAGGCACTGGAAGGGTGCCCGTTTCTATTAGTCATTTTTTTCGCTTGTAGATCGCAGCTGCTATTGCTACTACAGTAGTAGCCTTAAAGCTATGTCAGTGGCCCTATTAGGGCAGCTTTTATTAATGGGCTTAATTTAGATTATTATTCATTACTGAAACATACATAAATGTTAAAAAACTCCATACCACGAAAGGAAAAGTAAATCCTAAATATAGCGCAAAAAGTTGTTAATTGGCAGCACTGACACACGGCTCGTGACAACCGCTACAAATAGAATGCGATCAAAATACAACACCAAATGTTGCCCTTTTACAATGGACGCGGATTTATTTCGGACCTTTTAGGCAGACCCGTAGATTAGGCCCATAAATGAGCGACCCAATTAAACTCAAATGATTTTCTCCTAACTAGACCTACACACTAAAATTAGGACTAAATAATAACGGAAACGACGTCAGCCTAAGCCATCGGAGATACATACAAACATACATACAGACCAAATAAATAAATCTTATTCTAAGGATGAATTTGTTAAACAGTTAAATACTACTTGACCTCTGAAGCTGGAAAATATAACATAATTAGATCATTTATATAGAAGTTTGTATGGTTTATGTAATGGGTGCAAGAAAATAAAGTAGAAACTCTCGCCCAAGAGAGCGATGCCACGGGCAAGAGCTTTTCATAAAAACAGGATAGACTTAGACATTAAAATAGCATTTTCACATTAATTATTGTGCTCTACTTTTCAGTTACCATCCTACTAAACGTTGGTTGTTCCACTAAAGTTTCGCTTTAATGTTACGACTCAAAACAACAACTTTATTTTACCATTTACCTAGGTCCTAACGGTATTAGAGGTCTTAATTAAAGGCTTTGTACTATTACTAACGTTTATGTTACATGAACGAATCTCATTTGCGTTTACTCTGTTACTACCACAAACATTGATACGAGTATCATATTAATAACATATGTACGTTAAATCTGTACTCGTTTCTGTATTTCTTGCCATATAGCGATTCCTTTTAAATTGACGTTTAACCAATGATATATTATAATCACGCGCAAACGTAAATTTTAAGTAATTACATATTTTTTTATTTATTTTTTTTTCCTTTAAAAAATCAATCTTATTGGAAAAATCATGTTAGAACGAGAATATCAAACCCAGCATTATCAGAATATCAGGCTGTTTTGTTGGTCAATGAGATATAGTTAAACAAGTTGTGCTAGTTAATTTTCTACGCATATTAACTAGGCCTTGGAGACACACACACACATGCACGAGCCAACACACACTAAGAACACAGGGTATAGTACAAAGTATTGTTCTGGCTGTCTGTCTGGAGATGAATACGAAATTGCAGGTTTCTCCGGGAGAGACGAGGGGACACAAAAACTACACAACGGAGTCTGAAAGGACCGCGCTGCACTCTGCCAGAGCGATTTTGTATTGCTATCAAGCTGTGCGGTCCGTTTGTAGCTGGCTGGCAGCAAAGTGACTCAATCAAATTAGTAAACTTTGTACTAACCACCACAGAGGCACTATCTTAGCTGTACAGCTGGGAAAAATTGGTACTACGAACGTGTCAGCCGCCATCAAAAACAATACATACTATACTATGTCCGCTATTATGAAGACCCTATGACACTAGCGACCGCTATCAATTCAACAGCTAAGTTGGTGGCACTGTACCTACAGGATGACAGCTAATGCCTGTCATGCGCCTAAACTTACTGGTCGAGTTTATATGTAGGCTGTATTCAATTTTTTTGGGCAACAAATAAAATTAAAACTCGTAATACTAGACGAACGGCTTGGAATCGAACGGTCGAACCTAGAGAGTGGTCAACACGGTTCTGTCAGAATAGTACGATACGAATGATACAAAGCTCGTTTGCCAGATTGTTTATTTAGTTCCTATTACTTATATAGTGTGACTTCATTAACCATATTGTTCCTTTTTTGAAGTGGATAGCCACATATTCGCAAAGTCCGCTATAAACTTCTAGGGTTCATCTAATGAACAGGCGCTAAGTTTTCAAGCTTTCGGGAAGGCAGCTAGCGACTGTTTAAACAAGAACGACTATACAATCCGCTTTACAACTCGGTCAGGGCCAAACAATAGCCTTTCAAAGCCTTGGCTACTGGTTCAACGCACACTAACTTAAACGCACTTTAATATGAAATACACCTTGGCAAGAAATGATGGCAACATTTGCAGACTACTGCGTATTTTTTTTAATTACAAGTTTGGTTTGTCAATTAAAACACGCAGTGGTACTCTAATATTTTACAGGGTGTTTGGAGTATGGAGCGAATTTTTTTTTGGGGAGTAGAGGACTTCATTCTGAACTACTTTCTCTATGAAAGCGATTTGATCAGAGCAACTTTTTTTTGACACCTCAATACATTTTGGGACGAGCGGTTATCAGATAATTTGTGAAAAATAAAGTTGCTCGGTATAACCCAGATGTTACTGGATTTTTTAAGATTGGATCGTGATTTTGAACTTTAACACTTTAAGATAAGTTTACAATAATCCTGTGAAACAAAATTGATCGTTTTAACGATCGGTAGTAACATTAGGGTTAATAGTGAAACTTATTCAGAATGATGTCCCTAACTCCCCAAAATGTTTTCTCGCTCCATACTCCAAATATTGCCATTTTTTCTAGGATTTCTTGTCAAGGTGTAGTTTTGATGTACCCTGACCTGACATTCTACTTCCACGATTATGCATATGAATACTTTTAATGTGTATTTATAGATCTACATTACTGTGAGTTATTTGGTGTGAAGTTAACTGTTAATTCTTATGATGCGCTGCCGCGCCGCGGTGCCGTTACGCCGTAGCGCGTAGCATTTAGCTACGCTAATCTTGTTTCGGAAGTGCTACGCCGCCGCCGACGAAGGTGCAGTGACTTTTCAAAGCTCGGTAGGTAATAATCAAATAAAGTATCCCCACTTGTGTTAATAGGCGTTATCAGTTTTTAGAAAAGCTGCATTATGAAGATATAGGATTTTACGTTGTTTTTTTTAATGAAGATTCAAGCAAGCAATTAGCAATTCTATTTTATATTTATCAATAATTGGCAATATTAGTGGACTCTACTTCAAAATTGGATACGCTTGAAGATAACGTAACGGTGAATTGATGTTTTGCGTATAAGGCGAGGGAGCTGATCCGGTGTACACGTTTGTTTTTGTCGACGTAACCGGACGTTTCGGGGAAGTTTGCTAACGAGTTTCTCACGAGTCACGTGGCTAAGTCCGTTTTAATTGCACTCGGGTTTCTCGCTTCTTCCGCTCTGTACTTACAACGTGTTAATTTTCAGGGGCAAACGAATGAATAATATGGTTTTTGGTATGATTAGTTAGCTCAATCAAATATGGATACACTTTTTAGGTACTTATTTATACAAGGTGCAAGTGAATTAACGCAAAATGAGAAATTACTTTGTTAGGGACATTATTGTGAGCAACTTTCATTATGAAACCGATTTGATCAGAGCAACTTTATTTTTCGCTTCCCAGTACATTTTGGCCTGAGTGGATCAGCTGATTTGTATGGAGAAGAATTTGTATGATTATACTAATATCATGTTATACTAATAGTAAACAAGCTTTGCGTTTACATTAGTAAACGGCCGGAAACTTGATCTACATCGTCACAATCACTTGTCTGGATGTCTGTCTACCTTGAATGGATGTCTGTCTACGTGATGTTATGTAGTCGCCCATAAACTCAAAGAAGTGTATATATTTTTTTCAACACACCTGCTCGTAAAGTGACCATTATGACGTTGGTTTTAGAATTATAATGCTGCCTATTATTTATACACGCGTGCGGTAATAATAATAAGAATATTACCGCACTAGTGTAGTAATGGATATAGTTTTTAAATGACAGCAAAGAGTTTTTATGCTGGAAAAATATTGCTTTAATTTGACTTTAATTATTAATTAATACATGTTATTGTCAAAATAAGATGACTAAACATTTATTTTCATCAAATTACAAGCAAACTAAGAAAACAGAGATGTCTTTCGTTTACTATGTATTTGGTTGTTTGTTTGGCTTTTGCATTGCCTCTGGCAGTCAGAGTCACAGTGAATGAAAAGTTTTATTTGTTTGAAACTGGATGAAAATGGCGTGCACCCTTTTATTCGTTTTTGCTCGTTGAAAACAAAAAAAAAAGTCATTTTCATCAAGTTTCCATGAAATAAAACTTTTCAATCATTGTTTTTATTGTGAAAATGTCAAGTACTTGCCGATAGAGATTTTTCAACACACCTGCTCGTAAAGTGATCCTTATGACGTTGGTTTTAGAATCATACACGTGTGTGGTAATAATATTACATCTTCGAGCTCTTCTAACTCAGCCCTGACTGAGTCAAGAGGTATACATGTCATGCTATGTTTTATTCGTTACACTATTCTGCACTAGAAAAACAAGGTTTGGTTGATGCGCGTTTTTTTTTTTGGCTTTTATCAAATTTCAATAGCCTATAAAAACATAACCATGGAACGAACAGGTTAAGTGTCATAGCAAAAAAAAAATGGATTTGTGTCTTCTATCCGAATATCACACACTGTTTGTTTAGCTTTTGCATTGCCTCCTGGCGTCAGAGTCAAAAAGCGAAAACAAAAAAAAGTGCGCGCCATTTTCAGTTTTCAACAAATAAAACTTATCATTTATTGTTTTTATTGTGAAAATGTCGAGTATCGATAAAGATAATAATTATAAATTTTACTCACAAGTGTGTTGAAAAATTTCGTATGATACACGTGAGCAATTGGTAATAACAAACTCGGTTTTTTACTGCTCTCGCCTGCGGCTCGAGCTGGTAAACCAACCTCGTGTGTTATGACCAACAGCTTAGCTCACTTGTTTAATAATGTACTATTACTACTATGCGCGGCAGGTGGAAACGAGTGTAAGCATAGGAACGGAAAGACTGGACCTTGTTGAAGAAACAATTTTCCTTGAGCCCCCTCTTGACATAGAGAGATGCGTCTGCAGACGTCATCTGCCGATGCATCCGGCGATGTGAAGTGGGGCTGATTTTCGCGTCTGTGGTAGGTATTTACCGTCAGAAGATGCGTTCGCCTCGAATCCGCTTGTTGTCGGTTTTTTGGCACGCATCAAAGGTTTTCGACGCGGACGTTCGGCGTGTGACCACACATCTGCGGACGCCTTAACGCGAACCGATTAAAAGCTACCTATGTCTACCACGCGGGCCAAACTAACAATAGCGAACAATTAGATGTGCGAGCGAGAGAGTTAAACGTTAATGAGCGAGTGCGTGTTGCGTCTTTCGAGGATGAACAAAGACTGATCGACCTACAGACGTCGTCAGATGTGTGGACAGCTCGTGGAAATTCATCTGCGGATTCATCTGCCTAGAGTCCGCATATGCATCTTTCTATGTGAAGTGGAGGAATCGAAATCACTATAGATTCGAAACTTCACTGAGGTCCACATGTAACTAGTCTCGCACGAAGACTAAGCTCAGCTGCTTTTGCGGTCAGGCAGATCAGACACATTACAGATGTCGAAACGGTAGTATACAAAATAGAAAGGAAAGCTTATCACTATCAAGCTATTTTTACAGCAAACCTATATATTCATGTCTGTCTGGTGTGTTGATGCTAATCTCATGCTCAACACTATTCTCTGCTGGGTAACAAACGAAGTCACATATCAGACATAGCACTCGTAGCTCTAAGTACATCAAAATGAAAGTCTCTACGAGGCAGATACTCACTCATATTCCTCATATTCCTCCGAGGTACACGTCATGCGGATATCATGCAACAAAGCAGCCCCACATTGTAGTAAGTGAGACGTACTCGTTTTGGTGTAGCAGGTGACATTTATTACGGTTCCAACGACTGGATTTTGAAACGTAAATTCTAGGGTGATTTATATAATAGGGAATACTTGCAATAGGCCGAGCCGCCACTATTATTTTGCATACTTATTTATTTTACATAATTTAATCAAAAACAAACTTTAAGGTAGAGAAGCATACGTTTGCGGCTTAGTTTGCGGCAAGTTCTAAGTACTGACAGCGTCAAACGTCAAAATCTGAGATAGAGCCATGGACAGCGAGCAAGTGACAGATCCCTGGATAGAGCTGTCCAACGAGTGTCCAATGATCTTTTGGCGTGCGGTTACAGGTGAAACTGACGATGTTTGGCAGGACCATTGCATGAGGTTGCGAACGGTTGCATAGAAGTGACACCAGCCTGTTAACGTCACAAACACGCCAAGAGATCGTTGCACGAGCAGCAAACCACACTACAATCAAGCCCCTCCATACGTTTATTACAAGCGTGAGTTTGGACATTTGTTTTTGGCTAAATGTGTGTTTTACTTAAAAATAAACCCGACTTTAATCCCTATTTGTTAATAATTAAAGAGTTTATTTCTCCAGGATTCTACCATGACCTCGATCAGATGTAAATAGACCAATCCAAACGATAAAACAAATATTCCAAATTGTATCAATTAAAATACAAAACAAAGCTGTCTTTCCATTTAAAAGTGTGTTCTAAAAGTATGCAGAGTGAAAAGAGTAAAATTGTTCTAAGATATTATGCACATATTACGAGAAAAAAAATATATATTTTATTTGCGACGTCGCGTCAGGAAATGCATAAAATGTTCTGCAGCCCAGTGTGCTGCACAGTGTGATGCAAATTAAAAAAGTTCAACAGAAAGTTAGAATGAACAGAATTAATTACGGACTTTAACGGTCGAGTGTATTTACTATGCTGGCTGTTTATAAACAGCTTCAACAGGGGTTAGAGGTAGTTGCAACTTAACTTGAGTTTAGTATCAAGCTTGTAGAATGCACAAACTCATTTCAATATACCAGAGCTCAGTGAAGCAACCATTTGAAGTATATACTTAAGTTGAAATGAAAAAATTGTGCAAATTAAAAACGGTGTACTACGTGGCTCCGTGGTCTAGTGGGTTTCACGCTTGCTTCTCACGCAGGAGATGCAGGTTCGAATCCCGGTGCTGACCATGTACCAATGAGATAATTAATTTGTCGTACATTATTATCGGACGCACCGTGTTTCGGATGGCACGTTAAGCTGTAGGTCCCGACTATACTATAACTACTTGGCAGTATGTAGTATATAATTTACTCTATGGTTTGTAGTAGTCCTAAAACCCCTTAACGAGAGAGAGTAGATAAACTACCATTATCTTATCAGGTTGGGTTCACTAAGAAATGCTGCATAGTTTTTAGTCGGAAAGTGATTCAAGAACAACACATTAATTCAGATAAGTGCCTCGAACTTATCCTCACAACTGAGCGTGCAAGTTGAGTGCAGAATTTCCAACAATGTTTTCTTACTTAATAATACTCTACAAAACAACGATGATGCATATATTTCTCTCGACTGCAGCCGATCATGGAGAAACAAAATGGCTTTCATGTGTAAAATAACCGGCAAAGTGCGAGTCGGAGTCGCGCACGAAGGGTTCCGTACTATTAAAAAACCGCAAAAAAACACGTTAGTTGTATTGGAGCCCCCTTAATATTAAATTTCTTTTGTATTTTTAGTATTTTTTGTTATAGCGGCAACAGAAATACATCATCTGTGAAAATTTCAACTGTCTAGCTACCACGGTTCATGAGATACAGCCTAGTGACAGCCAGACAGACGGACGGACGGACAGCGAAGTCTCAGTAATAGGGGCCCGTTTGGCACCCTTCGGGTACGGAACCCTAGAAAACATTGTTTGGTGTGATAAGGACAACTCATGCGTAATGTAGGCCTCTTTATTTATTTATTTAACCGAGTCTTTAACAAGAAATGCGCTCAAAAAAATAAAAATAAATCTTAATTATAACAGTAGATATGCGCTTTCTTAATTAAAAAAGACTATAGCATGCATTGCGACTATATAATAATGGTAACGCCCTTAATAACTGTTGCATTATTATGTGCGTTAAATGACAGCACGTTTAGTTTGATTGAGGTCGCCCAGGCTTGGTTCCGCCGGGGTGGATAATGTAATGTATTGATGGCGAGTCACTCGGGCCTGCAGGGCCTGTCAGAGTTCCGCGGTAAAATGTAGGCCGCGCGGGCGAAACAACGTGAGGCTTCGCTTTGGTTTATGCTCCATTAGTTGCGGTTTTACCGTGCAAAGAGTTCTGGGTGTCGATTCTACCATGTGTAATGTAATATACTGCCTGAATGGCCTAGATTTAATATTTTGGAATCGGCTAATATTTCAAAGTCAAATCAGTGTCAGCGTCACTGTTTGCACGAAGGAATCATTTGAAATGCTATATCACATATTTTTTATAATAAAAGCGACAGTCAAGCGGTAGGGTATGAATAATAACTGGCCAAGTGCGAGTCGGACTCGCGCACGAAGGGTTCCGTGCCATTATCTATAAAAAATCGCAAAAAAATGTATGGGAGCCCCCCCTAAATATTAATTTAATTTTAATTTAATTATTTATTTTTTAAGTAAATAATATACTCAATATATTGTGAACCTTTTAAGCGTCTACCTGCTACCATTATCAATATCGAGCAAAAATGAGCAAAAAAGTCACGTTTGTTGTATGGGAGATTAATATTAAATTTCTTTTAATTTTTAGTATTTGTTGTTATAGCGGCAACAGAAATACATCATCTGTGAAAATTTCAACTTTCTAGCTATCAACGTTCATGAGATACAGCCTGGTGACAGACGGACGGACGGACGGACAGACGGACAGCGAAGTCTCAGTAATATGGTCCCGTTTGGCACCCTTCGGGTACGGAACCCTAATAAAATCAACGGCCTGTATCAGAAATTCGGTAAAATCTAGCTTCTCTGTTTGTGTGTGCGCTGAAAAGTTTATTGTGTGTTGATCGCATTGTTTGTTGGGTTAGCAGAGATTGTGATGTGCATTCGGCATGCTTTTTTATCTCATATTTGTTCAGCACAACGTTTGTTCAGGCAACATGACTAATTATTTAGAAAAGACACTTTGAAAGTTTAATCTAATAGTCCACCGAACGAACACCAAAATATGCCAAAGGGGAAATAATTCGTGTAAGTATAAGCTAACTCTTTATTAATGTGTGGTATAAGCTAATTTTGAAATATGTATGTAGGGAATGGTATTTTAAACAATATACTACAAGTACTGATGGGTGGGAGTGAAGCTAACGTGTGGAGAGAGGTGTAAAGATCCCATTTTTAGGGTTCCGTACCCGAAGGGTGCCAAACGGGACCCTATTACTGAGACTTCGCTCTCCGTCTGTCTGCCTGCCTGCCTGCCTGCCTGCCTGCCTGCCTGATGATGTATTTCTGTTGCCGCTATAACAATAAATACTATAAAACAAAATAAATTTAATAGTAACGGGGGCTCCCATACAACTAACGTGATTTTTTTGCGGTTTTTATAGATAATGGTACGGAACCCTTCGTGGCGAATTCGACTCGCACTTGGCCGGTTATTTTGTTTTTCGCAAATATATCGTGAACGGTGGCCCATCGCAAAAAATGTTCTTAGACAGTAAGAAATACACATAAATTTCTCTGCAAAAAGATTCTATACACTTTTTCGCTGGGATCAAAATTTAATGAGATTACGTGGAAAGAAGATGGGCAATAAGAAAACGCCGTGTCCCATACGGCGTGGTAGGAATACATACGGCATGGTAGGAATACATACGGCGTGGTAGGAATACATACGGCATGGTAGGAATACATACGGCGTGGTAGGAATACATACGGCATGGTAGGAATACATACGGCGTGGTGGGAATAGAACTTGTGCCCATTTTTAGCCGGTAATTTACTCTACCTTGCATGATAGGGGCTAGCCCATCGCCACAGCTATGAAGGTTTCCTCACGATGTTTTTATCGCGGTTAGAACATCTGTATAATTACTTAGTTACGATAAATTACTTATCTCATTGGTACCTGTCAACACGGAATTCGAACCTGCTCCTGCGTGAGAAACAAGCGTGAAACCCATGGAGTCTGTTATTATTTTTTCACCACTCCCGCACGAAAGAAGTGTCTTTCCTCTACGAAAACAGTGAGGAAAGTTAGTTTTTCCTCACTGTTTGAACAGTGAGGAAAGTAATGATCCCGTTCAGAAACTAACCTTGCCTGATTTTTATGTTAAGTTTTAAAGATATTTAAAAAAAAAAAAAAAGTATACTTAGAATAGAAATACTTATAAGTTAAGATGAATGTTTTTATTGGGTACATTTATCGTTATTTTATTACTTTTAACTTGAAAAATTGCAGTAATTTTACATTTCATTTTTAAATTATTTTCATGAATAACAGCTCTTTTTATTTTATAATAAAGAATTATTTTGATTTGCTTTGTGACTATTTAGTTTATTTACCTATGGTGACTGAATACTTTCTTGCTGGGAGTGGTGAAAAGTTTTGTATACAACATGTGAGCAAGTTCATTTGCTATTCGTTTTGTTGAGTCTTTCGCTTACTCAGGATTGAAATTTATAATCACTCGCTGCGCTCGTGATTCTATTTTTCAATCCTTCGTTCGCTCAAGACTCAAAATCAAAACTCATAGGAAAAACGAACTTTCCTCACTTGTTGGATAAATAACTATTTTTAAATACATCTTATGAGTGGCACCATCAAAAAACAAAATCTGTTCTGTCCATCCTGTAACGTGTCTTCGATTTTGCTATCAGTGCATTAGTGCATTACCTACGTACATACATTATGGTCCAATTTGTAATAACAATTAACTTTTCCCTTCTAATTTAAATATTGCTCCAAACGAAAAAGTGTATTTATTAGGATTTTTTAACGTGGCAATAGCGGTCATTGCCCCGCGAGCGAAAATGTATGCGATTTGAGGAGGCAGTGGCGGCAAACGTCAAATCGCATATTTGCCAGGGGCAATTATATATATGATGATCGACACCGTCGGGAGTAGAGTAAAAGGCTTGAGATGTGCGCAGATACTAAACTGATTTTATTGTGAGAATTACTTAGCTTATGTATATTGTATAAACTTACGTGCTTAAAATAGAAATACTTTATCTGTGCTGATCGACATGTCTAATCGATAAATACATATAATACAAATATTACGTGAATATATTACTACAATGTCAACCGGCACAGCATACATTTTCTAAGCGGGTCAAAATCCGCCATTGCCATGTTAAAAAATCTTACTATAGAATCTTTTTTGTACAGAACTTTATTTAGATTAATTTAGTGAAAGTTTTTTTTTTGCTATGGGCACGATGTTCACGAGTTATTTGCGAAAACATAATAAAAGGGACTTTTACACCCCCAACACCCGTTAGCTTCACCCCCACCCTTCAGCACTTTTAGTATGTTGTAGTGATCGAAGGATGTAATATACCATTCCCTGCAACCATACCAAAATTCGCTTACATAACCGAATTATTTCCCTTATTTCTCGTTCGTTGGCTGGACAAAAGAGTTGTCAGATTCCAAGTTGTCAGTTTATTTCGTTCATTAGTTAGTTTTGACGTCTTGAGAATTTACACGGAGTGACTATTGAACGAATATTGTTTCAGCACATAAAATCAATGTACTTATTAATTCTAGCTCGCGAACATTGAACGTCTCGAGAAACAAAAATATTACCTACGATACGTAGCTTTTCTTGAGAAAGCTAATAAAACAAAGTAAGTAGCCAAGTTTTGCTTATATTTTTTAAAGTTATCGTGCCGAATTAAAAAGGGCTACGCCTCGGGGGCAAAATTCGAGGCTTGAGTACCTAGCATCATAAAATCATTGCGAGCATTTTTATTATAACAAAAACAAACATCTTAATACGCATAAATATTTGCAGGGATTTTAATTTAATAGGTATCTTAAACTTTACAGTTTAATTTGGGACAACCCTTTTAACAAACATATTACGTTTCACGAGTATACGTGCCAATTTGTTGGCAAGAAGAAATTGCTTTCTTATAGTGTCATATAACATGAAACTGAAGTGTACTTTATTGGAGCTATCGTATCTTCGTGGCATCTCTGAGAGAGTAACTTACAACATACATCATAATGTGCATCGAATGCAGTCAGAGCCTTTTCCATACGGGATGGCAGAAGCGTAGTTGCGCAAACACACGCACCTGTATGTAATCAACACAACATGATGGATTTTTAAGGTAGCTACATATTAAGTCAACTGTTTTCCATTAGGTACTGCAACGCAGGTTTCCTATGAAGAAGATGCTTCTTTTTCTAAAAGGTTGCTTTTAATATGCACGCCTCGATAACGTGCAGCTTTTATGCGGCTCGCCGTGCTAATAGAGGCTTCATGGAAGCTTCAAAGTGAAAACGCCATCTTTGAATGAGGCTTCTTAAAGACCTCCCTCCCTCCATCCCCGCAAGTTCCCCCCTCTCCCCTCCCCACTCCTAACCCCCGGACTTTCTCTTTTCCTCTCGCGAAGCGCCAATTTGTGAGAAATTCCTTTGAGGATCTTGAGTAAACAAAGATAAGCTACCTACTTATAGATTAATTATATTTTTACTTCGAGATTGATTGCATGGATTTTGTGGATATATCTACGTATTGAGTATTAGGAATCCCACAAAATAGTTTCAAGAAAATAAATGAGGCCAAGACAAGACCATTATTATGGTTCACAATGTCAAAAAGTTATCAGATCTCATGTAGAGCCAAGCTTCTAACTCTACACGTCCTAGCTCTTCAAGCCCTAACTGCACAAACTCTACACCTTAGTCAAATTATGTGGCGTGACCGACCGACCGTTTCGTTACTACAAGAATAATAATTGTTCTATACGCCCATGTGATGGTAGGGAAACGGCCAAGCTACATATTCTGACTAATTTGTAGAGTTTTTGCAGTTAGGGCTTGAAGAGCTAGAACATGTAGAGTTAGAAGCTTGGCTCTACATGAGATCTGATAACTTTTTGACATTGTGAACCATAATAATGGTCTTGTCTTGACCTCATTTATTTTCTTGAAAATGTTTTGTAGGATTTCACTTCTTTTGTAAATTCCTTACGGCAGTATTTTTTCTTTTCTTTTTGGATTAAACTCTTCTTGCTTTATTCTTGTCATTCGGGTCCCATGCTACTTTGTCAACAATACTTATAGCAGTATTACTCATATTACTTACATAATACTCATATATTACTTACGTAAATAATTTAACTTCGCTTAGTTTCACAAATAGCGTTTGTCGAGCACATATCGCCGTTTTGATGATAAATAACATTTGAAATGTACATAAATGTTAGATTTATGACATTGGTCGATATGTGCCATCGGCTGTTTGGGTTGTGTCTTTGCGTTTGATTTTTATCTCTCGTTATCAGCTCAAATATTTCCTTGGAAAGAATCTGACGAGAATATTTCTATAATTCGTGTTAATTGCGAAATACCTACAAATGGTAAACGTCGGCCCAACATGACTGATGCTAGGAATTTATTTAATGAAATTTCTACACGCGGCCGCTGCTGCCTACTCCGTCGCCCGCCATGCCGCAAAAATGTAGAAAATCTCTCTAGTGGAATTGAAATTCCGAATATTTTATTATTTGATTATTTTGCGCATTGTCCGTAACATCATTATTCGTCATTTATCGTCGAACCAACACCGTTAGACGATATGTACCCAGTACCCACACATAGATAAATAGAAACGTGAAGATGTGTTTTTTATAAAATCTTAAATACTGTGCGGTAAGTTAAGCAGAAACGCCTCTTCCATGAACACAAATATCACTCCAAAAGGGAAATAATATGCGTATTTGTTACAAAAGACTGTTGTTGGACCGATTACCCACTTCGCTGTTGAAATGTAAACGGCTGCAGCGAACAGCCTCACCGTGGCTCGCAAGGAGATATAAATGTTTTGGTAATAGTTCTCATTTCCGGGAGGATTTCCCTCGCCTAGGTAATTGCTTTTGCTGCTTTCATTCATAGCCTAGAATAAATAGCAACCGGTGCAGAGCGCCATCTTACCACTTATTTGCACTTTGTGTTGCGTTAAAAACCGACGGCATTTAAAAGCTTTACCAAGCGCTACAGAGCTGTAAAGCGCTTCGCCAACACAAAGAGGGATTTTAATTATTTCGTAATAAAATCAAAACAACAATCCTCATCCCTAAAATTTTATGCATAAATTAAAAATACATAACTTTCTTAGGTGTTCGTTAACAATTGTGCGAAAAGTTTCAGTTTTATTCCTTCAGAATTTGATTAACCTTTAGCGTTTCTACAATGTTTTTGGACTCACCTTCTTCATGAAGGACATCACGTTGGTAGGCAGCATGGTGGCGGTGTCTGCTGGCGGTCCCGGGTTCGAGTCACATCATCACCTCACTCACACCTCACACCACACTCGACGGTCCACAGACACTTCACTCAGTCGGGGATTAAAACACTGCCACCATAGCCCGACATCATTGCGATACGAAAACTGTACACTACACACGATCTGAAACAATACATAAAACAACGGTCAGTTAAGATTGTATTATAAACAATATTATACTTACGTATGTATGAAGCTAAGTTCCTACCAGGTACCTATCTGTCTGTTTCGCAAATTCAACGCCAATCCGAGGTTTGGTCGTGTAACCTTTTATTATTATTATTAGCCTATAGCATCCCACTGCTGGGCAAAGGCCTCTCTTCCACGTTTCCGTGTAACCTACAAGACCGAAATTTATAGGACATTTGGGACGGCTATGTAGCTATTTCGGGGAGATTTGGATGTTATCATGCAATTATTTCTACCATTTGGTGTGGGTCAAACACATTCAGAAGCAATCCTAATGAAATACCTAATCTATAGGCTTAGCACAAAATCCTTACTTACGTGAGCGCGATGAAGCTAAATCTAACAATACAATTAGTAGAGAGATTACTAACAGTGTGAAGCTTAGAATTCCTCTGAGAATAACACAAACATAGACAGGTGGATAATTAAGCGGAAAACTGAAAGCTAAAACCCAGATGGCGCTTTGGTGATTGTACCTACCTTGTTTACGTCAGGCTTTAAATTTTTGTGTTTTTTATTGCGATAAAGAACCATAAAATGTATTCTCTGATGACCGTGTGTGAGCTTCAAACTGAGATTCGAAGGAGAAATGCGACAGTAGCTGGAAAAAAGCTCATCTGGTAGAAAGGTAAACATGCAAAGAATACGACATAATTTTCGCTAGCTGTTTATAATAGATAAATGTATCCCCTACTTTTACATTTGAAAGCATTGCATTCAGGTTGGAAAGTTACAAAACTTTGTTTACAAAAAACTACATACAATTTGACAGTTCCCGTGTCATACTTAGGTACAATCGCGAATGCGCCACCTAGCGTAAGAAATTGACAGTTTTCCACCCAATTGACTTGTTACTGTTTTACTCGACGACACGTTCAGTGGGTATTTTTGGGTATCTACAAAACAATCTAACTTATCTACAAGAAAAATATATACAGTCAGATATATTTTTTTATACTTTTTGTAACGTGTGAAATGTTAAAGATAAACAGACAGATAAACGCTATCTGAGGAATGAGATAACGGCACTTAGTCATTAGTAATTGCTGTAAAATGTAAAATTGATGAGCATCCATACTCCACCGGTGGTCAAGTAGGACCTACAGCTTTAAGCGCCCTGTAAACGATCAAGCATGCAGACATGTCAAGCATTTTGATGGTGTGCGCCCATGCATGACGCGCATGTCAAGCAGTCTACGTGCTTGATTGATGACGTGCTTGACAAGCAAATCTGAAGCAAGGAGAAAACCGAATGTGTGATTCGATTCGATTTTATGACAACATGTGGTTACCTACCAAGGAACCTACGTAATGTATGTACCTACCTAGATTACCTACTTCTCATATCTTTCTTTCTGTCTTTCTACCTACCTACACCTACTTCATTATATTCTACGAGACAGCAGGCTACTCTACTACGGCGCATAAAACTAGTTTATTACAAGTTCCCTTCGACGTCATAATACCCGGATCTCATCCAGATGGTTCCTGTTGGGGGCTGCCAACAAATTGGAAAGTCATAAGAGCGCCGCCGCCGCCGCCGCCGTCCCGGTAGGGAATCACCCTCCGGCGCATGATCCATACATTTACCGGACCTTAATAGGCCTAGCTATGTTTACTTCACCTGTGTTGTGTTAAGGAATTGAATATTTTTGCTGTTCTATCGATTTCGAGCGGAACCATTTGTCTTCGATCGTACTACATTATGTTATAGAATACTCGTACTACATTATGTTATGTATAGAATGTAGAGTCGCCCGTATTAATAAACCGCTCTCAGCTCTAGGAACTAACTAAATCGCAAGAAAGTGACGGATTTGTTAGGGCGAAATGAGTGAGATATTTCAAACAAAGATGAATGAAACTTTATCTCAAACGTGTGAAAATTACAGATTGCGTATGGCAAAATTGTCATAGACAAGTCTCAGAGCTGAGAGCAGTTTATTATTACGGTCATGCCTGTGTCAAACATATCAATAACTAATAAAATCAATCAAGTGCGGGTCGGAATCGCACACGAAGGGTACCGTACCATCGTACAACAAAACTTAAGAATAAAAAAAAAGCGGATTGAGGGCCTACAACATACCGGCTGAACTACCACAAGGATGTGGGTTGACGCGAAATATACCATCATATTGAAATGCGTGAGTGCATCAAACAAAACAACTTGCCGCAACAGATATACACATTCTGTGAAATTTTCAACTTTCTAGCTATTACGGTTCGTGCTCTAGGACCCACTGACGGACGGACCGACGACGACGACGGACAGACGGACATCGGAGCCTTAGTAATGGGGTCCCGTTTGGCACCCTTCGGGTACGGTACCCTGAAAATCATTTTGCTAGTTGGATCCTACTCGGTTACCCATTGTGGCACGCTCGGTGTAGTTCTCTAAACTAGTAAATGGCTTCACCTGGGCCTGGGGCGGGTAAAACGTTCTATGCCGCAATGCAAGTAAAACGCTGACGCGTCGACGACGACCGACGCCGCGTTGTGTCGTGTCGTTTCGATATTCGGAAGCTAGCTAAGTTTCGTATCGGAAATAAGAGTTTATTGCATCATAATCACCCCTTTCAATAGTCGTTCTTTCGTAGGGGCGTATTAAACTATAACTGTATTAGTTATGGTCTACGGAAAACTTTATTTAGACTATGGCATAAAGCCCATAGAATTTGTAGTTTTGCCTTACATGAAATGAGGTAGATTTTTATGAGTTGGTAGGTATGAAATTGGTAGTGACAAATCCAAGTTTTCCACCTCGAAAGCCCTCCGGATCACAGTTGAAAACTTGAAAACATAGGTAATTTTTCCGTTTTTTCACTTTTTATCTGAAAACCGTAATACTTGTTAAAAGATGTGTATGAGTACATAAAAGAAGATAAAATTTCGCGTCGTTGACATTTTTTTATTTAAATTGGTCCAGTAGTTTGACTTTTATGGGGGTCCAAAATACTCCCAAAACAATCAAGCAAGATGGATTTTCAGTATAGAATCAGTATGTTCCATAACTTGTATTTACCAGGCCGACATCCGCATAGTAACTTTTGCGACGCAATACTACATCCCTACTGCATGTTCCAGAATATCTTCCAGGTCCAAAAGGTTTTGGGTCATACCCGTTCAGGGCTTTGAATACCAACATTATTTGCTACTTAGGACTATGGATACGAGATAAGCAAGAGAGATAAGAGAGAAGCAACGGACCTACCAGAAAGGAGGTTCAAAAACTATGTCAAAAACGGCCTATTGAAGAAGTCTTATTACAGTGTAAAAGAATATTTTGATGACAAAACTGCATGGTCTTTACCATCTCAGCGCACAGAAATCCAAAGAGGGGCGATGGACTGAGTCAGTACGTCTCTCCTCGGTGTATTTCCTTAGACTTAAGTAGAAATACATAACATTGTATTTTTAAGGCTCTGGTATTTTAAAAGAGGTACGGGGGAGGTTTCTTGCCCTTCTTTGCTCCATCCCTAAGCCCACAACTTCCGAACGGGCGGTAGTATACAAAAATATTAATATTATGTTGACGTTGACTAAGTAATATGTATGATTTTATGGTTGAATTGATATATCCAGGTCCCGCGAGGCCACTCCTGCCATGTCACCTGGTAGAGGAGTTCTTACTCCATGTCCAAGATCACAGTCTGGGTCCTAAAGTTTAACGGACGATATCTTTTCAAGCCTTCGAAAACTTACCAACCAACCTAAAAACCTTAATATTTGCTACTTAGGACTATAGATACAACTATATCCAATCCACGTCCGGCAAGGCCTCTCCTGCCATGTCATCTGGTAAAATAGTCCCTACTGCATGTTTAAGATCACCGTTTGGGTCCCGAACTTCTTCAGAAGATATTCTTTCAAGGCTTCAAAATTACTTAGAAGTTGGTTTTCAGGTTTGGTTGGGAGGTTTTAGAAGCCTTGAAAATTAAAATCCGAAATCTTTTGGGACCCGGAAGATAATCTGGATCATGCAGTAGGAACTTCTCTACCAGGTGATATGGCAGGAGTGGCCCTGCTTGACCTGCGGGTCGATTCTCGCGCCTTCGATATATGGATATCGAGACCTATAATGACAGATTCCCGTACAAAATCACTCGATATAAGTGTAGATATCGTATATCGAAGGCGCGAGAATCGACCCGCTGGATATAACTAGTATCTATATTCCAAAGTTGAAAATAAAGCTGGTATTTGAAGCCAGTTTTTGTTTAGTTTTCGTCGATTTTGACCACTAAGGAATGGGTTTATGTCAAAAGTTAGATATTAAAGGCCACTGAATTCCCAAAAATGAGACCAATTATGTCAACTTAAGCTTCATAGTTCCTGAGACACAGGTGTTCAAAGTTACAGTACTCTATCGTTTGCAAGTTGACATAATTGGTCTGATTTTGTTGGGAATTTAGTGGAGTTTAATAACTTTTGCCATAAACCCATTCATAAATTAATCGAAAAGTGAAAAAAACTGTACTCTCTTTTTTGAAATTTTGCAAATCTTTGAGTACCAAGATCTACTATTTGGCCTACCAAATCCAAATTGTTATTATTTAATTGCAAGTCTTCTTGTGTCCATAGTGTAATTTGATGTAACACAAGTCATTGTCGGTAAAAATTGTCAAAAACTGGAAATTCCTAAATTTTAATGTATTTTCAAGTCTTTAACTGTAGAGTAAGTAAACCGGAGGGCCTTCGAGGTGGAAAACTTGGATTTCTCATACATAACCCAATTAACCACTACCACAGAAGAGATAATCACTACCAACTCATTAAAAAATCAAAACTACCTCATTTGATGCAAGGCGCAATACTAGCTTTTTACGAATTCCATGGGCTAATATTTATACTTAGGCATCTTTTATTTATTTGGAGAGAAGAAACAATGACAATGGCAAAATAAAATAGGAAATCAAAACAGACTTGCAACCTATATACCTGCCCCCTAGACTGGACAACATGCAATTCGCTCATATCGCTCGCGACAAAACGATATCTTTGTGTTTGGTACCTTACCTATGCATCTTGTTTTAGATAGAGGTTGGTGAAGATGATATACTTATTTGTGTATTTGTTGAGTCGACAGCTACAAGCTTCCGGCCGGGATTATAAATTGACACAATAGATCTCTCTATTATTATAAGCCCTTCTGCCGGCATCGTCAGACAAATTATGTAGATAAAGTATTTTGCAGGAGCATTGGGTACGTTATTAAACATCGCGGGGAAGTCTATTAGGGGCGGCTATCTCGGCCGACATGCTGCGCCGGATTACCGTGGTTGCGGATAATGGGGGAGCCTCGCAGAAGATAGCATTATTATGTTGTGTTATTGCCTCTACTAGAAAGCATTAGCGGAACCGTTCATAAAAAATAATAATTATGATACCTTATCTAAAAATATAAAAAATCTTCAATACATTATTTTTTCCGGCTCTCGAAACTTACAAGTTTCATCATTACATTCTTATTGTGTGGTCACAGGTGATGAGATCTGTTCCACTTCCACGAGATAAAAATAATGTCAATAGGTACATAATTAGAAATGAATAAAAATCCGAATACTTATAAATAACACACATCACAAGGTGATAAATGTTGCGATAACGAAAACTTCTGGCTGATTTTCCATAACTGACAATAAAACAAACTTTGTCGTAATCATAACATATTTTATTGTAATCACCATTTTCATCAACACTCAGAATCTTACCGAAGTAATTTGAGAACCTTGACATGTTTTAAACAATTTCCAGCTGTTGCCAAGTGGCTACAAGACCTGCAAACTAAATGTGCTATAAAACTAAACTTTCAGTTGTAAAAGTTCCCTATTTATAAAATAAAAGTATGATGAACTAACCGTACATATCACAATATTACACAAAATTATAATGTGCCAGTGCCACCGAAGGTATAAATTGAAAGTGGATAAATAAAAATAATTTGGCTTATTCTGTAGAATTTAAATTCATAAATATTTTACAACTTAACCAAGTAGGTAGGTAATTAAATGTCTAGGTAAATCAATTATTGAACTGTACATTTGTGGATTCTATTTGCGACCCTAACAGCATAACATCACGCCTTTTCCCAAATATTTTGCCAATCATACCATATTTCATTATTCCTGACAGAGAACTAGCCTATCGCCACATTTATGGAGATCGAAGGTTTCCTTACGATGTTTTCCATTACAATGAGAATTTAGAACATTCATATGGTGTGCAAAATTTTAATTACTAACAATATTTCACGTTTCTATGCTTTTGCTTTCAGTGCGTTGATTGATGTCTGATAAATCTGATACCTGTATTATTTAAATTTACATTCATATTTATATATATACAAATTATTTAGCTCTTATTCAAAATAATTTGACGCTCTTAGATTATGCCTCAAGGTATCTTCAGAGGAACTGTTCATACAGAAATGTTGTTTAGAGAGGCCCTACCTATGTTACCTGCGAACTTTGCATAGATAATACCGAGCCCTGATTTCAATATTCATGCAATTCAACTTCAATGAAAAAAGGAAAAGTTGAGTTTAAGAAAAAGAAACCACACTTTTTGAAATACCATACGATTGATGAGTCACTTTATGGCACAATGCTTGCTAGATTAAGCCAGTGGATAGGTGACTATTTATCTAATAAAATACATTTAATTTGAATATAATAATAATTATGTTTCATATTTCTCATAGTCTATGGGGTACGATAATCAAAAATGAAACGAAACGCTAAACAAATAATCTAGAACATAACGTCAGTTTTTGTGCACTTAGTGAAAGAAGTCTATTTTTTTTACCACAGCAAGTACGATACGAGTGCCTAGGTTCATATCTCGAAAAAGAGGAAAGTCGGATTCAACCTGAGGCCCGTGCGGGGCAATACAAAAACGCACCCCGCGCCATAAACTAAACTAGTGTTGCCGAACTATCGATAGTTTTACTATCGATAGTAAAACGCCAAAATCATCTATACAATCGATAGGCCTATCGATAGTATCGATACTATCGATAGTATCGATACTATCGATAGACTATCGATACTATCGTTGTGACGTCAACAATCGATAGTCTATCGATAGGCTATCGATAGGGCACTATCGAGCGGCAACACTAAACTAAACATTCTTCCTGATAAAGTTCTGCTGGTAGGGCATGTTTGATATCGTTTTCGTATTAAAACAAGGACGAGGAATTCATTTTTGTGCATAAAATACTATCATTCCACAGCAAATTTTGAAAATTTCAGCTAATTTGAGAAAATGTAGGTCGAAGCCTTGAAAGGATATCGTTCGAAAAACTTTGAGACCTAGACGATGATCTGAAACACGCAGTATGAACTCCTCTAACAGATGACATGGCAGGAGTGGCCCCGTGAGACCTGGATATGTCTCGTATCTATAGTCCAAAAATGCAAATAAAGTTGGTATTCAAAGCCCTAAATGGGTATGACCCGACACTTTTTGGACCTGGAAGATGTTCTGGAGCATGCAGTGGGGATGAAGTATTGCGCAGCAAAAGTTACTACGCGGATGCGGGCTGGTAAATACAAGAGATAGGGCACATACTGATTCTACACTGAAAATCCATCTTGATTATTTTAGGCGTATTTTGGACCTCATAAAAGTCAAACTACTAGACCAATTTCTGTATTTCTTTTTGTTATCGACGCGAAATGTTGTCTTCTTTGACTTAGTCATACATGTTTTTTACTAATATAAACCGTTTTCGAATGAAACGTGAAACACTGGAGAAAACTATTTTGAATTGACCCTCACGGGTCGAATGCGACTTCCCTCCCTTCGTTTTCGAAATATGAACCTAGGCACACGTACTAGCTGTGGCAAAAAAAACGGCTTCTTTCAAAAAGTGCACAAAAACAGACGTTTTGTTCTAGACCAAACCTCTACTATCAAGATTATTTTTTAACGTTTCGTTTCTTTTTGATTATCGTACCCCAAAGACACAAACCACCCATGCAGATCTCCGTATGAAGTCATCAACAACAGACAACTTCAGTCAATTTTTTTTGTGTATGTGCGTGCGGGTTGATGTTATGATTTATATTTTAATTCCGTCTTGTATTAATTTCTATGTTTACAGTTAATAGATAAATATTCATTCTGTTGGTAATAGGCACAGTAACAGGCTGCATTTCCTGAACTCATTAGATGATATTTAGTGGCTCATCTCATCTTGCGGACAAGATATCATTTTACATGTTTCTTTTATATAAACTAAATTGAACTAAATTGGATTAGTTACTTCTTCTAAACCCAAATTGCAAATGTGATATCAGAACTCTTTTGTCTTGGTACCATTCAAATCAGTATCTCAATTTATACAGGGTGTCCCAAAAGTGACCCATCACAGCGACACCGAAGGTGGCTGCTTTAGATGCCTAACATGACCCCAGTAAAAGTCGCATGTAATTCGAGATTTCTTCGATTTAGAGGGTTTTTTTAAATTCCACATTTTTTACACTGTTAATGAATAGAATTTTTACATTTTTTGAATAGTCTTTCCTCTAACGCTTAACACTAGAATAGTTACTGTTTACATGTTTGTGATGTCGCTGTTTCTAGTTCCCACAACACAGGGTATCCTAGTGTGGGGCCAGAAGCAATGTATGTGCCTATATGTGAATGTTTATGTTTTTACTTATTAACACGACACAATTGTTATTTGGAGTATGGCTCATCTTACTCGGATCCGGGTAAAGGCCTGTGCCCCTCGGTGGGGACATAAATGGGCTACATTTACTTTTAATTGTTATTTTGTCGATACCTAACTTAGGGTTTGAGAAATGGATGACATAGTCTTAACTTAAATCGTCAGCAAAAACATTGACTTCTCTTTCGATCAGCTGCCAAGAATATTTTTTACTAGTACAAACAGTATGAGATAATAGCTTTAAAAAGATGCATAAGCTATGCTGGTTCAGGAATGGTACAACACTTGTTTATATCGTGAAAGAGGAAATAATGGCACCTTTACTCATGAAACCGGGGCACCGCCTAGTAAGAAAGTTTAAAGAACAACACATCTAGCAGCCTGTCATGTCAAGAGAAGTCGCGGGACATCTACGTGCGACTGTCCCGGAGACAAAGAACAACACATCTAGCAGCCTGTCATGTCAAGAGAAGTCGCGGGACATCTACGTGCGACTGTCCCGGAGACAAAGAACAACACATCTAGCAGCCTGTCATGTCAAGAGAATTCGCGGGACATCTACGTGCGACTGTCCCGGAGACAAAGAACAACACATCTAGCAGCCTGTCATATCAAGAGAAGTCGCGGCACATCTACGTGCGACTGTCCCGGAGACAAAGAATAACACATCTAGCAGCCTGTCATGTCAAGAGAAGTCGCGGGACATCTACGTGCGACTGTCCCGGAGACAAAGAACAACACATCTAGCAGCCTGTCATGTCAAGAGAAGTCGCGGGACATCTACGTGCGACTGTCCCGGAGACAAAGAACAACACATCTAGCAGCCTGTCATGTCAAGAGAAGTCGCGGGACATCTACGTGCGACTGTCCCGGAGACAAAGAACAACACATCTAGCAGCCTGTCATGTCAAGAGAAGTCGCGGGACATCTACGTGCGACTGTCCCGGAGACAAAGAACAACACATCTATCAGCCTGTCATGTCAAGAGAAGTCGCGGGACATCTACGTACGACTGTCCCGGAGACAAAGTCGCGTGACATTTTGCTCGTCCTCACTGGTTGAGATGTTGCCAGACACTAATGGCAGATTTCACCAACAATGTCTATTTTTATGGGACACTTTATTTGCTTTCAGGGGCCACCGGTTGTAATGCTTTGACCTAAGTTTAAGGTTCATTTAATTTAAACTACTTGGGAATCCCCTAAACGTAAGGGGCTGGCCTTGGAAACAATCGCTAGACAGCTAAGAAAGCAGCCGAAAACCGAAAAACACAACGACCAATGGGTCAACCGGGACGACTGCAAACACTCAATTTATTTTAAGTTATTTTAAAATAAATACAACCACAAATTTACGAATCACTTGATGAGGCTGCCGCGCAGCAAAATAAAAATACTAATAGGCCTCATAACAGGCCATTGTACACTTAACAAACACTTGAAAATTACAGGTGCAACAGACAGTTCCTTTTGCAGGGGATGCATGGAAGTGGACGAGACCGTGGAGCACATGTTGCTTGCGTGCCCCTCCACCATAGATACCAGGATCGCGATTCTGGGAGATAACAGCAGAGCGTCAACTCTCCTTGACTATCCAGGCCCCCTACTCCAGCTGGTGCTGGAGTTAGGTTGGCTGAATTGAAGTGCAGGCGCAGGGGAAATGCACAAAGGCCCCGCTCTCGTGGGCCAGGTGCAGGCACATCATCACCCTGGGTGAAGAAGAAGAAGAAGAAGAAGGGTCATCTAGGCTACTAGGGTACCCCTAAATTTAAGAGGCCGGCCTCCGAAATAGTCGCTAAACAGCTAACAAAAAGAGCTAAGTGACCCCTAACTGTTGGTGAAATCAGGCATAAGCCTCGTATTCATAAGGGGACATTTGTCCCGCGACCTTGACGGATAGCCGGGGAACAAAGCGACACACACACGTCCTCACTACTCAAATGCTGTCGGGCGACTGTCGTGTCGAGGGACACGAAGTCGCAGCGAGTCGCCGCTCTCAGAGCGGAGACATGCGACTTGATGCGACACGTCCGGCGACACGTTATTCTGAAGGCATCATCTAACTATCTTACCAGAGCGGACTTAAATGATATGAAATACAAAAGCACTTATGTGGTAACGTAGCTACTACTACCCTATATACAGGGTGTCCCAAAACTCAACGTCAAGCGAGCACCAGGTGAAAGCCCAGCCCATACAGGGTCTAGTAAAATTAAATAAAAATTCTAAGTCACTTCGTTCAAGAAACGTAGGCATTTTTCAACATTTCTAAAAAAAAAACACCCTTTATCACGTTTATGGTCACAGTGACGACAAACTTAGCAATTTTTCTACAAACTCTTTACTAAAATGATCCTAAAGAACCGTAATATTGTTTTTAGAACGCGATGAATCATGTTGACCATGCACGAATTCGTTAGACTAAGTGATTTATCTAAAGTACATTGTATGGACGTTTTAACGGTGATGGCAAACATCGTGGAGAAACCATCACTACTCACGCATAATGGAGTAATGAGTAACTGGCTAAAAGTGGACACAGTTGTGCTTCTGCCACCCCGTATGGGAAAAGGCGTGACGCTATGTTACGTTGAGTCAAATCTACTTTAATTACATCAACTATTTTTGGTTTTATTTAATCAGTCATACTTTTTTCTATTCTTGAACTCAACTCAGATTTTAAGGTTTTATGGTGTCCATTTTGTTTTGATAATAATTATTTAACATTTCTGGGTAAGAGAGTAGAAAGTTTTATACTTTTTTGATGTTTTTATTAAATGCGCCAACTTTTACACATGCCGAGGGTAGTACCATGTTTTTAATTTCGTAATTATGGGTCAAAGTTGACTTACAAAATTTTCTTAAACCGCGACTCTACCAAACTACGTAATTGTTTATCAATCTGACGCAATTTTCTGCTCAATTTGTAATCGCCATCAATAGTACGGTTCTTTAGTCATGTTAGTAAAGAATTTGTAGAAAAATTGCTAAGTTTGCCGTCACTGTGACCATAAACGTGACAAAGAGTGACGATTTTTTGAAATTTTGAAAAATGCATAAATTTTTTGAACCAAGTGACATAAAATTTTTATTTAATTTTTACCAGACCCTGTATGGGTTGGGATTTTACCTGGTGCTCGCTTGACGTTGAGTTTTGGGACACCCTTTATAAATTACTCTATGGCTACTACCGTAAAACTTTCTGAACCAAATTACAAAACGCCTTTGGAATCGGTCGCAATAGTTAACTTAATTGATCTGATCATCTCTCTTGCTCTCATGCAACTTACAAGTAATAGAAAATTCAGTACCAATGAGAAAAGATATTGTGTTCTTTCCCCTTTCTTACTAGGTGGTACTCCAGTTTCATCAATAAAGGTACCATTATTTTCTCTTTCATGATATAATGATACAACTGTTGTACCATTCCTGAATCAGGCATAGCATAGACTAGTTTTTAAAGCTATTATCTCATACTGTTTGTAGTAAACAATATTCATGGCCGCTGATCGAAAGCGAAGTCAATGTTTCTGCTGACAATTTAAGTTAAGACTACGTCATCAATTTCTCGAACCCTAAGTTAGGTATCGACAAAATAATAATTGTATCGTGTTAAGTAACTATTCAGGATAATGTGGGCGTTAAGAAAATCTTAAAGGGAGGGCTACTCAAAAAATGGCTGGCACTAACAGTGTAAAAAATGGGGAATTTTAACAACCTTAAAATCAAAGAAACCTTGAATTACATGCATTTCTTTTGGATCATGTCAGGCTTATTAGATACATCTAACGCAAGCCTATCTTTGGTGTCACTGCGACGGGTCATTTTTCGGACACCCTGTATTAAGGTGTGTTGAATTTGCTATTGCATGCTTTAGTTTGCTGACAGAAATCACTCCCTATTATAGACATATGTCTCATGTTACTATGTGCTGACATCACAAGGCCATCACATTTACCAGAGTTGGTTTAACAATAACACAATCAAAGTGCATTCCAAATGAAAAAGAAAACTACCTACTGAAAATAATCCAATAAGATTTCATGCTTGTGATGTGCACTGATCTCATATAACATCCTAATACAAATGAGATAACCTTCATGACATGAAAAATATTTATAAACAGAGCCGTCCACACTAAATATGTATTATAATTTAGTTCACTAGCAAAATCTTCTTGCTTTATACAGCTATTTAACAATGTCCACCCAACAAAAATGCAAACTCATTTATACACACTAGCTAATGTGATCCATCACACATCACCACTCAGCATCTCCATTTGCTTTTTGAAAAACATAATCCTTTCCAGCAAGGTTCATGATTCCATCTTTAAGATAGAACTTCCATTTGTTTCGGCTTCGGGTAATCTTATCATATTGACACACAACCACATTGTCGGTATCAAACATTTCACCTGGTTCCTGATCAGAAACATCATCCTCAGAGTTGAGTGGCTCCTCATCGATACCGCCACTCTCGTCTCTCTCCTCTTCCTCCTCCTCTGCTCTTTCTTCAGCAGATTCCTCATCCTCATCATCATCTGCTGCATCATCAGAGCCATCCCCTATATTAGAACCATCATCATCAGACGAGTCCATTGCACCGTCCAATGAGAACATTGGGGCTGCACCACTTCGACCACCCCCGCCACCATCAAATTCATTTTGCTGTCCTGCTAAGGCAGAGTTTATATGTTGCTGCAGCAGAGTCGCAGCTAGCGGCTGTGGTAAACTTAGTGTGGCATTAATAATTGGCCCTGTCAATACTTGGTGCAGTTTGTTGCCATTGAGTGCAGAAGCGGGGATTTGGATAGTAAAGGAGCGTGGTTGAGAGCCAGGCACTCCGGGCTGTGCAGGCAGAGTCAGCTGCACCGGGACACGGTTGTTGGGGTCTAGTGTTTGATGAGGGTGAGCACCAGCGAGGTTCGGGGCAGCTGTGCCGTGATCTCCACTGGAACTTGAGCTCTGCTGGGCCATTTGGGAGTCAGCAACGGCCATACGCTTGATCGCGTTACCGTTTGACTTCTGGAAGTTCTGCAGCACGGGTGGCGGTGCCATTGAGGGCTCAGGCTGTGGAGGGTCCATAGCTTCGGTTGCTGTTAATTTGGTCATCCATAGCTGCTTAAGTTCTTGCAGTACCTGCTCGTCTACTCCATCGTCGAGGAAACAGTCACGGACTCCAGCGATCACGTCATCCACCACAGAGTTATAGAGTTTCAGAACAGACACTTGACTCATAGTCATCTTGACGATTTGTTGGATATTTACTTCGAAGGAAGTCAAATATCAACACGCAGAGCAGTTAAACAGGCAAGTAATACTGCGTAGAAAGTTGTTAAGTTACTGAGAAATTCGTATTACTCCGTCCATCGCTGTGTCAGTAAATCTCGATATCCGCTCAAGCATCCATGGCAAAGAAAGCAGTGAAATGTATTCGATTGCTGTCGATGCACTACATTAGCACACGCGAATTACACAAACATAGCTTTTCGTCGAGTAATTGCTTTATAGACAAATCCCGTAAAATTCTAACGTAAATTTTGACAACCAACATAACCTAGAAAAGTAAAATATTTGTCAGACAGAACTGGAAAGAAATATAAAATTGTCTATGGTTATTTCCTATGAAAACATGGCGCGCATGCGCCAAATCTACAACGCCCTTTCCAAGCCGACCGACGAGCTAGCTAGAGCCGAGTTTGCGCCACAAGCGTCGAATAAATTGATTTTACACGACAAGCAGAGCCAATCAGCTAACTTTCGAAATATTAAAATATTTCACTGCAGAATTAATATTAATCGCAAATATAAACGATTTCTTAAATTACGTAACTTGCAACACCGGAAACGGATTAATGTAGCGTTCAATATAATTTAAAATAAGTTGCGTTCAAAATATTTACGTAAGTGTACTAAAAGTTGTGTGTTGATTTGATGGTGTTGATGTTGATGGTTGATTGATATTGTCAGGCGCAGGGCGCAGTCGCAGCAAAAGAAGATGTCATAAGAACATTATTGTAGAAATTGACAACCACAGGTTAATTTCTAAAAGCCTTGATTTTACCATTATATGATTGTTAATTTGTTACTAAGCTTAGATATTAGTATGGGTTGGCTCCCGTTACGGTATTATATTGTGTATGTCACAGTTAAATTGTAAAAACCGCGAGATTACAATCTAACGGGAAAAAACCGTTAAATAATCTGTCGATAAATGGGCGATTTAAAAAAACAACTTCAGTAGTTCCAAATTCGTCACTAGATGTCGTAGACGAGACATGGGGTAGCTTTTATATCGCTCACCCATAATTTCATTATAAAAAGGTGTTTATTGGATAGCTGGCAGTCTCTTTTCACGGCTTTTAGATAAAAGGTGTTTTTTAGGGTTCCGTACCCGAAGGGTGCCAAACGGGACCCTATTACTGAGACTTCGCTGTCCGTCTGTCCGTCCGTCCGTCCGTCCGTCCGTCCGTCCGTCCGTCCGTCCGTCTGTCACCAGGCTGTATCTCATGAACCGTGCGTGGTAGCTAGACAGTTGAAATTTTCACAGATGATGTATTTCTGTTGCCGCTATAACAACAAATACTAAAAATTAAAAGAAATTTAATATTAAGGGGGGCTCCCATACAACAAACGTGATTTTTTTGCTCATTTTTGCTCGATATTGATAATGGTAGCAGGTAGACGCTTAAAATGTTCACAATATATTGAGTATATTATTTACTTAAAAAATAAATAATTAAATTAAAATTAAATTAATATTTAGGGGGGGCTCCCATACATTTTTTTTTTGCGGTTTTTTATAGATAATGACACGGAACCCTTCGTGCGCGAGTCCGACTCGCACTTGGCCGGTTATTTTAAAGACATTTATTTATCACAAAACTTAAGACTATTACAATTTATTTTCTGCCAAACTGCGTAGGTAACAGTTTGTTGGCAGACGCTCTTAGTTCAATAACTAGTTACTGATATTTATAATCTATAAATACAACTATACTACTGATACTGATATGATAACATAGCCTCTAGGCTTACATATTTTTATAATATATGTATGTGTATGTACATATTTAATATTTGGTTTATACTTATGATATTTTTGGTGTTAAGTGCATTCGCAATTTAGAAAGATATTTTTTAATTTAAATTTTAGTGTGGTTTTACTAAATTTATCAACAGATCTCAATAGTGAGATATTGTTACATATTTTAGGGGTTAAGGTATCTTCTTGTCCTTTGTCCGTAGTAATTATTTGCCTTTGGCTGGATAAATTTTCTATTAACGGCAAACCTTACAATGAACCGGAAGTATTCGGCATGAGGCAAACAGTTTGTCATAGTCTCCATCACAACTATCTTTTGTTTTCTTATCCGCTAAATATTTTAATAATCTTATTTGTAGTTGTTTTATTTTATCTAAATATGTTTTAAACGTGAGGCCATAGCAACTCAAACCATAACTAAACATTGTATCTGCAAGGGCGTAATACACGATACACAGGGTGCGTCTATTTAATATATTGCTAAGATGATAGAACTTGCCTAGAACTGATCGTAGTCTGTTACATATTTCATTCATGTGTGGTTTTCAATTAAAGTTACTATCTATCAATAATGTTTAATGGATAGCTTGGAACTACGCATTTCCTCACAAAAATAAAAGCACTTTGGTGAGGAAAGTGACCACCAGCTATCCATTAAACACCTTTTATATAAAAGCCATGTCTCGCCTCCGTCATCTGTTGGCAGCTTTCAGAACTATTTTCTATTGTAAATTGTAAACAAGATCGACAAGGTTAGCATTCTTGGGGTACCGTACCCGAAGGGTGTCAAACGGGACTCTATTACTAAGGCTCCGCTGTCCGTCTGTCCGTCCGTCCGTCCGACCGTCTGTCCGTCCGTTCGTCCGTGCGTCCGTCCGTCCGTCCGTCCGTCAGCGGGCCCTAGGGCAAGAACCGTAATAGCTAGAAAGTTGAAATTTTCACAGAATGTGTTATTTATTGCCACAACAACAACAAATACTGAAATACGAGAGATATTACAAATTAAAGGAGGTCCCCATACAAGAGACGTGTTTTTAATTTTCTTTTTGTATTGGACCCTATTATTGAGACTTCGCTGTCCGTCCGTCCGTCCGTCCGTCCGTCCGTCCGTCCGTCCGTCCGTCCGTCCGTCCGTCCGTCCGTCCGTCTGTCTGTCTGTCTGTCTGTCTGTCTGTCTGTCTGTCTGTCTTGTCTGTCTGTCTGTCACCAGTGAATTCAGTTGATCTGTTAACAAGGAACTGTATATTTTTTGTATATTTTTTTATGTTTCTGCGCAATAAAGAATATGAATATGAATATGAAAAGGCACTACCTACCCAGCCACGTACCCACCACTACCCCCAGCCGCGCACCCACCACTACCCCCAGCCACGTACCCACCACGCCACAAGTTCTTGTTGGATTAGGTATGATGGTATTGGTTGGATCCGGCGGCGTCGTAGAGGTTAAATTTAGAGGCCTTCAAAAGTTTGCAAACTTCTAAGCTTCCGAGTTGGATGGAGACCTTCGACCTTCGCCTATCAATGGAGAGAGTAAGGGAGGGTAGGCTTGTGACCTATATGTGTAGTCCGTCATACGCAGCTGAGTAGGTATGCTCAGGGACTATGTGCTTCTGCCACCCCATATGGGGAATGATGCTACAAGTAGGCAGGTACTAATATTGGGTAAGCAAAAGCCAATAAATTCAACTACAGCACCAGTATGTGGGTATTGTATAGTAAAGTAAATAAATGTAGCCCATGTCCCCACCGAGGGGCACAGGCCTTTACCCGGATACGAGTAAGATTGAGCCATACTCCACCACGCTGGCTCAGTTCGGGTTGGTGGAGGGGTTTTACGACTACTACAACTACCAAGTAGTGATAGTAGCCGGGACCTACAGATTAACGTGCCATCTGAAACACGGAGCGTTGGAATATGTAAGCATAGTCGTAGATAATGTACCTACTTTAGACGAATTAATTATCTCATTGGTACATGGTCAGCACCGGGATCGAAACTGCATCTCCTGCGTGAGAAGCAAGCTTAAAACCCGCTAGACCACGGAGCTCGGGTATGTACAGGCATAGGTTAAATAGTTTCGGTGTTACTGGACATGAACCGTGTAGTACCGTGTAGGTGGGCGGACACTGGCGGCTGCGGCTATTTGCGAGAGATCGATCAATACTACTCCGTCGAGCTATGCTCACCTGAGCGAGCTTTTAATGAGCTAACATATCCTCAAAGCAAAACACAGAGCGGCACTGGAGATATGGGTGGTAGAGAGATATACCCACAGGTAAAGTAGCGGTATAGTCGTTTATATACATACTTATCTGATACATAAGGTGCTACATGATGTGGATAACCTGTATCTGCTTAAACAGGGTCTACAAGACTCTCCTTACTACATAACTATACTTAGGCTGAGATGCACGAAACAAAGTTACATTATTAGCAACAAATGACAAAATCGTTTCGTGTAACTCAGGGTTAGTAAGTAAGGTCTCTAATAATCTAAAGATCTCTAGTTCACTATTTTATTTTGAACTAAAACAAAACTGCTTGTACTTAAAGTATTAATATCCTCGGCGGTTGGTGGTACAAACACAATAAAATATTTCATATTCATCAGACTGCATTGACATCAATCAATATGCTGCTTTGTAACAGCTGCAAACGAGAGCAAACAGGCATTTTGTTCCTTTCCTCATGAGTTTTAGTCACAGATATTCAATCTTTCAGCCTACACAAAGCAAGCAAGGAGAATGAATAGCATTTTATGAATTTAGATTCGACCTTATTTGATCGAAACTTTTTTGTGTGATTTCTTCGAGAACACCCGCCAAAAAGTGTCACGTGAAGTCGCAATGAGAAACAAAATATTTGATTGGATTTTATGCCTTCTTTTCATTGTACTAAAGTGAAATTGCCAATCCTATTGAGAATAGCATGAAAACTCGGAAATACGTGATTTTTCAGTTATGAAACCTTCTTCTATTTTGAATATTGTCACTTCATACCTAGTTATTGTTCTGAGCTTCATACGTACGTTTACATAATATTTTTTAAGTCCTAGTTGATTCAGGTCAGGATAGATCTACGGAAGCGTAAGCTAATAAAAAACAAAGTAAAGCGAAGCAAACCTATTTACGAGAGAACTTCATGCTATCCGATGTTTAAACATAGTACTTAGATTGTTTACCAAGGGAGTCAAAAACTATTTTTAGGGCGAGAGTGTTTTTTTAATCCTGAGCGATCGAGGGATTCAAAGTACATCACTCGAGCCAAAAATAGTTTTTTTATCACACCTGCTCTGAAAATACATACTAATTATACCAATTAGAGGGAAGAAACGCCTTTATCCCGCCCTTCAAATCCTTTCATCCCAAGGTATTGAAGTTTGTATGAAAATCCTTCCGACCCAAGGGTGGGAAGTATGTATGAAATTCCATTACATACCCGGTTTTTTTTTATTTTTATTTGTCAGCAGTCATACTGCAAAGAGACTTTAACTGTCTACTAATTAAATTTCAAGTAAATTGTTACTGGCCACATACAGTTTTTTTTTTACCAGTTACCAACCTCCTTGGTGCATACAGAAAATTAAAAACGAAATTATTTTTGTATATAAAACGCGCGGAATCACGGAAGAAGTGGCTGCATGACCTTATGATCTTAGCCTACTCCAGAAACGGGCGAATAAAAGAAGGAAAAGCCCGCGCATTTTCGCAAAAACTTCGATTGATTTAGCATTTATCTTTGTGTTTTTTGTAAAATATGGATACTTCGAGCGACAGTGATGATGTTATCCCTAACACACCGCCAGAACTATTAGAGACGGCCCAAGAAGTTGTTGATCTTATAATAGCTGCACTTTTAATAATTGTACTTTTAACTAAATATAAACATTTCTATGCATTTATGTCTATTATTTTCCTCGTAGGTGTAATAAAAAGCACTATACATACCTCAGGATAAAGTACAGTTCCATACCTCAAATGGTTTGCGCCCCTCGCAAGCTCGTGGCGCAAATGCCATAATCTCGGTATGGAACTGTTACTTTCTTCCCTCTGAAGTAGTGTACTATTACTCCTGAGGTGGACACTCTACTTTTCATCACCCTCTATGAGAAAAGTAGTAAGTAATTAATAAAATAACATACATGTACCTATACAGGGTGTAACAGAAAGGGGTGTACAACCGGAAAGAGGGATATCATTCTGAACAACTTTCACTATGGGCCCGACTTGATCAGAGCAACTTTATTTTTATTAACTCAGTACATTTCGGGCCTAGCGCTTAGCTGATCTGTATGGTGGAGTGAAAAATAATGTTGCTCTGATCAAGTCGGTCCCATAATGAAAGTTGTCCAGAACGATGTCCCTAACAACCTTCTTTCGGCTTGTACGCCCCTTTCTGTTACACCCTGTATTTATTTACACAATTGTCGTGATATTATGTTGTGTGTAATGGTTTGTTGGAAGAAATCTCTAGACAGTTACAGAATTCAGAAAGTCATTTCGGACATTGTGAGGGTCTGGCCTAAGCTAACTAACAACTAATAGAAATGTCATCTACATAAGTCACTAGCTCTTAGGTACATTATTTTATGGGTGTCATCAACCTTAAATTCCTGAGCAAATAGCTTTGCGCCCGTAAACGCTTTTAGTCCTCAATTTTATTCATTTCATGGTGTCGTTGTCGTCAGAAACCTGCTAAAAGCGATTTCAATTTAGTTCAATTCCTACATTTAATTGAATTCACAGATTGTTTTTTTATTTTTTATTTTAAGCAATCGTAATTTCCTTCTACTCGAATGTAGGTACTACAGCGAAGACGGGACTGGATTCAAATATCTCATTGCTCATTTAAGTATTTTGGGAAGTCTCCATGGAACTTGAGTAAAGTTTCGGAGTCATCTCTAAAGAAGCTTATCTTCCGCTGGGATTGTCCTCGGAAGTATTATTGTTGCTTTAATACTGCTTTATAAGGAGGGTGTTATGGAGTTAATTTAATTTCTACCAAGATAAGCCTTTCAAACTTGTCTTGGATGTTTGATACGACAAAATTGAGAAAAAAGAGTAATTTTCTACAGGTAACGGTGTAAAGTGGCGTCGATAACAAACAGGGGATGATAAGATTGGCCCTCCTAGTGATTCAACAAGTGTTTATGTCATTGTCTTTAGTAGTATTTCTCCTTCGTTCCCACTAGTTACATCGAGTTGTTCCATTAAGTAACTAATGGGACTTTTTTCCCTTCTGCTTATTTCTACTTAGGTTTTTTTTTTGGAATTTCACATAAAAGTGCTACGCGCCGCGCGCCGCCGCCGGTGCACGGTGCTAGTGGAGTGTTACGCTTACGACCGAGACGCTACGTCCTACGCGACCCTAACTGCACAAGGTTAAGGTTAGTTACGAAAATCACTTCCATTGTTTCCTTTTTCGGTCTTTACTTTACATCCTCTTACGAGAATAATTTTCCAAATCGCTCCATCCGTCTAGGCGCAATCGGGGCACATATATATAAAAAACCCGACGAATTGTAAACCTCCTCCTTTTGTGAAGTCTGTTAAAAACAGCTCCAGGATAAAACGTACATTAACACTTTTTTTGAATTCCTAGAAAATTATTGACTACTCTTCATATCTTTACCATTACAGTCAAATAAGTATGTAGTTGTCAAAGTAATACAGTAAATAGTGTTCACTCGCCGTCGTAATAGTGGCACTTAGTGTCAACACAGGATCCTGCAAAGTACGAAGCAATCCATAACGTCGATAACGTCTCGATAATAAGGCTATAAATAAATGATAATCCTACTACATCGCGTCTCGATTCAGGCAATAATTTGTAGTTTAATGGGCGAGTTAATATTCCACTAAGTCACAATCGCTTGGGCAAGCCTCGGCACTGCTCGATATATCACACATAGATTATACAGTAAATTGGTAGCTGAGTGCTGAATGCTCCTGCTTTATGGGTGCAAACGCACGTAGCTTGAACTTATCCCTCTGTAGGCACTCGCCCACAATCTTCTCCTTAATTGAGCCATTTACATGCAGTTACGTGTGATGCTCTGGGCGAAGGTTGAGCTCGATTTTTGATTAACTCTTTTGCAAACGAGCGCTCTTTTCTACTGATTTTCCTTCGCCATTCAAGTATTTTTCAGTCAGTCATTCGATTGTCAGACAAAACCACTCGTTGCGCAAGTCGAATAGTAGAATAGATGTCAAATACGTCAAATGGTCAAACCTAACCAACAAATGAGGAATGAGTCAACAAAGTGTCAGGCTGTCTACGTTCCGTTTCCCGCAGTCTTTCAAAATCTTTACTCTTTTCTTTGACAAGATAACTGTCATACGACCTTGTAAAAGAGAGAATCTAACTTCCCGTTTCCCTTGGGGTATTTACCGGTTTTACCGGTTTTCACTTTTTCTGCGTGTAACGAATAATAACCGGCCAAGTACGAGTCGGACTCGCGGACGAAGGGATACGTACCATTATCTATAAAAACAGCAAAAAAATCATGTCTGTTGTATGTGAGTCCCCTTTAATATTTATTATAATCTGTTTTTGTAGTATTTGTTGATATAGCGGCAACACAAATACATCATCTACGAAAATTTCAACTGTCTAGTTATCACGGTTCATGAGGTACAGCCTGGTGACAGACGGACAGAAAGACAGACAGACAGACAGACAGACAGACAGACAGACAGACAGACGGATGGACAGCGGTTCATGAGATACAGCCTGGTGACAGACGGACAAAAAGACAGACAGACGGACAGCGGAGGCTTAGTAATAGGGTCCCGTATGGCACCCTTCAGGTACGGAACCCTAAAAATCAACAAAACAGAAAAAAAAGTTTTTTCTATTCCGTGGGCAACAGCGAAGACGAACGACTCAAAAATGCAGAAAATCGACGTCATGCGATGTACAAGTCGAGCGTGATATACTTCACATGCGATATAATTATAACACACGAGCAATTCAAAAATTGAGCTCCTGGCCTTTATGTGTGAAATAAGAGCCACAGGTGGGTCGCTAGCCCTGCTTGCAACCTACAGCAAACTCTTTGCAGGTACCTCTTCCACGCACGCGCTCCGTTTCCCCGCTTACGACCTAGTACGATTATAGAACACACGCACGATGTAATTGGACTATACGGCCCAAGCGTCCCACGAAAGCCGATCATATTCTGAAGGGACAAATATAGCGGTAGTCGCGACTTGCAGTACATACAAATTGTACAACATTTTCTAACCGCGAGTGTCCACCGCGTGACGACGCGGGCACGGAAAGCAATTTTTCTCTCTTACACGTGTTATAGTGTGAATTCTTATCTGCGAAACGTTTTCAGCGCGCACTCCGGTGGCAGGACGAGATTTGTTTCACAATCACAAAGGTCCCTGCCTGCGCCCCGCCGCGGCGGCGATCCCCGACGACACGGCTCGATGTATTTGTATTTGTATTTTATCTATTTATTTGCATCAGCGCACACACGCGTTGCGTTAAATAAGCTCGGGCGCAATATCTCGCGCATGTATTTATATAACGTAGGTGTTCTGACATTACTAGTGCTACGGACTTGGGTTACCCTAAGCGTGTTCCTCTTTATGTTGAGAAATGATGACTATGATTCATTTGTTATTTGTAGTTTCAAATTGCATATTTTTGAAATCATAGTGTTAAAAGTATTCTCCACTTTCTTTTGTAAAATAAAGTACATTACATTGATATGCCTCAATAGCTTCCTTGAATATGACTGTACGGTACAGTCAGACTCTGTACCTCCATACTTATTGTACAGATTTTGAACCAATATAGTATACCTATCTACCCTTAATACTACGAGTGTAAACAATGCTATAAAATAGCGATAAAAGCGAATGTCACATCTTAAAAGAAGACGTGGCGTTAATTTGAAACGAAGGTGTAGAAGTAAACGGAAACCTTTAAACAATAAGGCTCAGCACTCGGCCAAAAGGAAATACTACATAAATAATGAAGGACTCAGCGTAAATTAAAGCTATTTTCCGAAGTGGAAATAGCTGAGAGCATGATTAATGAGTAGACATAAATGTCAGTATAGGGGAACTCATTGATGACTTTTTTTCTTCCAATCCACATCAAATACCTATGCTGGTACTGCCAGATATTGGAAACTGAGAAATCTTTAATTTAGAACCCCAAAGCAATTGCGTGCCGGCAGGTACGATTTTAACTAGTATAGTATAGTATAGTATAGTATATTTATTGCCATAAATGTACATGAAGGTAATCTTACAATGTCATTTTGCCCTTTGGGCATTTTACTCCTATATGCACAGGGTATAAATGTACCTATTTATTATACGATTACCGCAAGATTCCTTACTAACATCAAATTCTTAAAGAGAAGGAATAAACGACTTCATTATACGGGCCCTTTATATTCATTCATCCGGGGAGGGAGGAGGGTGTGCCGTATCGCCGTGCAAATTGGTTGTTTATCGTGTAGCGCAGGCGTTACGCAAAGCGTTCGTTCACGTGCCAATTTAAACCGTTTGCTACTTTGCCACCTAACAAAGCCCTTCAAAACAAGATCTCAGTCGCCAGTATTGCCAGAGTTAGTTACGATTATTTTACGCCGCCCCGCGCCGCCGTTCTATGCCTTGAACGGGTACCGTCGGGTATTTGTATTGCAAAAGGCTCAAGGTGCTGTTTGATATTTAAGCTCTTATTCAAAGATTAGTTTGTGTTCATCAGAGTAGCTCATTCCACGATTGGATGCAGTGCTAAAGATAGCTATGTACATTATGTAGGTACATTACTAAGCAATCCTTTGCTCGAACATATGGCGCGGCGGCGGTGTTATTATTGAAGCTGCAATGTCTGTATCAGAGTGAGCAGAGACTTCCATGTTCCATTTCCATCCACGTAGACACAGTGACACAGATCAATCAAAGTTAGTTTAACGACTCCTATAACAACGCTCCTTAGGTCATTTAGAAACTGTTCGAGTATGGCCTTAAAATCCTGCCCTATCTGTATCTACGAAGACGTACCTACTGATAAACACTGCCAGTTGCTGCATTATTTCAGATACGACTATGTGTATTTGTGGTACGATATCTTTTCTGTCTACATCATGCTCGCTCATGCATACCTCCATACAAGAAATACTCATATTCTGTTAGCTCTGACGAAAGCCGGAAATGAAAGCTCGAGAACGCCAGTAACTCGCAATCAGCGGGACGCGAGTAATTGCTTAACTACTACTACATTTCCAGCTATTAGCGAAACGAGCAAAGGATAATAATATAATCTTCATTGGCTACATAATATGCAGCTATTATTTCGTTTAGCTAACATAATAACAGGAGGAGTGGCCCCGCGGCCGCACAATGAAACTGCTTGTCACTCTGTCAGGAGCTTCAAGCTTCGTTCACGATGGAATTCTTTTGTTGAATCACACAATTACTTTATGCTCTGGGGCTGTGAAGACGAATTGGTACATTACGTCGCTGCAGCACTGCGCGGTGCTGATTCTCTAGTGTTTTCTTATGCTAATTGTAAAATCAGCTCTGTAATAAATCACAGATGCTACTTTCAATCACTCGATTTGCCTGAATCTAAAATGCTTGGCTAGAGTTTGCAGTTACGACAAAAAAATAGTGAAATTAATTAGGTCGTAAATTATTAAATGAAGATGAAGGACATGGTAACAAAACAAAAGTCGTTTCTGTTGTGTTATTCCCCTGGTTATGGTGACGGCGGGTAGCACGCCCGCGCCCCCTACGCGGGTCACGCGCAGTCTCGCGATGCCAACACGTGACTACCGGGTAACCGGGAAATACGGATCCGACACGGAAAAGATATATCCGAGTCATTAACAACAGTTTGCAAGCCGACGACACTCGTTATTTCTAAAATTACGCATGAAATGTCGTTGGTTTCTTATTAGTAGCATACAAAAACTTTTTTTTATACATTCTAAATGGTGTCCCACTGCTGCTGGGCAAAGGCCTCACCGGTTTGAGCCCACACATCTCTTGTCGGTCCATCCTGGTAGGAACAAAAACATTAAGGTGGTCTTTTACAAATGAAAGAGTAACTTTTACTCGAGAGTATCTTCTACTTTTTCATAGACACCAGTGAGACCTAGCAGATCATACCATACATTTTGAACTGTCATATTTTGTCATACAAGTTATCCACGGGATAGTTATTCTAGTATATTTTTTTGTTGGTGAAATTCAGCCTTAGGCAAAATGCAAGGCTAAGTAGTTTTATTTTTTACAAGGTATATAATAATGACATGAGGAATGTTACAAAAGTCCTTCAAATGTCTAAAAAGCTTTTCATAAAATCAAGTATCTTCTCTATGTTGCATAATATGTTATGGGTTCTTATATCTTACTCCGCTCTGTCAACCAACCGCTCGTAGCTTGCTACAGCTATAGAGTAGTTTTAAATGCGTTGCGTCTGCTATAAGGATAAAAAAGAAAGTCCCAAACACTTGCTTGTTCTATTTATCAGCGCCGGGCATGGAGTAAGTGAATTGAGGTACAGTTTGTAAACAAATAGCGGGCAATTTGTCAAACCGTGTTGGTAAATTAGTTTAAAAACCCATCAATGTCCGTCGTTCCCTCTTTCCCAGCGTCGACTCTACCCGATTAACGGGTATTTGCGGCTTACGCCGACTGATCCTATTCTTCAACACCGACTCATCCATTGACAGAAATATTTATCGACTGTCATTCTTCAAGCCTCACAAGCCACGAACTCTATTTTGTAGTATACCTGGGATTATCGACTGTCATTCTTCAAGCTTCACAAGCCACGAACTATATTCTGTAGTATACCTGGGATTATCGACTGTCATTCTTCAAGCTTCACAAGCCACGAACTCTATTCTGTAGTATACCTGGGATTATCGACTGTCATTCTTCAAGCTTCACAAGCCACGAACTCTATTCTGTAGTATACCTGGGATTATCGACTGTCATTCTTCAAGCTTCACAAGCCACGAACTCTATTCTGTAGTATACCTGGGATTATCGACTGTCATTCTTCAAGCCTCACAAGCCACGAACTCTATTCTGTAGTATACCTGGGATTATCGACTGTCATTCTTCAAGCTTCACAAGCCACGAACTCTATTCTGTAGTATACCTGGGATTATCGACTGTCATTCTTCAAGCTTCACAAGCCACGAACTCTATTCTGTAGTATACCTGGGATTATCGACTGTCATTCTTCAAGCTTCACAAGCCACGAACTCTATTCTGTAGTATACCTGGGATTATCGACTGTCATTCTTCAAGCTTCACAAGCCACGAACTCTATTCTGTAGTATACCTGGGATTATCGACTGTCATTCTTCAAGCTTCACAAGCCACGAACTCTATTCTGTAGTATACCTGGGATTATCGACTGTCATTCTTCAAGCTTCACAAGCCACGAACTCTATTCTGTAGTATACCTGGGATTATCGACTGTCATTCTTCAAGCTTCACAAGCCACGAACTCTATTCTGTAGTATACCTGGGATTATCGACTGTCATTCTTCAAGCTTCACAAGCCACGAACTCTATTCTGTAGTATACCTGGGATTATCGACTGTCATTCTTCAAGCTTCACAAGCCACGAACTCTATTCTGTAGTATACCTGGGATTATCGACTGTCATTCTTCAAGCTTCACAAGCCACGAACTCTATTCTGTAGTATACCTGGGATTATCGACTGTCATTCTTCAAGCTTCACAAGCCACGAACTCTATTCTGTAGTATACCTGGGATTATCGACTGTCATTCTTCAAGCTTCACAAGCCACGAACTCTATTCTGTAGTATACCTGGGATTATCGACTGTCATTCTTCAAGCTTCACAAGCCACGAACTCTATTCTGTAGTATACCTGGGATTATCGACTGTCATTCTTCAAGCTTCACAAGCCACGAACTCTATTCTGTAGTATACCTGGGATTATCGACTGTCATTCTTCAAGCTTCACAAGCCACGAACTCTATTCTGTAGTATACCTGGGATTATCGACTGTCATTCTTCAAGCTTCACAAGCCACGAACTCTATTCTGTAGTATACCTGGGATTATCGACTGTCATTCTTCAAGCTTCACAAGCCACGAACTCTATTCTGTAGTATACCTGGGATTATCGACTGTCATTCTTCAAGCTTCACAAGCCACGAACTCTATTCTGTAGTATACCTGGGATTATCGACTGTCATTCTTCAAGCTTCACAAGCCACGAACTCTATTCTGTAGTATACCTGGGATTATCGACTGTCATTCTTCAAGCTTCACAAGCCACGAACTCTATTCTGTAGTATACCTGGGATTATCGACTGTCATTCTTCAAGCTTCACAAGCCACGAACTCTATTCTGTAGTATACCTGGGATTATCGACTGTCATTCTTCAAGCTTCACAAGCCACGAACTCTATTCTGTAGTATACCTGGGATTATCGACTGTCATTCTTCAAGCCTCACAAGCCACGAACTCTATTCTGTAGTATACCTGGGATTATCGACTGTCATTCTTCAAGCTTCACAAGCCACGAACTCTATTCTGTAGTATACCTGGGATTATCGACTGTCATTCTTCAAGCTTCACAAGCCACGAACTCTATTCTGTAGTATACCTGGGATTATCGACTGTCATTCTTCAAGCTTCACAAGCCACGAACTCTATTCTGTAGTATACCTGGGATTAAGAATGTTCCCAAATGTTTTCGTTGAAATGTAAAGAAATAATCCGCTTCATGACACATTTCCTTTATTTGTCATCTTTTAATGTTTAATTTTTTACAGGCACTGAGAGTTTCTGAAAATGAGTGAAAATCCAAGGTTCATGTTACGAAAGCCTAGACGAATGTGTATGAAATTCACAGACTATTTCACCTCAGAAGTGGGTCAGGATTTCCAAATGAAAAAATAACTCGTTTGAAAAAGCTTAAACAATGGGCGGTATTGTTCACGTTGCGTCGTTTTCGTTAGAATGGCAGACCAAACGTTTTCTATACGAGTTTAGAAAGCTTCGTTTATTCGTTTAAATAGGATGGCAATCTTTTTAACTTACCTCTATAAGTTTTGTTTACTTTTTTGCTAGTAATCGGCTGCCGGATCTTGGATCTGATATACTCAATGCGTTTAATTTCAATACATACATATAGATATACTAATCTCAAAACTCCATCCTGCATTTAAGGCCATTTTCCATTGGTAGAAATCAGAGCTTAAACTTAGTGTTTCTTAAAACGGAGTTTTATTACAATCTTGAATTTCGCCCCTACCAGTAGTATAGTCTCGAAGTAGTTTTATTTGATGGCGGACGGTAAGAACCGGCTTTTTCGATTTGCAATGTAGGAAACTCGAGGCATGTTCTATTAATGTTAAGTTAGGTGCTTAAGAGCAAAAGGGGAGAAAGATTTATTGCCTCGCAAGCTTCGTGCTGTTGGTCTACGGGACTCCCCGTCAGGTCTCGGATGCAGGCGCAAACGCATTTTAATACAAATTGTTGCTGAACTATGCTCACACCTAAAATAGAACCGAGGTATCAATAAACACTATGAAGGCATCATTTACACACGTTATTTTAGGCAAAATAAACAATTTCTATTTCTTTCTTTCTATTTCTATAATAATAGTGTTAGCTGTGATAATTAAAAGGTTATACAATATATTCACTATCCGCATACGAGAACACTGGTGGTAATGCGAGCAGCGGGTAATTTCCGCGGAATATCTTTCAAAGCTGGCATTGAACGACGCGAAACGAATAATTTCCGGACTTCAACTCGGCGGGAGTCTGGACTCCGAGAGTCGTGTTAGCATTTATTTCGATTTTTCAGGTGTCAAAACCAACTAACAGCAGGAAAATAAAGCTTAAAAGAAATTCTCGTCATTTGGTGTCATTACACGACACTGGTGGACTTTTGACCTATATGTATATATGTATTTATTTGGAAGTTTTGAGAACTGTGTGCTATGTCTATTTCTAGCCGGCCAAGGCTACGAAATTGAAAAAGTTCATGCAAGTCAAAACTAATAAACGAAGCCGGCTCGGCAATGGTCGGTCGTGTGACCGCAACCGTGGAAACAAACACATTTCATGTTTACAGCCCTAATTTGTTTGTGAAATTTGCTTTCTAAAACAGAGGTAAGGTCAACAAGTTAACAGTAAAAACGAAGATGAAATCGGCGTAAATGAATCAGTAAAGTGACTTTTGTTGATTGTTAAATTAAATGAAACAGAAATTTGCCTGCAAAAGCGCGTGTACAGAACAAACGGTTGAGCGGGATTTGCGATAATTTATTAAATAGACGTCGACTCGTGCTGATAACGGGGAAAAGCCGGTGAATCCCATTTCCGTGGGTAACTTCGCCGCTCGCCGCGCCTATCTTTTACTAAAGAAAGCCAGGGCATATTACCTTCGGATAGCTACTATTCCGAATTTTGTCCCAATGGCACATGGTATAGAATGTTAGAAATATATACATACGAGTAATATATGTGAGGGTTTCCGTCAGAACCGGGTCTGTCGGATGTACCCAGTCCCATGTCAAATCATGCGCTGGCACTTTCCGTTTACACTGTGACTGTGGTCGGCTCTATAATGATGTCAAGTGTTACATCTTAATAATACCGTTTTATCTGTCGTTCACACATGACGTCACGCTGTGCTCTTAGAATTCGAGTTTCAGACAATTGAGATGGTTATTACGTTGAGTTCCTAATCCGTGCACTATAATATACATTATAATAGGATGATGCCAAGCGAGTCTAAACCAATTTATTTTGTGTCAATTGGTCTCTCATTTGATGAAAAAAACTCAAATAAATGTTTATCCGAAAATACTCATATAATGTAGACACGCTTCTTAGCGCATTAAGAAGACTGTCAGATTTGAAACGGCTTTGAGTGGGAACTCTCAGGATTAGTATGTGCGGCTTTAATATTCGGTTGCTTTTATTACCGCCGCCGGCCGATAGGCTGACCGTGCGCGTGCGTGACACGACGGAATCCCCTAATAGCAACCCACAATATATTCAGTTCGTTCCTGACGTGGATGGATTACGGGATGGCATGGTATTATAACGCAGTTACTGCATATTTTTGTTGTATGGAAAACGTGCATACTAAAGGTCGATTCTCACATATCAGGAATCCCACCGATCCGGCACAGATCCGTGTCAGTGAAAAATATTATTTCATACATTCTCTATAAGAGTAGTGTCGTCATGGACACTGACAATGACAAGTGTGACTACTCTCATAGAGAATGTGTGAAATAATATTTTTCACTGACACGGACCTGTGCCAGACCTGTGCCGGATCGGTGGGATCCCTGATATGTGTGAATCGACCTTCAATCATGCTATTAGAATCTAAAATCATGCCGACCGATATTAGCGGATCTTTTATTACAACGTGAGACAAATGTTCATTACGTTTGGGTAATTACCGGATGGGTAATTTGGGGAATACGGATAAAGGATCGGCTTAACAATAATCTGATTCCAGTTCCGCAATAAAACCAATCTAAATGAAGCGCTTCTAATGTATTCATCCATATGTTTATCCGAAAATACTCGTAAAATGTCGTAAGTATACATAAAATGCGGGAAGCTGGGTGTACTGAAGACGGGGGAAGCCGGGTGTACTGAAGACGGGGGAAGCCGGGTGTACTGAAGACGGGGGAGACCGCATTGTTTCTCAGCCCCGGGCGAGGTTACGCGAAGTGCCGGCGACCGCGTACCTAATCAATGTGATGGCCCATTATCTGGGGATTGCTTTCTACGGGAACGTAACGACACCGGCCCGTGGGTTAATTGCGCATGACGCGGGAAAACAGGGACTGCAATAAAAATGAACTTGTGTTCAACTAGTTACTTTTAATGACGAGTTTCTGCAAGTACGGATGCGTGCCTATGCCTACCTAGTGGTTAAAATTAAGAGTAAAGATAATAAGTCACTCTAAAGTAGTTTAGAATAATGTCCCGAGTATCAATCAGTCCCCCATTTTTACCATGCAATATGCTGCATGCTTATTTTGTACGCAATAAGGAAATATCAAAAGAAAATTAACAGAGGAATCAACATAATAGTATAGTATATTAATTTCGGTAAGAGAAATACATCATTACGTAATTCTATCTAGTATAAAAAATATATATCTAGTATTAACTATCCCATATAGTCAAATAATCAAAAGTAATCCTGTATGCAATCTATGGCATTATTTGCACAATGTTTTTTCCTCCCCCGAGGCAATTTATTGAAATAGTTCTTCGCAAATTGGCCGGTCAACAAAACTATCTACTCGTATCTAAAGCCTTTTGTAGTTACAAGGCCTGACCTTTGATCTGTTAACTTTGGCCACAAAAGCGAATATGTGCTTTGTTGGAGAATGTGCGCACGTGACAATACAATACCTTTTCATCACAAACATGTAGGTACTATCGGCAAATCACGCTGAACTGCTGAACCACTTTTCGTTCTTTTCATGTAATAATAATGTTCAACGTTGTATCAGCGTAATTTTCCTGGTGATACCGTAACGTAACCCGGTGTACCGTAACTGTTGACTGGTGACATTATAGGGATTGGCTATATTTAGACTGAGTGCATGTAGACTGAGCTGCAAAGGCAAATAGAGGGTCCAAAATTTTATTAGAACTCGGCAAAAATTTAGGATCTTTATCGGTTTTCTCTATTCAAATATTGTGATTGATATATATGCATTACAAAGTTCTGCATATATCAGCTCCCGTATTAAAATCGTGGAATGAAAAAGCAATTCAGCAATGCAGGTCCTCCAAAGTTTTTTGAGGCCGGCGATAATGATAAATGCGATCATATTGCTTTGCTCTTGTGTATAATTTTAGATGCGAGCGGCCGAATGAGAGGGCTCGAGCGAGAGGGCTCGCGGGCTGTGCGGGGGGCGGTGCGGGAGGAGGGGGGGGAGAGTGGACTGGAACCGCGCGAGGAGGAGAGCCTCTCGTACTCTCATCTCGACTCAAGTCAACCACTCCGCAACTCAAACTAGTAACGCCAACTGACTTAACATTAACTAGATAACTTCCCGTTACCACGCGGATATTAATTTACTCGCGGTGTAGGTTAAACGAATCCAAAAATTCTCATAAATAAATAAATTTCTAATAAATTGCTATCTCACCTGATTTCTAATAGCACTTACCACCTCTCTACATATTAATCCTAGTTAAAAGCCTTTTCTAAGAATTATCTATGAATGGGAGCGGAAATTAATTAACGTGATGAAAGAATATTTCTTTATTTCAGGATGAAAGCATGAGTTCCTACAGGAATAAAGCGCTTACTTATCCAAAGGCAAGCTGCAAATAAATATCGTTTTGGACAAATTGTTTGCGTCGCATTTAATGCATTTTATATTTACCAAAAAATTGGCTGCTAGCGGCTGCTGCAAAAATTCTTGAATAATTTCGCAGTAGAACCTTGCAGAGGCTCCTACTGACGACAAAGTAAATGGCGAAATATAATAGAAAATGGCTGCGCGTCGAATAAAAACTCATGTCTGCCGAAAACTTGGGGCATTAATTTTGCATGCACGCACGGCTGGTATACACGTGGTATACGGCGGTTTTATGAATATTAATCTTGGAGCTCGCGAAATTAGTAATTACTTACAGTACAATAAATCAGCAGAAGCAGGGTTCCTCTCTCACATAAACGTTGATTGGAGAGAATAAATAAAATAAATCAAGATATTAAATTTCGAGAAATAATGACAACCAGATATGCGTAAAATATTAATAAATGTAGCCCATTTATGTCTACATATTATCGTAATTTCATATTAATACATACATGCATTTTTAAAGGTAAACCTAATATCCAAACTCAAGATACCAAAATCCAACCGTGTAGTCACATTGTCCCCCAAGTGCTTGTCCCCCATAATTTTTGTGCATCTAAATTGTAAAAACATAATTAACTTTTAGGCCCGTTATAACCATCGCCTCTGTCCTCACTGAATGAGGGAATATTTTATTACAATTTCAATGTCCAAAAATTATGGGGGACACGAGTTAGGGGGACAACGAGACTACACCAATCCAACGCCCTACAGAATTAAGTTTAATTTTATTATAACGCCGCAACAAACTAATCACGATTAGATCTAACAATATCACAAAATATTATTATTTTATATGCTGTTGACGTCCCAAGTAAAATAAAAATAAAAAAACGGCCGACACAAAAGAGTGTACCTACAAAGAAAAACATTATTCTAATCGAGAATATAGAAATCGCAACCATAAAGTTGTAATACTTATTATATAGAACCGAACCGACTAATAAAACCTCGTAGCTTGTCGTAGCAGCAACGTAGCGTCATATTTCGTAGCACGTTGCTACGATGACGCTACGAGAGACGTAGAGGATTTGGTGCGCTTCGCAGATTATATTGTAATTGTATTGTTAGTATTGTGCAAGCACAAGAAGATAGTTTCCGCAGTCGGTGTTCTAAGCTTTATTCTAGTTTCGACTTGGATTCTTAATTAATGTAAAACTACGGTAATTAATCAACTTAGTCAATTGTAAGTGAGTTCAACACGCACAAGCAAGCTCGTTTGCCACATCTCAGTGAGATTACCGTGATCTCTGAGCATCTGGCGGTATCTTGGCTAATAATACCTGACTTTATCGTTGGGAATTACGCATAATCTTTATGCCGGCGCGGCGTTAAGTACCGGAGGAGCTAGGGAACAAGCGATTGCGGTGGTATTTGTATATAAATGTCATATCACTGCAGCGATAAATTATCGTTATTTTCTGAATAACTTGTGTTACGTAACTTTTTATGGTTCCGTTAGAGAAACAAGGACTTTCGTCAAGTCTGTCTGTCCATCTATCCGTCCGTCTGCCCATCCGTCCGTATGTCACAGCAACTTTATTCCGAAACTATTAGGGACTACCTACAGTTGAAACTTGGTATGGTATGTACAAAAATTAAAAAAATAATAAATTAAGGGTGGGGCCCCCCATACATTAAACTGAAACCAAAAAATATTTCGTTTGCCAAATCTATATCAAACCTATCTATATCAACTTATTTCATTGGCCTGCGACGGATGCGGAGAGAATAATTTCGACTTAAATCACGCACTAAACTGCAAGAAAGGAGGATTAATAAAAATAAACAGTCAAGTGCGAGTAAGACTCGCGCACCAAGGGTTCCGATCACACTTAAATAAAGGGAACTATATTTCTTGCTAGCAAAGTTTATATTTGTCATCAAGTTGTATCATCTAATTAATAGATTTATCACCACGATTTTTTTTAATTCTCAGATAAATAAAAAGTGTACCCACCCAGGTATGAATCAAACAAATATAAAAAATATCTAAAATAAGATATGTATTGCCAATAAAATCGTGTTCATCAGATGAATAACAGTTTTGTCCACAGAATGATAGATCTTACAGCAAAAAAATCGAAATGGCTATATAGAGTAGGTTATTGTGGCAAAAAAAATGGGTTTAGATTATGTTGGAACTTCGAAAAAGTAAAACCAAAGCGAGCGGACCGAAGAGAAGCGAGCATATGCAAATTAAAAACAAAGGACAATGGGCGTTTTGGGATAGATAGCGGCCAATAACAAAACATATACCATTCGATAGGGCACAAAATAAGAAACAAAACATAGTATGACGCCAACACTGTAAGTTATTTAGGGGACGAGATAATCGAATTTTAATATGACCATATACCTAACCTACTTATTTGACATACTTATTTAAAAATATAATTCATGCTCGTACTCACTGAGTGTAAGAGTAACCTAAGTACTCACACTGAGACCGCGGTGGTAGCATTATATCGGCCTACATGGGTTTTGACGAGTGTGCACTCAGCTCGGCGCTATACCTGTGCGCGCGGGTGCGCGGGTAAGCTTGTGGCGTATGGTGTCGTGGTGGGTGCGTGGCTGGGTGGGTAGTGCATTGTTAACAGATCAACTGAATTCGTATTTAACGATCGATAAACATCTTGCTGCTGTTTCTTTCATTGCCAGTAGATCAACGAAAGTACTTTACTACGGGTGGTGATGTACCTGCGGTTGCTTACCCAGAATGTGTAATAGAAGTGTGTTGTTAAATAGAATAAGTCAACTAGGTAAACTGCCCTGAAATATGGGTAGACCAATATCAGCATATGTATCTCCTCCTTTATTTGTGTTCAAATGTGTGTGATGTGTATTAAACTTTAAAATTAACTAGTACTGGAAAAAGAAACTGATGTTTAACCAATGTATAATACTGAAATATTTTCGATTATTTACCTTATAATATGTACATGTTAAGAGTAACACAGTTGGTACAGTACAATTTATAATTTACCTATTATTAAACTTAGTTCCGGATTGCGCTCAGCCGTGGTGCGGCGGCGGGGCATGGTGCGGTGGGCAGGGGCGAAGCTGCTATTGCTAGCCGCATAGCTCTGTCCCTGTCCACCGTCCCATGTATTCCACGTCGCGCGCGCGGATGTGGGCAGTCCGGGGGTATAAGGAAAAAAAAGTAAAATCTTTCGCACTCTTTCGTTCTCCACTACCGAATAAATTAAAAAGATTATATTAGGATATCCTATAATTGGCATTAATACTAAGTAAAATATTAACTCTGCGATAGATTAAGTAAATATATGCTGTTGGATACTAATAAACAAATACAAATACAAATACAAATGCATAGTGAAAGAAATAGAGTTAAGAAAACAAGGAAAAAAAGAGGTCTGAAGAGAAGAGATAAAACGATTAAGATAATAAGTATGGTCAGTCTCAAAGATGATGATCAAAAACACGTTTCCCCAGGGTATGAAAAGCCATAACACGTGGCTCGTGACTCGAAGAAAGGATAACAAATCACTTCCATTTCGTTTCAAAGTACAAATAATCGTTCGCTTATCTCCATCAGCTTAGAGCTTACGAAACTTGTTACAAAAACTGCCGGAATCAGAAATCCGAGCACCCACTCGATCTGTTGCCGGGTTAAATCGCTTTGCGCTTGAAATTGTAAAATGAAATCCGGATTCATCAACAGTAATTATTTATGTTGAAACACTTTCAAGGTTGAAGGTTGCCGGCGGATGAAGTCTGTGCGACCTTCGTGTCAGGGCGGCAGGGCGGGCGGCGGCAGGGTGGTCGGTTGGGCGGGCGGAAAGGCGAAGGTGACCAGAGCCCGCGCTTCAAATATTTAAACGACTCCGACCGAGCTTAATTAGAGCATAGTTACTAAGTACACAGTGAGAGTGTTTGAAACGGAATATTTCTTTAAATATTACTCACATACAGATAAAAGATAAATATTATGGTATAACGAGAAAGAAGCGAAACGGGTGGAAGTCCCACATGCATACATGAATAAAAAAATTAAACGGTTTCTAAGCGACCTAGGCATTAACGTCTCGTTGATAGATGGACTGTTAAAAACGTAGATTCATGGCAGTTACAATATGATTTAGCAAGCGAAGTGACTGCGAGTGCCCGTCCGCCCTGTCAACAGCCCGCACCCGCTCGCCCCCGCCCCGAAACTTACCCCGCACTGACTATCACATGTCACTATCAAAGGACATTTTAAACAGCGCAAGCTAAACGAGCCGTTTTTAAATGGTAACGTCGCGTGGTTTAACAACTGTCAGTTAACTTGCTTGCGCCGCTTGACTTAGTTGCAGCGCGATGTTGTTCTAAATTAAGGTACACTTCACTTACCAGCATCAAATAATATAGCACCAATTTCAAACATTTTAGATAAAACGGAAACGACTAATAAAAGCGGCACTCATCGTGTTAACGAAGCTCAGATACACACAACCCGGACAACCCCAAAGCTGTAAAAGTGTCAAATCATTAACCAAAATTACTTTCCTGTTCAAAGCCATTGCGGAATTTGTCTAGCAAACTTTGCTCTTAAGGGCGGCATCTACATGATACTTGTGTATAATGTAGAATAAATGTATTTCACTATTGGTGGGAAATAAATCAAACATTTTAACATGGCCCATTTGTTTATAATAAATTCAAAGAATGGATTTGTGTTTAGGAAACCACTTACAATAAGTTGACAATGGGCTTCAAAACTGCCTATTGCTCACTTCAGATGTCACCACTGTAGACTGATCCATTTTGACAGTTCTTCATAGTTTATCTCGAGGTTTATCTGTTGCATCTCATAGACAATAATATGGCTTTTCTTGGGTCACTCCGCAGTGCCGCTACTACTACGACGAGCTTTCAGTTTCAAATCCCAGTGAGACACCAAAATCGAATGGATAGATCCAAATTTAGCATCTGTAGTTTATATCTATGACTCGATAAGTTTTATAATTATGTATGTATTTTCAAAAATACAATCACAAACCTTTAAAGATATATCAAAATTAGTTCGATACGATTATAAAAATATGCGTTTCGCCTACAACTTTTTATCGTATTTCCTTATATAAAGATCGGATCAAAGGATCCTCGTTCCGGATTTCTGGCGTCTGCACTTTTCTCGATTTTCCGCATGACCGAATGTAACATTACGCCAAAGCTTAGAGTTCACAGTGGGATTTAGTATTATACAGTCTTTCAAAATCAAAGCTGATTCGGATACAAAAGGCTGACAAATACAAAATTTACTGAATTACTGAATTTGTCTAGGTTATATACACGTTATATATATATACCACAAAATAACGGTTATACTCAAAAATAGACATGTACGTACTTCGACGTCAACGCCTATCCATTTTGTAACTATGAAGCTAAGCTATGAAGTGAGTGGAAACAGAAGCAATTGAAGCATGGCATAGAAAAAATCAAGTGAATGTAGCGAATTTCCAAAAATACAACAATAAGAAAAAGGGATAGTGAAAATATTTTTGTTTTATTTATTTATAGAGTTCATGACGATGACGATGTTCATCCATTGCTTTTAGGGTTCCGTACCCGTAGGGTGCTAAATGGGACCCTATTACTAGGCTCTGCTGTCCGTCTGTCTGTCTGCCTGTCTGTATGTCTGTCCGTCTGTCACCAGGCTGTATCTCATGAACCGTAATAGCTAGACAGTTTAAATGTTCCGGAGATGATGTATTTCTGTTGCCGCTAAACAAAAAATACTAAAAAACAGATTATAATAAATATTAAAGGGGGCTCCCATACAACAGACATGATTTTTTGCTGTTTTTATAGATAATGGTACGAAACCCGTCGTGCGCGAGTCTGACTCGCACTTTGCCGGATTTATTTATGTTTGTTACCTCCAAAGTGCATTTATGAACCGATTTCAAAAAATCTTTCTTTGTTTTTAATGTCTTGTATACGTTCCTTTACAAGTATAACCCCTCTATATTAAATTAAAACTGATGCACATGCACTCTACTGCCGCTACAATATAATGAAATTATTCGACCTAGTAGGCTGAAAACTGTAAAAGGCGCACACAGTTCCACTTAGTTCCATTAAGGTATCGTCTCTCATTCTAAGACGAATAAAGATTAATCTCGTTTATTCTGGAGTATAGGCAATCCGGTTAAGCTTACAGTGAGGTCCTGCATGGGCAAACAAATATTCAGTGTCCAGCCCCTATAACCTCTCGATCTGACACGATCCTGATTCCTGAATTGATGCGCAAGACGGGCAGGTATACTACCGTATCTTCGCTGCGTAGGTATTCCACTTAATTGGCATTGGACGAGAGTTTCTCTGAAATTCGAATTTTATTTATTTAGGATAGCTTCGTCTATTGTTAGAGAACACCTGCGTAAACGCTCTAAAAAGTCTTGTTTTCATCGGACGCTCTCCCGAGGCTGCACAAGTCGCCGGCCGTCGCTGGTTTTGGGTCGGTTTGTTACTAGAATGGAACTACCTCTTAACCCTTTTAAAATAATTACGTTCCAGTGACTGACAGCATGATTGATTTACAAACACACGCACTTGCTGTATGACGTTTTTAATATAAAGTACACATGTATCATGACCTGACGTTGATAATGTAGGTTTCGAAATAGATTAGCCTATTTGGGCAAAATAAGGATTAACTATCTACTAATTACTCTGACAAAATGGCCAAATAATGTTTTCTAACTCCGCTGATCCGTTTGTTCGTAGCAATGAACCTTTGTCAGACCTTCTTTAATTAACGATACGATTTGGTCCTTTCCTGCCTTTGACGTGGTTCCAATAAGTCTTCCCTAATGGTATTTGTTATTATCTCTATTCACTTATTTGCTTCCTTTAATCGTACTTACTTCATTTTGGCAAAATTATTTTTCCCCAAATGACATCATAATTGTCTCTTTCGTTTAGAACTCCGATTTGTCATCTTAGTCGAAAGTTGGACGATTGTGCTGTTTTAAATTAATTCACGGCAGCGAAAGTATATCGCCTTTGTACCTACATTTTTTTTCATTATTAAGTGTCTGTATTTTGTTTTTCTCAGCAATACAGTAGGACTCGCGCACCAAGAGTTTCTATCACACACATAAAAAATACAAGTATGATATTGTACATGATAAATACAAATAAATGAATATAAATATTATTATCATCCATGTAAACAAAATTACCTATTTTGCAGAAAGACAGAAAAGACAATGCATAGTTTTAATGGAGAGCGTTGCCTTTTATTTCGCGTGGCCATCAACAAACCCTTGATTTCCTAGTGCAGAATCGTGTAACAAATAAAGTATGACATGTATACCTACCTCTACACTCAGTCCAGATTGAGTAAGAGGAGCTCAATGATAGCGTAATCATGGCTCAGCTTGGTTCGGTGATCCGGATCGATCGTTGAGGTTAAGCAACTCCAAGTGTGGTTGTTTTTTGGACGGGTCAAGTAAAACTCCAAGTGGTATTACTTAGATTGATCCGGATCACCGAGTCAAGCTGAGCCATGATTATGCTATGATTATGATTACGTTTGCACACTTAACTTGCCTCTAGGTAGCGGTGTGCTATACGGCCCTAGAAGTCGCAAAATACGGCGTTTTGGCAGGATTGATCAGTAGGTCCACAGAATGGATTTAAGAAGTAGAGCCACCTGGATTTTTGTGATACAGGGGCAAGAGGGGGAGGGTTAAAGTTTGTATGGACATAATTAGACGTAGAATAGGCATGTAAGCTAAGGAGACCAATACGTCTCATAAACCTTATAAAAGGTACAAACTTTGAGCTCGTCTAACTCAATCCGGACTGAGAGTAGAGGTATATAAGAGTACATGCCGTCCTAAGTTTTAATTGTTACACTATTTTGCAATAGAAAACAAGGTTTGGTTGATGGCCGCGCGAAAAATAAATAGCATCAAAGGCATTGTCAACCTCAAAGTTTTCAGATTTTTACCTTTACTTGTGTTACAAGACCTTGCTTTGTGCCTTTCATGTTTCTATGCCAACGGGTAGGTACCCTATAGGCTTAGTCCCTTGCGATTACCATGAAAATAAAAAAATAAAACCATAAACGGTCTTAGCATTTGATTGCGTTAACCTAGAAGGTTGATTTTTTTCACAGCTATACGGGATCACAGACCTGTTGTTATTCAGCTTGAAACCTCATGCGTTCTTGATAAAAAAAATCTTAACAGAAGGACTGACGGACAGACGGACAGACAGACAGACAGACAGAAGGACGGACAACGAAGTTACCCTATAAAGGTTAAAAAAAAAACCTTTTAAGGATCGAAACCCTAAAAACAATCAATTAGTCACCAATGCAAGTCCCGCCTTTACTTTTAACCCGATTTTAAAACACCTTAATTGGCAGACTGAAAGTAGGGCTTAGTGTGGAAATACGGCACTAATGTGAGGCTTTTCGACCCTTGAATACGAGATGAGCATCAATTAGGCTGGAGAGCGAGGCTCGGGGTCGGCCTGAAAGCCGGCGACCCGTCATGTGCTCTTTAAATTAAATAAAACAATAAAAAATCCTCCAAAAAATCAAACTAAGGTAATCTTGTAACTACAGGGTGTAAGAGAAGGGTGTAGTCATATTTTAGGGGGTTGTTAGGGACATCATTCTGAGCAACTTTCACTATAAACCGATTTGATCAGAGCAACATTAATTTTCACTTCTCTATACAAATCAGCTGACCGCCCGAACCAAAATGTATGGAGCAATGAAAAATAAAGTTGCTCTGATCAAATCGGTTTCATAGTGAAAGTTGCTGAGAATGGTCTCCCTATCAACCCCCTAAAATATGACTACACCTTTCTGTTACACCCTGTATACAACTCAGCTTATAATGTGCTGTAATCAAGATTTATTTTTAAAAAGGCTCATAGTTATACCTTATCGTAATACTATCGTATAGTCTAGATAAACTGATACATGAAACAATCAATCCCAGTTCATTACAGTGTCAATGATATTTAATGGCCGCCAAATACAAATTAAATGGAATCTTTTAAGAATTACGTAGAAATATATCCAATTTCAATGATAAGAAATATTTAGGGATCCCTGACCGCTAGCAGTTAGACTTGGCCATTTGAAACCAATTGAAATCTTAATTAATCTTCTGGTCTCATTAACTCACACTTGAATCTCTAGGGAGCTCTTGACTATTCTCATTCTGACCACTCGAATTCTCTTAACTGTGGGTTTATTTGAAATAAAATCAACGCTTAACTAAATAATATTTAAATGTCATTTGACTATAGTAGAAATAAACTACATACCTTGAATCAATGTAGCTACTTGATTGAATCATTTATTCTTTAAACAGTGCTTGCGTATTGTTTAAAGAATAATAATATATTCACTTAATCGTACAATAAAACACGCGGATCCCTTGATAGACCATAAAACGAATCTGGCATAAAAACAAATATACACCAAAACTCCCACGTGAACGCTGAAAGGGAATTTAGGCGCAGTTAAATTTTAACACCATTTGGGAGATGGTAAAGTGCGTGTGGGAGGGGAGGGGGGAAAGCGATGGTGGGAGGTCCCGGGAGTCACACCGACCAACTCGAAACATTCGGATATCACTAATCCCTCTGTCTTCCATCTCGTCCTATCTTTGAACGAGGAAGGTTAAGCTTGACAAACGAATAACGAAATAAATCCGGTCTTAATAAGTAGGCTGATGTGATAAGGTTGCGTAATGTGAAAAAAAATCTTCTAAACTACACATACACAACTTTCCGTCCAGGGTCCAGGGTCCACGGCCCACGAACGACCTACTGAGTCGTACCAACCACATCGAGTTATGCTTCAAAACCTATGAAAACACAGAACAAAATATTTGGGACCTTTGGGGTAGTTGGACGCTTGAGCAGACTATTTATTCTAAAATTAATCAAGTTGCCTAGTTTTCTCGAAATGCACAATAATGTTACTCTGATATCAAGATAAAATTGCTTACCTACTTTCGTAGCGCCCGCATGTACGAGTTTCCTAATTGATGTATAAGCGCCAGCAACCAATCCTTATAAGTTAGTAATGAAGCTATCGTTCCGGCGGCTTGGCTCGCTCGCAAGTTAGCTCGGCACATGCGGGTAATGGCCACTCGGAGGTAGATAGATACATACAAGTATTATGTGCTCGTAGTTTCCGATTAATTTCCCGCCGAGACTAAACTTTAGGTTGAAATACTAGCAATTCTTTGCTAACGTACGTCACAGAAGGACCAGTTACATTACAAAAACAAACAGAAGACAAATACACATTCAATTAAAATCTAACTTCTTTCTAAAATCTAACCCTTTCGTTCCGATTCAGAAAGTAAATTCAATTGGATACAATATCGGTGAAAGGTTTATCTACTATGTAATCTGAAATAATAAGAGTAAAGGAGATTGTATTGTTTTATCTGTAAAGTACGGTCGAGTTCTGTATGTGAAATGTTGATATCTTATGCAAAATCCTGGAATTTACTGAAAATAGTCCTTTTCGAATGAACCGCTGAAGCGCCAGGCGTAATACTTAGACGCGGAAACTTTTAATGAAATATGGAAGAAGGAAAATTATTCCAAATTCCTCAGCATCGCACGAAGCTCGTGCGGCGTGAAATGTGGCGGGAATTAAAGCTGGAGAGCTTTCCGCCCCGAGCTTGCCGCCTTGGGCAGTGCTTAACTAACCATGACCGATTAACTGTGTCTCGCATTGTAAAGGCGGACGCACATTGAGCCGCGACTTAGACCCTCAGTCCTCTAAAGTTGTTGTCCATTTATGTTAAAAACCTCGCAAGCAGTGGTGGCTCTACAGTCTTCTTTTACCTGAGTACTAAATTCTGAATTATTGTGTAATTTGTCTTAAGCAGTATTTGATTATATGAGTAACTAAACAACAATTGAATATCTTTACCAAAAAGCACATGAACTTTTTGGTAATAATATTCATAATATGCTCATGACCTATATGCTCTATTGCCGATACGCACAATATATTTCTTCATATGTAGCCTTTAGATGCACATACTGTAGCGGCAGCGGCTCAGACGCACCATAAATCACTCGGTGTGATACCACGTCCCCCGAATGTTTACTAAGGATATTATCGTTTGGTCTCAGCCAACATGACAGACAATTAGTCTCCAAAGTCTACAGAGCACACGTATTTCAAAGTAATAAATGATTCGTCGTCTGAAAGGCAAAATTTTATTCCGCGGTGGTAACCGGGGAAAAATTGCACCTTTTGCCAAAAATCGCTCAAGAGAGCAATATCTTTCTAAACGTGATTTATCAGCATCAAACGCTGAAGTTGCTCAATGGAGATAAATTTCTGCGTATATTTCACTTCATTTTACATCCGGCGCTAATAAATTCGTGGATCCGATGCTGAAGGGAAAAGCTACGACGACGACGGATCCGTTGTATTGTGAATCGGCCTCTGTACCTGTTAGCCACTGAATATTAATTAGGTAATATTAGTTATTGTATCATTGAGTTACCATTACTACGTAGTAATAGTAGTTAAATGTATTATATACTTCGGTAACAGTCAAGTGCTCAAGAAACCATATATGCTCAAAGAAATTAAATGGGTACTGAAAACAAATATCCTGCCTGCATTTTCAACATAAGCTTCGCAAGATGTAGTGTAGACTAAGTCTAGAGACTCTACAGGTGGAAAACTAAACTTCTACCATACAAACTTTATGAATGCATGTCACCTTTCGGGCTATCTATAAACGATGCTAGGCAATCACTAAGGGACAAATTCAAAAATATCAATATACTTACTGTTACCTGTCAATACATTTATGAAAATATCATGTATACCAGAAAAAACATAGGTTTATTTAAGACTTTAGGTCATAATCATAGTATTAGCACTAGAAATAGAAATAAGATTGCTATTTCCGCGTTCAGACTCAGTAAGGTTGCTCACTGGGAGTATGTGTTAGTTTTTATAATAAAATACCTAATGAAGCAACGAACCTACCAGAAAGGAGGTTCAAAAACTATGTCAAAAACGGCCTATTGAAGAAGTCTTATTACAGTGTAAAAGAATATTTAGATGACAAAACTGCATGGTCTTTACCATCTCAGCGCACAGAAATCCAAAGAGGGGCGATGGACTGAGTCAGTACGTCTCTCCTCGGTGTATTTCCTTAGACTTAAGTAGAAGTACATAACATTGTATTTTTAAGGCTCTGATATTTTAAAAGAGAAACGGGGGAGGTTTCTTGCCCTTCTTTGCTCCATCCCTAAGCCCACAACTTCCGAACGGGCGGTAGTATACAAAAATATTAATATTATATTGACGTTGACTAAGTAATATGTATGATTTTATGGTCAATAAAAAGTTTTGAACTTGAACTTGAACTTTAAAAAATATGAAAGAACAAGCAACACACATGCAACACAAATACATTCAAGAACATCTAAAATAGTACAATAAGCAAACAAAGGGACGCTCTCTCAGACAAGATCTGTATGCTAACAGGCAGCCAAGTAAGGTGCTGAAAGGATCCAAAATGGTCTCGAAAATCCGATGAAAGCAGCGCTTCGTGTTTAAAAGGCTGTGTGTCCGAAGGCTATGAATGGGTGTATGTAACGAGTGGAAGAGCGGGCAGCGTCCTTAACGATTCAGTCCACGGAGGCTGGGCCGACCGTCGCGCGGCGGCGACCGAATCTCTTTGATTAGACAGACCGACACGCGCCGTGCACCGACGAACCTACGAGCTACGTGTAAGTTGACAAGTTGCATATATTTTGTGCAAAACCCCGGATGCCCCGGACACGCGCCATTTTAATATAAATCATCCTAACTCGGCCTAACAGGTGTCATAAATTGACATCTGTTTAATATTAACTAAAAATAAATGTTTATATACAGACACATACATTTGCTTGCTCATAGCTTTACAAAAAATATTTAATATTATAAATATATGTGTTGTCCACTTTCTATTGTAAAATGTGGTAAATTATCTTGTGCAATAAAGTATATGAAAAAAAACTATTTTATTACTTCTTCTGTCTAGTGGCATGCAAAACCATGAACTTAAACATTTACAGGCACATACATGGCTTCTGGCCCCACACTAGGATACCCTGTGTCATGGAAACAGAAAAAGCGACATCACAAACATGTAAACATCCAAGAACTAGGTTTTTTTTGTTTTTTTTTATTCCCAGCTGGAATCAAACTCGGACGTCTCGCATGGTAAGCAGAGCAACAACCGCTGCGCCACAGAGGTCGTCATATGATTTAAAAAAATGTAAGCTAATAATAGAACTTATTATGAAACAAATAAGTGCCTAGAATTAGAATTAGAAAGAAAGAAAGAAAGAAAGAAAGAAAGAAAGAAAGAAAGAAAGAAAGAAAGAAAGAAAGAAAGAAAGAAAGAAAGAAAGAAAGAAAGAAAGAAAGAAAGAAAGAAAGAAAGAAAGAAAGAAAGAAAGAAAGAAAGAAAGAAAGAAAGAAAGAAAGAAAGAAAGAAAGAAAGAAGAAAGAAAGAAAGAAAGAAAGAAAGAAAGAAAGAAAGAAAGAAAGAAAGAAAGAAAGAAAGAAAGAAAGAAAGAAAGAAAGAAAGAAAGAAAGAAAGAAAGAAAGAAAGAAAGAAAGAAAGAAAGAAAGAAAGAAAGAAAGAAAGAAAGAAAGAAAGAAAGAAAGAAAGAAAGAAAGAAAGAAAGAAAGAAAGAAAGAAAGAAAGAAAGAAAAGAAAGAAAGAAAGAAAGAAAGAAAGAAAGAAAGAAAGAAAGAAAGAAAGAAAGAAAGAAAGAAAGAAAGAAAGAAAGAAAGAAAAGAAAGAAAGAAAGAAAGAAAGAAAGAAAGAAAGAAAGAAAGAAAGAAAGAAAGAAAGAAAGAAAGAAAGAAAGAAAGAAAGAAAGAAAGAAAGAAAGAAAGAAAGAAAGAAAGAAAGAAAGAAAGAAAGAAAGAAAGAAAGAAAGAAAGAAAGAAAGAAAGAAAGAAAGAAAGAAAGAAAGAAAGAAAGAAAGAAAGAAAGAAAGAAAGAAAGAAAGAAAGAAAGAAAGAAAGAAAGAAAGAAAGAAAGAAAGAAAGAAAGAAAGAAAGAAAGAAAGAAAGAAAGAAAGAAAGAAAGAAAGAAAGAAAGAAAGAAAGAAAGAAAGAAATAGAAGAAAGAAATAGAAGAAAGAAATTAGTAATTAGTAATATTATTTCGTTAAACGCCTATTATATTATATTCTTGTAATAGCAACAAAGCAAATGTCATGTTAATATCCAAAGAAAAGCTTCTAAATACATAAATCCCAATGATAGCAGAGTACTTTCTATGCCTGAGCACATATTAATAAAGAGTTAGGCCTGAGCGCAAGCAGGTACCTCCACAAATAAAGTGGAGCTCTGCGAGTGTGATCGATGAAGTGATGTCAAGATTGTGAAGTCATATGTATGTAATATTATTTGGTTGGCATCTCATATCCACAATTTAGTTATATTCTCGTAAATCCTCAAAGGAACTTCTGGTAATACTTCCCTCGGCTCTCGGCGAGAAGACGCAGCAAAAACAAACGATGTTATCCTTCAAAAGCTTTAGAAAATGGTCTCCCAATAATTCTGCTTTTGATATCGCAAAATAAAAACGACCGAAATAAGATGAATAACATTTTCTGGCCAAATCGATATTTCTAAGAAAATATATTTCTGTTATCGCAAGAAGCGAGTATGAATTTATAATAATAATTATGCAATGCATGAATATTAAACATCCTTACTAACTAATACAGCCTAAAACGTATGTGCACAGTGACGATGGGCTAGCCTCTTGCCAGTTTCTGACTAGTTGCATCTCTGCTACCCCGTAAATCAAAAGACATCTCGATAAAATGCTGTGTTTGTGTCTTAAATGCACTTGGTAAAAGCCAGACGACGTTTTTTCCGCAAGCTAAATTTCAGTCGAATGCAAAGAAAACTCACGAAGGCAATGTAAGCGAGCGCTTACACTCAAACTCAAAAGGCAAGAAGATAAAAACAGTCGTCGTCGCGTGAATTCGCAAGTCACCGTGAAGCGACAATGTGTCGGAAGTACAGACGGAAGCAGAATGCTAGAATCTAGATATGTTGTTCGTCGTCTACGATATGGTGAGACGCAAATAACCAAGGTCTCCGCTTACGTGGGCTCAAGCGCCTCAAGGAGCTTAGACAGCAGATCCGTCGCACTAAGAAACAGAACGGTGACACCACGTAGGACTCGTGGTCAAACCGTAATCATGGCTTGCCTTGCGTTGTTGATGAATCATATGGTTTAATAATTGTTTTGTTTTTAGCAATTAATTTAAATTAAAATTAATGAACGAATCATAATAATATGAAAAAACTCATGAGTTAGAGACTTGTGGAGATGTGTTATTGTCAAATAATTATGACGTAAATTAAAGTGGACACAGTTGTCAAGTTGGACACTCCGTATGGGAAAAGGCGTGATGCTATGTTATGTTATGTGTTGATGACGTAACAGCCATGTTACTGTCTAAGATGAACTTGATTGTAATAATATGGCTGTGTCCATTACCACGAATCGACTCGCTAAACCGATACACGAGCCTTAAGGTCAGGCCCGTAACATATTTCTCAGAATTTGACCTTCTACTACCTCTAAGGTGAGGAGGCCATTAGCCAAACAATTGATCGCTATTATTCATTTTAAGACTAGCTCAATTAATAGCATATTGGCGCGCTCGAATTGTTTATTCAACTAAATTATAATCTACTTGTCGTCATTTGCATTCAGTCTTGGTTAAATAAAACCGAAGTTTGCGAAGTCATGTTACTGTACCCGTTTTATCGCAAGTTAACCGTCAAGCAAGGTGCTACGCGGTCGTAGCGCTCTCTTTAAATGCAAAGAGGAGAAAGCGGCCCGTAATCTGCGGTAAGTGCGCGCAGGTGCTACGAGACACGAACACTGCTACGAATCGACTACGACGCGTGACGCTCACACGAGGCTCCACGTAGAGCTTCGCGGTATGTATATCGCCGTTATTTGGATACATAGGCACTGAATCAAAAGCCCGAGCCGTGAAATAAGGGCCGGAATTTATTCAAATGGCTAAGGGTCCCTAGGCAAATGATAAATGTTTATTATTAACGTTTATTTATCAGCTAAATAACCCAAGCTACGCACGCTTCGCTAGCTCCACTGGCTGCACATTAGCATTACGTAACTTTTGGATAGACAGGTTTTTAAATGTTTTCGACGATGTTTTAATGAAATCGAAAGGTATTTTGATTAACAATCAATCTTTAACCCATATAATCCCAAGGGGTTGATAACGACATCACAATCATGAGATTTACATATTTGAGTTGGTATGGGTGAAATTATTTGTTAATCACAAAGTCATGGAGTGTAGTCGTTATTGGGATTAAATGGGTGAAAGGCACAGGATTTTGGATAATGTCTGATTTTATGAAACGTCTGTGACATTCATTCGATTGCATTATATGCATTAGGAACACTATTGTAATGAACTCCCCTTTCAGGTCTATTTTCATCTCAGACTCGTCAGGGTCTGTATGTAAAATGCAATTTATATAGACTGAACAATTCTTGACTCAAGTTGTCTCTTTCTTTGAGCGGATAGCCGGTCGAGCCCCAGAACTGCGAATTATGTGGTAAAACGTCTACTAGTCTACGTACATAACAAAGCTTATGCAAGCCAAAGGCATTTAACCTAGTTACGAACAAACTACATATATGTACAGCACGATACCTATTTATCTATAAATGCAGATGCATGTATATCGTACAAACTACCCACATGTGACTTACTACATTTAACATTCTGCATAATTGCGCACATTATGACAAATGATATTGTGCGCAATGGGACCTTCATTTATTCATGGTTACTCTAAACTAAAAACATATACACATACAACAGATATTAATAAATAGTTTTTCTTGCATCACAAATCTTAATATAAGTGTATTTACAGGTGCCTGCATTTGAGAGATGCATCTCTGTCGCGTTATTTAATGAGTGAAAATACGTAATAAATGTATTTCTTTATCGGTCATACGCTCAAAGAGCGATTAAAACTTTTTCACAATCTACTCCATTGGTAATTTCACCCCTATAAATATACATTATTTCATTACACCTAAGTAAAATAAAATCAATATGTTGCTGTAAACGAAACAAAAAACCTAAGAAACTTCAGCCTGTAATTATTCATTGAAGTTCAGTCGCATCGATGGGCACCACCCTCATAAAAATTAGTTTAGACTATGGCTAGCCTTTGTAATGCTTTTTCCGTTGCATGAAATCACACGCACGGCCATAATATTTATTCATCTGAATTGTTACGGCATCGTTACGTAAAATCATTTGCATATCTACTAGCTGGTCCAATGGAAAAAGAATACCCAATTATTATTTTTTATAGATATTGAACTTTATTACGATGTCGATAGGTTTTTACTTTAAGAGTATGTCTTCTATGAAGAAGCTAGCTTTTGGGGTTCTGCTTAGTATGCACTGTACGCGTGAATTGAGGGCGTCACGTGGCCCGATATTGCGAGCGGTCCCGCTTCAGATATCGCCAATATGCTATTACATACATATTTCATGTAACACTTGTTTAATGTCACAGAAGTATATTTGCTTGCGTGACATAAATGACTGAGAATAGCTTAGCATATTAATTTGAGTTTTGTTGTATAAGTTGGTCTTTGTGTGAAAAGCACAGGAAATGTCAAGATCTAACAAACAAAAGTGATAAAATTAATGGATGAAAATGTCACAACCTTTATCATCATGGTCGGTGGAAATCTAAATCCACTTCATGTTTGTTCGAGCATGATATACTCGTAAATGCATAATATTTTCCACATGCGGTGTCGCCGCCGCAAGCAACGCATTTAACATTGTGTCAGTTGCAGCGTGTTGTTTTGTGCTTCTCATATCGATCATGCCTGTTACACCCGGCCGCGTCCCGGAGACCTCAAGACGAAATTTGGCAAATCTTCAACACGATAAAACTCTGCTAGAAACACCGACTTTATTGGCGGTATTTCGTAAAGGTACCTACATACATATTTTGATACTGAATAAAGCAAGCCCTAACTTGACTGCCGCTTTACTTAAATCCCCATCTCGTGATAGATTTGTGAGGAAGATTGCCATTTGGTTGTTCTTAGAATTCATTAGATATTTATTTAGGCAACCGAGGTAATATTCGTCAGTATCTGTTCAGTAAGCGAAAACATCTTATCTGCAGTTTTCTTAGCTAAAACTAATCCTTTACTAATAGGCCCAGGGCAAAACTAAATAATAGATCATTGGTATCCTTCATACATAAGCAACATACTCTATAATTACGTATTCGCAAACGAACCATATTTTAAAAGTCTGTAAGTATTACGTTAATAACAGGGTTACGATGAAAGTTGCGAGAAACCGCTGAATAGCGGATGCCGCGGGCTGAATACGCTAACTTTTAAATTCGCACGTTCATACGCGTCTTTACACGAGTAATCATTCAGTACGATGATGTTACAAAGTTAAAAGAAACTTCTATCCATAATATATTACTCGAAGCTCCCGGAACGGTATTTCTATTACAAGAGTCATATTTTTTAATAGTTAGAGGAGCGATGTGAAACTTAGCAAAAGAGGATGAATGTACAGAACAAATATAATGAGGGCACCTTAGGACGGCACGCTTGAAGTCTTTTTATTCTCATTAGCATAATAACATAATAACATATCTACAGACAGATATAGATGTATCCTAATTTTAAGTAAAATATACGTGCGACGCAGCGACGTTGTTATGTTGTCTATTGAAAGGTTCACTCGTAACATTTATTTGTATTCTCCGCTGCGGTTTGTGGAATGAAATACTCCTAAATAAAACATGGAGCCCGAAATGCTCCATAATTTCGGGCATCGTACGAGTAGGTCCGTTCATAATGAGGATGCCGTCGCCGCCGCCCCCGCCCCCGCGCCCTAACAGGGGCGACAGCAGCTCGCGGCCATTCTGAAAATACCCTCTATCAATATTTAACGCTTTTATCCACCCATACGATTATTTTAAGCATTGGGGAAGCGATTTAAACCATTACCTAATCATGCCCAAATCACTGAAAGGAAGCTAAATAGAGATGTCTTGTGGTAGGTACTTGTCTTACTAAAATGATTTTTATTCAACTCGCTGCTTTTCAAACTTTTTCTGACGACGTTAACCTAACCTATCCTTTCTAGTAAAAATACTTTTTGTGTTTAGATTGTGTTTCTTAAAGACAAATAAAAGCATTCAATAATTTCAGTACCTAGATTGAGAAATCAAAGACGTGCTATAATTTTTTGGAACTGCTTTTTATTGACTTGAACTAGCTGACCCGGCAGACTTCGTACTGCCTCAATTTAATATGAACTTTATTGAATAGCAATAAAGTTCAAATTGACTCTAGAAAACGTTTGTATGGGAAATAGAAAAGGGCTGTTTTTAGGGTTTTCCCGGAAATTATTCGATTTTTTCTCGCCTTTTAAACCTTCCCTAGACCTCCACGAACATTTCAAGACTAAGATAAGATAAATCCGTTCAGCCGTTCTCGAGTTTTAGTGAGACTAACGAACAGCAATTCATTTTTATATATATAGATAGATGTGTTTAGTGACGTGATAAATTTAATGATCATCATATTTATCAACTTCATTAACAACTAAACAGAATACACACTAATATTATGAAAATAAATTATAGGTACTCCAGAATTATTACTGCTTAAAAATTAATACCTACATGATCCTACTCAATGTATCCAATTCCTATTTTAGACACTAGATGACCCTTTTAGACAAAGTAGTCGAAGACTATTGTGTGTGACCATGTTTTCCTGTTCTAAGACACAACATAACAATAAAATTATGGCAATGTTATTTTACTTCAAGATTCAAAGGTCGCAAAGCGGGGTTCATTGGAAACCTTTCGATATAACATTGCCTTCTGATAGGTAAATGGATATTCAAATGTATGCTAACACGGAGGGTGCGGGGCGTCCCCCCCCCCCCCTCCCTCCCTCGGTTGCCCTTCCCCGCGGCGGCCCTGACCGAGTTCCTGGCAGGCATGCACCGACCCAACTCCAGCTGGCTGCAGCCAAAACACGACGCCCGCGCCCTCGCACTGCCAGACTGTGCAACGAACTAACTTGGATAAGAGATTGAAGAAAAAAATAAGGTTTCATTTTGGACATTATTCAAACAATAACAACGACAGTATTGTTAAATCATCGCTGTATCACCTTTCAGAAATGCAAAACTATGCTGTTTTTAGAAACCGATAGATATTTTTATATACCCTGAAGGTACCTGAAGATTAAATATTTGAATTGAAGAAAATGGTCCCTAATTTTCTTAAAAGACCTGTTCCGTTTAAGTTGGCCAGTGTATGGGCGAATAAGTTACGTCTAGGTAACTTTGTCGAACGATATTGGGCTTTTTCTTTGACAGTTTTCAGAACTTTGGCAGTTGAGAGGCTGAGCACGTACCTTTACGTCTGCAGACGCAATAGGTAGAAGTAAATTGACAGAAATGGAAGCATTCTACACTTGTATTTCTATTTTCATGTTTAGCGATAGTTTATTAGTATCCGGGTGGTTCGACAGTCGAACTACGGGTGTCGAACCACCCGTTGACAAGGAAGCCACTAGGCCTGTAATATACACACACATTTCAAAGTTATAGATGGATACTATTTAATTTTGACAGTGTGCTAAAACTTAAGGGAATTCACATTTATTATGCCTATAGAGGTATACTATTCCTGGAAAACTCAAAGTTGATCACACGCTCAATTATCAAGAGAGCTCTCTGTAAATCCTTGTTTGTTAAAACGTACTTCAATTGCATTAAACAGCTTTAACGACAGTCGGCATCGTGTGGCCGCCGTCCATCTGCAACACACAACAAACTCCGCGGAGAGTGTAACTTCCTTCAACTTACAACATTCAATTCTGATTCTAAGTTGACCAACATTCGTATTATATGAAATGTTCTCATTTCCTAAAAGCTCTCTCAACGTTTTGTAAAGAACGCGAAAATGTAATTAGGGCCTTCTGCTCATCCTGTTAGGGAGAGAAACATAAAACGTGGTCGCCGGGGGCGGGGGCGGGTTCAACTAAGCGTCCGATTTTAATGAGCACACCATGTGCTCTCTGTGTTATGCATTTGCATAATTTGAAAAGCCGTCAGCCGCTGCTAATTAAGACGTCAGACACTTTGCCCGGTCCCACAGCGTCGTCGGCTCACACGACCGAACCTACTACTTCTAAGTAGCCAGCACACCCTACTGCTTGCTCTATTCCCTTCTGTACAGTTTACCGTACCACTCTACAGTCATTAGTAATATCACAATCCAACTCACCCACTATCTGGAAAACTGAACTGAATCAATCGTATGACGACGACGATTTAACTTTGGTAGCTTAAAATTAAAGATGCAAGATTACTCCCATGCTTCAACACTTGCATTTTGAAGATGTCAGTGGTAATAGCATCACGCTTCACGTTACATGATTCCACATTACTTGCTTTATCTATGTTATGTAGCGGTCTTGAGGCTACCGCGAATATGACCTTTAAGAAATATAAGTTCACGATTATTTCATGCCATTAGTATTTCTAAATCAAATATAACTGTAAGAAAACTTGAGAGGTGAAGCCCCTGTAAGAAGAAAAAACAGGGACCGGTTTTATTTTTACTCCTAAGTTATTACCAAGGAAGAAAACTTTTTTGAAATAAAAGCTTTGATAGGAAAAGTTTAATGGGAGGCCGCATAACATTTCGACGAAGAAGTGCTTATAAAGATGTAGCGAAATACTTATTACTCGTGTAACGAACTAACGATACCCAAAATTCATTTCCTGAACTCCTGAGTATTGATTTTATAAAGTGATTTGAAAAAAGATCACCGTCTTTCAATATGTCTATATGAGAACAGGATTCCCAATATTAAATTCAAATTATGTTTCCAGTAAATACAGAGTCAAAACTATCATCAGTACAGTGCATGCAACACTTGGCCTAGCCTCTGGTAAAGGTGCGGCTGCGCAGGAGTAAAATGGTTTTATACTGTACGAGTTATACAGGGTGTCTCATTTAAATCGGCCTAAACTATTTCTCATTCAAATCATTTTTGTATTACGTTTGTATGGGAAATTCACGCGGTCACCGGTCTCTTAACAGAAATAGTGAAAGTTTATTTCTTTCAAAACCGGGTTCGATTCCCGAGCTGAGCTTATTTAAATGTATCAACGCAGTATTTCTTCTTAATAAAATCGATGACATGGTTCCTAAGAACTCGTATGTCATATAGTTTCAGACTTTATTACCATACTGACCGATTTAAATGTGAAAAGAGAGGAAATTAAACAGCAATACTTTGCAAAAAACAAAAAATTGCAAATTGCAACACAAAGAAAAAACAAGGACTTCCCGCCAATATACTTTTTTGTATACGTGGCAGTGGCACTTAGCATAGGTGTGTGTGGCTGTTTACCTGACGACCTTTGTCTTAGAGTCTGAGATTTACACGAAGATTTTACTTTATGTACTAGTACCCAACCTACCACAGAATAACTAATCGTACTAACTAGAACATAAAAAGTGATTTTATGCAGCCTATACCCAACATAAGGATGAACTTTACGAGCATGAGAAGTGAAAACATTATTTACTCAGTAACTATACCACAATTTAAAATGTTCCTTTTCCGAATGCTGCACCACAGAACTAAACATGATGTCCCATGGCTTTAGGAAAAGTACCTTATTATAAAGCACTACAATATTTAGGGTACTTTCCCTCCATGTGATATAGCCGCGGGACATCCTGTATATCTAGCGAGAACTCTTTACTTGCCTTCTACTCGGTCTTAGATAAAGTGGCTGATAAGGGTAATGTATGGCACCAGCACTACTTATCGCCGTAAATAGGTGCTAACTCGTATTATATGTAATTTATGTCGTATTTTGTTTACTTTAACCAGACACTTGGGTGCTAGTCTTCGTCTTGTTTAAGTCTACTGGTAGATGATTTTGTTTGCTGTAAAAATAAGAATGTTTTAAAGTGGTTTTATGTTTTTCTTCTAAATTTATTATTTTCTTTGTGGCTTTCAACGAAACGTATCGAAGAATAATTATATTTTATTAGTCGTAACAAAAGACTGGAACATTCGTAAAAGCCAAAATATTTTTCTTATTACAAGAATTTGAGTAATATAATATGAAAGCATTGTAAAGGAAGATGTTTAATCGAAAAAGTTTTAATGGGATTTGATGAACGAAAAGATTCAAAAGTCGCTCTTACTACAAATTCCTTGGCAATTTTCAGAGTCTTCGATTCACCGAATTATTTTGGAGATCGCTTCAAAGAAAAAATCTTACAGTAAGTAGTGGTGTAAAACTTTGGTGTAAAATTACAGCTTGTTGAAAATTTATTTTACAATGGCATGGGGTAGATAAGTACGGATATTTAATAAATAGCCCTCTATGACTTTGGCTGGTCGATTTGGTAGATGGGTACCTCAAACTAATTTTTCATTGGTAGGATTTTATCCCCAATCGCATTTTGCCACAATCGTGTATTGTTTTGTGTGCTTTATGTATAATCGATTTTTACCTTAGTCCCCCATTTTATAATCTCAGTTTTTCTAGCCGCATTTAATCATAAACTTTTTTATATTAATCTCACTTTTTCTCATCGCATTCAGTCATAAGCGCATATTTATTAACTCAGTTTTTCTCATCGCATTCAATCTAGCAGACATTTTAAAATCGTTGTAGTTTTCGATTATGACACAGTCATCCATCATATCATATGTCATATCATAAACTTCACTCACGCACCAAAAGGTACGTATCATAAGCACGTATCAGGTCTTGAGACCGCGACAGAGGGGAAATGTACAATATGGCGTCTCCCTCCATTATAGCCCATGGAATTTGTACTTTTGCCTTACATCAAATGAGGTAGTTCTGATTCTTGGTTTGCTGGAAGATATCTCTTTTTAGAGATAAGCTCGCCTTTGTACACTTTTTTATTTACTTTTTGTCCTTGCAATTAATTGTGTGCAATAAAGAAATTATGAATTATGATTATTTTTACGAGTTGGTAGCGATGAATGTGTTGAATAGTGATGAAATAGTTCAAATCCAAGTTTTCCACCTCGAAAGCCCTCCGGATCACAGTTAAAAACTTGAAAATATAGTTAATTTTTCCGTTTTTCACTTTTTACCCAAAAACCGTACAGTACGGGCCATTGTTTTGGCCCGTCGAGTCTCGTCTCGCTCTCTCTCTCCCCAAGTCATACGCCAAGTATCATACTCGGGGCACGTTGGGTGTCACCCCGACGTGCCAAAAAAAAATGGCCCTGTACTGTACCATACTTTTTAAAAGATGTTGTATGAGTGGTTTTATTACTTTAGGTACAGTTAGCAGCAATTATATCTACACAGGTGAAAAGCTCAAACGGATTAACACGCTACTGAATTGTCAAGAGAGAATAAGTGTGTGCTTAAATGTTTTTGAACTCTTTGTCTGTATCTGTTGGTGACTGGAGTGGAGGTGAAAATGACGAAAACAACATAATTTTTTTAAAGTAACTTTAATAGCTTAACTGTTTTTAAATATTGATTGTATAAATTGCAATCTGTCAATTTACAGTAGTTCAAAAAGCATATAAGACTAGGCAAATTATTTATAGACCAAAAAGCAAATCAGGCAACATGCTGTAAGGCAAAGATATACGATCAAATATAAAGCACACCTGACATAACACGATCATGGCAAAATGCGATTAGGGCAAAAATTCTACCGATGAAAAATGCGCGAGGCACCCACCTACCAGTTAAGGTTGCTGGTCATGAGTTGCTCAACAATCTACATTTTACCTATGTACTTTTATAATCCAAATAATTATACATTTTTGTAAATTTTTTGCGGATCGCAAGAATTTTTACTTTTGCTATTTGAGAACGTTTAATCGTCTTGACCTGGAACGCTGCGCGCACATAAATAATAAGGAACGGACAAACTTGAGACTACGACTAGTAGTCCCGTATACGAGATGTAAGCTCGTTATTAAAAAATCTTGCTATGGCTGTGATGTGAGACTAGATGCCAAAAACAGTAGAAATCAATAGTCAAACAAAGATTATTTGAAGCATTCCTTTACGTTTAAAATACTTTATGCAAGAAATAATTGTTTTTGACTTACCCTGTTTTTGCAGCTTGGAGCAGAAGTAGTTTTATCTGAAATGATATAACGAAATAAGTCCCGCTATCTTTTTTTTTTAAAAACAGAGTATTATATATTTATTTAACATCACATAATAACAGTTTATATACAGTAACAAATTATTAATTATAACTAAAATTATTGCAATAGATGTATTTAAAACAAATAAGGCCCAATTAAAATGTATTACGTCTAAAAGTGTTCTACGCTAAACTTGTATTTATTCAAGAGAGTTATACATATGATGTTGCTGTGACATTTAATATAATATTTTCATAATGTAACAGTTAATTAAATAAGGGCCAGTCTCTCATTCCCCAGATAGCGTTTATCTGTCTGTCTGAGGCTTTTGACATTTCACAAGTACATGAAGTGTCAAAAAAAGATATCTGACTGTTTATTCGTCTCATGAGAGACCCGGGCTAAATAAAAAAAAGATACGCGTGTAGTACCGTACACGTGTTAGAAGTAAAACTTCTGTAGCTAGATAATTAAGTAGTTCCCTTTACTATACACCTATACCTACCTATACTAAAAGAGATTTAAATTTCCAATTTTGAGATCCAATCTCTGCTTCAAGTTACTTTTAAGTTTCAGACGTCCGATTATTTGAAATTATTTTATACTTGTACTTACTTTTAATACGTCATGTCATTTATTTCCCACCATTCCTTATCTACAATTTGTCGCGCTCGTGGTGATATACTTAACTCATTCAATAGTGTCACACTACTATTTGCATCTCGCTCAGATTATATACCATCTGACGTCACGTCTTTAAGCCGTCTCGCTCAAATGTATGCATTGCTTTGCTTGTTTTAGAAATCCATATCGACCCGTGTGACATTGATGAAACTCTTTTCTTACAAACTGTATGGATCGCATCGCACAGCTGTCAAACATAAGTTCCGGTTCCAACAAAGAGGTTGAACGAAGTAGTTTGAGTCATGCTAGATATTAGGCTACTAACGCCATCTAGCGAAAGAGAGTGAGCGCCATCTTGGCCATACCGGAAATCAAGAACTCGTGGAAGAATGCTTAAAATAATTTTTATTTGTTAACGTTTCATCAGGTTTTTCTCTCACTAATTAACATTCTTTATTGTACGAATGTATTATTATCTTATCTGATTAGTTAAAAACCGTATTGAAAATAGTTGCGGTTTTAAAAGTCTTCAGCCGACCCTGACGTCACCGATTCCAATTTCCGTTACATTTCTTAGCCACTCGTGATAGCACCCGGCTAGTAACAATTGAAAAGCAAATATATGAATAACCCACAGTTGAGAGGTTAAATAAATTTTACCCCCGTGCCCCAAGAAGTTTTACTTCAATAAAATATATAAAGCGGCTTCTCAAAGGTACTGCTAGGGAGCTTTAAAAAGTAAAGCCATTAATTGTTTAATTTAGCAAGTTTAAAGACTGGCTGCTATAAACTATGCAGCCCTACTACGTAAGGTAAGAAGCCGTAAAATAAAATTTAATTTCCCTTTCGAATAGCACTCAATAAAAGCCCCTTCTTTGACAGTGATGAAGTGAAACAGAGCCCTTATTTACAATTTTCCGAAAACACAGTTTAATAAATAAGGCTGTCCTTTTTCTGCCATGGCGATGCAAACCTTACGAGCCGCGTGACACTAAGTTTACAAAAGCTTTCTGACGAGAAAATCCCTGAATTAATAAATGGACAAGCTTCTTCAAAACCTGCCGCGTTTAGCTCGCCTGCAGGTTGGCACTTACAAAATATGCCCTCAATTTTATTTACAGCGTGTTCTAACAAAAAGGCGGTAGTCTCGACTCTAAGTCGAGACTACCGCCTTTTTGTCGAGTCCTTATTATCACAAAGGTGTGGCTAAAAAAAACTATACAAATGTAACAGGTATTACATAAAATACGAGATGTGAGATTGTGTAATATGAGTTATAGTACGATTATGTAATACGATTAAAGTTTATAAAACGACTTCGATTCCTTGAGAAAGAAGGTCTAAAAATTCGGTCAGCTTTTAGTCCGGCATACCTTTCTCACCACACGATTTCTTTACCTAATACGAAGGAAACTAAATGCGTCATCGCGAGAAGTTTTATCCCTTTTCTCAAATGTTTGACCTTGACCTTAACCTGAATTTGGTTCTTTAATCGTAGGTAGGATTCTTACTCGCCCTTGTTTACTCTCAGGTAACAGTTTCTTCATCAAACAATAATATTACATAATAAAATAGTAAAATCAGATTTCGTAAGTACAATATCCTTCTTAGGGTTGGGTTCCGTACCCGAAGAGTGCCAAACGGAACCCTATTACCAGCCTCCGCTGTCCGTCTGTCTGTCTGTCTGTTTGTTTGTCTGTCTGTCTGTCTGTCTGTCTGTCTGTCTGTCTGTCCGTCTGTCTGTCCATCAGCGTGCTCTATCGCACGAACCGTAATAGCTAGAGTTAAAAATTTCACAAAATATCAAAACGGCCATTAAAAAAGCAAAGCGCTATGCGCGATTAAGCCCCAGGCAGAGCGGCCATGATGAACATTTCCCTATCCGATAGAGTTGCTCTACTGACCATTAGCCCGGCTTTCTCAACACTCGTAAACTATATTACCGGCGGCGGCGCTTCAAAACGAGCGAAAAACAAACAACTACTACCCTCGGACATGATTTGTTCTCCTTCGCTACTTTGTTGCTCCGAATAAAAGATATCGCCCACAACTATACCAATACATATTGCACAATGTAAATGAGACCTCATGAACAACTGTTTTGCGCAACTGAGTGGCAATAGCTGTTTGTATTCATAAATAACTACAAATAAAGAAAACAAACTTTATCCCCTATTTTACGGGCCATCAAAGACCGAGCTCTACTGAACACGGTCTTATCAGTCATCGGAGTGCTTGACGGACCTTACACTGTACAAACTACTGTCGAAGATTTGAGCGACACGAACACGCATCAGCAAATAGACTTTATTTTTATAGACGAAGGATACGGAACAGAACAACAAAAAGACGTACGTAACGTATGTTGTACGTAATTCAAGACCGTCCTCCGATATTATAGTGCGAGTAAAGTACGTGTTAGAAGGCTTTCAGTTCCATGTAACATGTGAGGCGTAGCGACAGTTCACTTGCTATTGCCGACATGGCAGTCGGTCGCGGCCTCCGTCGCTCACAAACATCGCTATGTTGGTACTACTGATCGATACCACATGCTCACTAGGCTGTGACACGCTATTACCTCTAATACCAATATTTTCATGCTAATGTAATGGGTTCGCGGATGACTATTTCGTCATATTCCCGAATTCGGATGTTGCTTTAACAAGTATTTGTTTGGTAGGTACGAAGATGGATTCTTGTTACTCACGCCATGTTGGCTAATTGGGTTTGATGGTTGATGCAATTACAATTGTGTGTTATATTGATAGGCTATGATAGAGTAGATAGTTGGTACCAATTTATGTTTAAATATAGAGTGATCGTATAACGGTTCCTTCGAGTACACTATGTGGCGTTTGTATTTAATTGCATGAATTAGGCCTGAAACATGAGCTTCATTTGTAATATGCCTGTGTAGGAAGCTGTGGGAAGGGTGGAGGAGAGAGAGAGGACAACATTCACTTCTTCGTGTAAATCTTGTGAGTTATATCACCCCAAATGCCAATTTTCTTTTATTTCCATTGCGAGAAGCTGGTGCTCACTCATTTACATACACTCTGCTGACCCAGCGCCGATAAAACCCTTTTTATCGCAATAAAAAGATTCAAAGATTCACAAAGAAGTCCGTATTTTTGTACCAAACAGAAAACTACCCAATAGATTTGAATTGGTACATTGAATACGTGATTGGAATTATTAGTGTTTCATTTGTCCAAACAAAACAATTAGACAATTAAAATATGATCGTTAACTACTCAGGTGGTGGCGGTAAAAAATCTAACTATGAGAGATTCTGGCTGGTGGTAGGTTACATTGTATGTGTGATCACATTTGTCATGAAAATTATGAATACTAAAATAATACGAATAAATAATTAATAATTTTCTTTAAAGGACACTTTTTTAACCTTTTTACATTTTACATTTACATACAAGCATACATTGCTTCTGGCCCCACACTAGGATACCCTGTGTCGTGAGAACCAGAAACAGCGACATCACAAACATGTAAACATCCAAGATCTGGGGATATATTTTTTTGTCCCAAACCGGGATTCGAACCCGGGACCTCTCGCATGGCAGGCAGATGCGCAACCGCTGCGCCACAGAGGTTGTCAAACCCTCCAGAATAGAATAGAATAGAATGTTGTTTATTTCCCTAGTTTATTTGGTACATTATTTATATATCCAGCAGGTCAGTGGTGTGTGCTGCCTGTGGGTGTGTCAGCTACTTACTACTTATGTTTGTCTAATTTGGAGATCTGTATAAGTGTTGCGTAGTGTGTGCTATGTGGTTGTTAGTATGAACAATATAAATTTATATAGATTTATGTTGTTGTTTCGTATTGCCTATACTATTTACAGCTAATTACATTAAACTACACTAAATTAAAGTCTATGGGGACGTGGAGCGGTTGATCGCTTGCTGAGCAACCGACTCCTGTCTTTTTTTGGGATATAATTGATGTCACCTAGTCTAATATTAGTTAACAGGGGGTTGTACTGCCCGTATTCAATATATGCATCACCGGGGCAGTCTAGATCCTCTATATGTAATTCGCGGATTCGGCGCAGCATGTCCTCGTTAAGGTCTTGTGCACGGAGGTGCCATGGGTCCCAGTCCAGCATATCCCAGAGTATAGTGGTCTCCAGGCGTCTTGGGAATTGTCCTGCGGTCTTAAGAGCCATTCGATATTGCCGCTCAATTTTCAGTAAGTTACTCTTGCTGTAACGTGACAGTAGTTGTACCACGCCATAATCCAATACGGGAAGTAGACAGGCCTGGATGACGGCAAGTTTGACAGTCAGGTCAGTCTTGGCGTGCCATCCTATGATGGGGGCTAGTGCGCCGCGTGTTCGTCGCCCCTTCTGGATGACATGATCCGTCTGTCTGCCCATTGTCATTGTCTTGTCAAGGTGTACGCCCAGATACTTTATGCTCTTTTTATATTCGATTACCTCGCCTTTGATTCGAATGGTTTTACGATACTTCCTCTTGTGACTAAACATGGCACACTCAGTTTTATCCACGTTACATTTAAGCCCCCAGCGTTGGTAGAAGTCGATGACGACGTCGGCGGCCCAACCTGCGCGTTGTGTCGCGCTGTTCGGGTCGGGTGATCTGTTAAGGATGCACAGGTCATCGGCATATTGGGAGAGCTCGAGTCCGCGTATGCGGTCTCGTTGGTCCCAGACATCGTGTACGTACAGGTTAAAGATTACCGGGCCCAGGATAGAGCCCTGGGGGACTCCATGTGGCACTGGTTTTTCATCGCCGTTGGTGGTTCTAAAGCGTCCATAGGTTTTGCGACCACTTAGGTAATTTTCGGTTAGTTTGATGATGTTGTTTGGGACGTGAGCTGTTTGAAGTTTTTTCGCTAGACCTTCGTGGTTTATAGAGTCAAAGGCCTTCGAAAGATCCGTCGACACCATAGCCACACTTTCCTTTGCTTCCAGCGCATCTGTTATGAACTTTCCGGTGCGCAGGATCTGCGTGCCTGTTCCCCTGTTCTTCGTAAAGCCATGTTGAAACGGTGGTTGGAGTCTGTCAGCCGTCTGTCGTAAGCGTGACAAGAGCAATCGTTCATGTAGTTTTCCCATGACGTTTAATAGGGTGATAGGTCGATATGATTTAGCATCCCGGTGATTCTTCCCGGCTTTATGTAAGAATATACACTCCCCGATTTTCCATCGGTTGGGATAATAGCCTGTCATCAATAAGTAGTCAGCTATCACTTTGTACTTGATGAGAAAGGGGTCGCCACCGAGTTTAAGGGCGTCCGCTTTGATTTTATCCGGGCCAGGTGCCTTCTTATTTTTAAAACGTCTAAGCGCGAATCTAATTTCTTCTACTGAGGTAGGGTCGAGCGGCTGAAACGGTGTGGTCTTCTCTGTGCTTTTATCATCGTCATTTATATCGGCTTCTGTGACGATTGCTGCGTCGACCAGGGCGTCGATGGTTTGTTTCTCGCTGTTGCAACCCTCTATGTGGGGGAGTCTTTGTATCGGAGCCTTCAGGTTGCGTTGGATTCGCCACATCTGGGCTCTGTTGTTCTGCGGATCGTTTATAATACGTGTCCATTTAGCGCTATTGTATTCCACTAATGCTTGTTGGGTCGAGCGTTTAAGGCGATTATAGATTTTTCTGTGTTCAGGATAGAGATCCTGATTGAAGCGTAGTCGCCACATTTTACCTTTTGCTTGATTTCTTTGGTCAATCAATTTATTGATATCATCTGGGAGTTGATCTCTTCTAGTATTTTCGTGTAGTGGTGCATACTCATCCAGGGTTTCTGTAATAGCTTTTTCTAGTTGTATTATATAGTTCTCGCATTCTGCATCAGATGTGATTTCCTTTGGAAGGTCTGTAGTTTTTCCCCATAGGGTTTTTTGAAATTCTTCTCTAGTTTCTTTGTTGTTTGCTACAGCGTGGGTGTTTCTTACCAATGTTTTCTCTCTGTCTACCACTATGTTTAGATCCATTAACCAGGGCATGTGATCGGAGCCAACTGATGTTATTTGTCGGCATTTAATGGTGTCAAAGGCTTGCGCGTCGTGTGAGAAGACTGCCGCATCGAGGATGCCGTACCCCGCACTGTTAGGTCGCGAGGGTAGTCCCGTGTGGTGGATGGTACAGACGTCGGACTTACAGAGGTCGCGGACAAGTATTCCCGTCCCTTCGTCTCTTGTCTGGTTGAGCATTGTCATTTTAAGATTAAGATCCCCGATAGTGATGTTCGGGGCTTCAGTTATTATATCTTCTAGCTCATCATTGAGCAATGCGCCGTCGATGAGCTCAGATCTGCAGGGTATATAGATTCCCTTTATTTTTAGGGAATCACCGCTTAAATGATCGTAAGTAAGGTTGATAGCGACGCCTTCTATTATGCGGTCTTTTATTTCAGTACTTGGTGTAACATCGGTCTGACTCCAGCGTATTCCTTGCATCACGTACATGACCGTGGTTAAGTGTGGCGCGATCGAGTGACTGATCTTGTCGTAATTCAGGAGATTCATGTGGATTTTGGAAAAGTCTACACGGCACTCATTGACCACGATTATATGTGGTTTATGACGTTCAGTTAAAGATTTTAGTTCTAGAAATTTGCCTTTTAGTCCCTGCGCATTTAGGTGCATTATTCGCAACTTATTATATTGTTTCCTTGCATTATTTGTTGAGAATTTTGATAAGTATTTCGTGTTGCAGCTGTAGCTGATGTAATATTTGTTTCAAAGTGGTTTGTAGCTCTTGCTCTTGGGGCTCCTTGCTGTTATTTTTTTGTGTCGTAATATGTTCATTTTGCATCATTGGTAGCTGATACTGAGGTTGTGCTTCGGCCCCCTGTTTCGGCAGCGGTGGGAATTGTGCAGTGGAGGTTATGTTCGCGTACGAGATGTTTTCTGTACGGTATCTAGATGTTGCGTTTGTACGTTCAGCTGCTTCTCTTTTTTTCTTTTCTTTAAATGCGTGTTGTGCCATTTGGCGGTCTACTGCGTTCTGGAACTTCTCGCATTTGACTTGGTTTGCACCGTGACCCGGTTTTTTACATGCCGAACATATTTCGATCTCTATACCTTCTTCATTTTGAGTTGTAAACGTGGGCTGTTTTATCTCACCATGACACGCTGATGTTGCATGCGTGAAGAGAAAACATTTCTTACATTGTACTACCCTTTTGGGGTCGTTTTTGTATTTCTGTGGTTTCATGGTAAAAGCCCCGAAGTACGCATGCATTGTTGTTTTCATAAGCGTGGCGATTTCATCGTATGAGTGGGCACCATCGAAGATGAATAATTGAAGATTACCTCTGATTGTTTTAATTTTATTGGGTCTAACACCGATGCACCTCTCCATTTCATCGAGGCAGTTCTCATTTGTCTCATCATAGATGTTTGTGTTGAGTACAACCTTCGTCTGGTGGGTCTGCTGGGCTTTTGGGACACGTGCTATAAAACGGAGTTTGTCATCAAGCTTTCTTAGTTCTTCTATAATAATTTTCCTTATATCCGCTGTGTAAACGCGAATCGTGATGGTTCTTTTGTTTGAGGCCATGACGTGTCTTGCTCCATGCTCTGTGGTTATTTTTCTGATTTTATTAATGTATTCCGGATCGTTGATTTTCTTGACATCCGTTATGATTATATCGGGAATGTGAGTGGATGTTGTAATAACTCTCTGTTGTTGCCGGGTCGCATTTAGGTCAGGGGTGACGGCATCTCTCTTTCTCTTCTTGGATTTGGGTGAGGTGAAAGTAACTAAGGAATTATCTTCTTTTTCTAAATTGTCTTTATGGTTTTCTTCAGTAGGAAGCGAGGAGAAGCGGTTGCATAATGTTATGCCGGGGCTGCCGGGCTGTCGCTGTGGCTGCAAAGCTGGGCTAGCAGCGCGCAGGTTTCTTGACGCGATCAGGTTTTTGCCGGCGTGGGAGGCGGGGATGGTATTGTGAGCTCGCACAGCGGCGGCGATTTCATTTGTGCGCACACGCGGGACGGCGACAGTGGTCAGGCCGCCCGGCGCATGAGTCATAGTACTCGCGTTACTAAGCGCGTAGCGAGGCGTCCGGCGAGTGACTTGGCTTGACCCACCAAGCGATGTTTTTGTTGTGTGTTGAGTTTTGGGTTTTTCTGTATGTTCCGATATTAATTCGTTTACTATGCCGCACTCACAGATCACCTTTTCTTCGTTTTGTAGTCCCATAATTGGAATGTATTTCACATTTATCTGTCCGTTACACTTGCGACAGTTTATCTTATTTATTTTGCAGAAGTTTATATCACATGAGTAAATGTTAATTTTATTTTCACTATTCACTAGGTGTCCGTTTGAAATATTTGCCGAGACTTTCAGAAAACATTTAACGGCACTTCTCTTGTTACACAATCTACAGTTTAATTGTTTTATCTTAGTTTGAAGTCCTTGCCACTCATGGAAGTTTTTTATTATGTTAATTTTTGTGCAGTGCCAACAAGCAACTTCGTATTGTCCTTCACTATTCGGGGAAAGTTCATTCACACTAGCTAATTTATAATCACTATTCTTTTTATTGATCACTGTTACACTGTTCGTGTCCATTTCACTAGTTTCACTGTTACCGGGGGGGCCTGAAAGGCCCCCCTTACTATCCACACTCATATGAGCGCCAGCAGATGTAGGTAGTCTTTTAAAATATTACGTCGCTCGAGACAATTGGCACGGTGCGTGAGAGGGCTCCGTGCGCACGTCCGCTCGCTTCGACTAATCGACGCGAAAACATACCTCCATAACTATTAATTATTTCAAGTTAAATTATTTAAGTCATCCCACGAGCTATCCCACGAATGGACAAAAGAGGCAATTATTAAAAAGTCACTGTTATCACAGCTGCAAAAAGGCTCGCTACGCGGCGTAGCAGATAGCAAGGGCGGGCATCTGTCCGCGTAACGCCCGCTACGACGTAGGCGTGTTACGAACCCATTTCGAACTTATACGGGCGGATGTAATGTAAACGCTCTGCTTCTGACTTTTCACTTAGCTGTCAGTCATGACAACAGAAGATAACATCAAACGAAACAAACGATACAACGTTCGTTCCAATAAACACGGGATCTCCATTAGACATGCCGCTAATTGTACACAAATCGGATGCATCATTGGGACATCATATCCACATTAGAATGACATAAAATACATCTTTCTTCACAACGATAAAATCTCAATTTCGTGAGATCATAACTGAACATAAGAGACCATGCCAAATGAATCGTTAAATTCACATTTCACACTCCAAAGTGTCATTTCTGAAGCGTAGCCCGAAATTAGTGGACATTAGAATGTAATGACCTTCTGTCAACAGAAGGATAACTCTGTGTATACCTACGGAATCGGTTTTAATTAAATTGTTTTATCAGAACTCATCGGCCATTCAGTTAATAGTCTATGTTGAAATTTAAACAAGTAAAGAAGGTTAAACTAATATCTATTCTTAATAATATTTACACCGATACCTTTCTCAACTATAACTTAAGTAAGTATGTGTATTTATATATTTATTTATTTATAAATCACTTTTTAATCACGCACACACACACGTTTTTCACTTTTGGTTTTTCATAGATTATAAGAATTATTTTAAAAAAAAATCTTCGTCGTCGAGAGATGATCTAAATATTGTAGTACCTAAGGGTGTAGTAAGAGTTTTATGCCTTATATAAAGTCTCGTGTAAGCCCCAGAGCAATAACTTATAACACGATCTAACCCTTAATAATCATTAATTAATTACATCTCAAACTCTTACTAGGAAACCATCCAATGTAAAACCTCTATGTAACTAATTGTAATGTGTCAAATAAATATCTTATCTTATCTTATCTTATCTTAAATTAGTCTTCAGGATAAAATTGAAATGGCAGGTAAGAGTACGTCTGAATAATTCATGATTTCTTCATCAGGTAACAGGTTGCTTTTGTTGAGTTTTTTGAATTTTGCAGTCCGCCGTAATTAAAACAATTTGGAAAAGCCGAATATTGCTGAGAAACAACATTCTTTGTTAGGTTGTGAATTTGCACACTTGTAATCGTAAAATATTTTTTACAATTGCTAGAATATTACACTTAATTATTGTGCTTTCAATTTCATTTAGCAATAACAAGATTTTCAAGTTGAAAAAACGCTTTATCGTTCTCCGACCGTTTAAATTATACAAAGAAAAATAAAACAAACTTCTTTCAAATTCAAAATGAATAGTGAATACGAAACCTTTTCGTTCAAGAATTTTAAACAAAAAATACAATAAGAGTAATTATCAGCGAAGTTTACAGCCGATGAAACGAAGAGGTTTTATAGCTTCCTTCGAGCTCGTCTCGCTGTAACGACTATTCTACCTTTGAGTAGCATTCTTCCACGATAACATTCACTTCAAACCTTCGTCATTAATTACAGCGTAGCATGACGGGCCAAATTAGTATGTTACATTTACGGTAGAAGCTTCAGTAACTCAGTAACACTGGAATGGCACGCGAGCCATAACTCGGCGACACGGCCCGAAGCGCCATTACCTACCTACGGCATCTGGATACCTGTGCGGTGTGCCGCTTGCCGCGCTCGCGCGAAACATACGTTCCAACTAGCGACTACCTTCATCCATCCAATATAATACCAGAGTCAATAAGAGTACAACCAAAGAACACACATTCGACTTGATACGCGATCAACAGGTAACCATTGTATCGATAGCGGAGCGGAGAGATCCGTCAAGGGAAACGGTCGAGCTTTTCAGTGCCGACGGCGGCTGACGAAGAACCCCGCGCGGGTCGTCCGTCCGGTAGCGAGTTCCGGGAAGTGTGGAGATGAGCACCGAGGCTCGCTTGGTGGTGGTACTCACGCGGTGTGGGGTGGGTGTCGCGGCGGCGGGGCAGGTCGCGCGGGCACCAGGTGAGGCCGCGTGGCCGGGCTGCGGCAGACTGTTGCTCCCGGGCGCGCTTCACTTGTTACGTGCCGTCGTCGGCCTGCGCGCCGCCCGCGCCCCCACCTCCCCGCACCACCCGCCCGCCGCCGCCCCGGGCCTCGCCCCGCGGTGAACCAATATCACGACTCCTTCACTTCGCAGCATCATTCCCGATCCCACCTTACTATATAAACATGCCATCCGAAACAAATTATTGCGAATCCGAGAGGACGCCCAAAAGATTCCATGGCTTCTCTGCTTCTTGTTGGGGCTTTCATATTTACATACTGAATTTTATACGTATCCGGACTGATCTCAAAGAATGTGCCCATAATTTTAGCATGTAACTCGAATTTATGTTTTAAATAAATCGATCGTCAACTTATCGAACGTTCACGGTTATTTTTTACAACAATATCCAGTCGTGTAAGACCTTCGTTCGTTTTTCACGTTCATTGGTACTGACAACTGTATCTTATGAAAACAAAGCAAAAGAGAGTCGGCGCGGAAAGGCGTTTTATGATTGAGCGCATCTGATGGGCTGCTACGATGCTACGAATTCTGCTACAAGGTGTTACGGGCCGCTGTATACTTTCGCGATATTGAGCTTACGCCCCTATATTTGTGTGCTCGTCTTAAGGTTCCTCCCACACAGTCAAACACTATAGACTCTATAATGTATAGTGATAGAGGTACATCTACAACATAAGTTAATAACGAATATTATAGAGTGAGAAAATAAAAATAGTTTATTCCTAGAAAACATAGATATCGTTTAAAACATGTTCCTCACCCGGCACGAGCTTATACTGAGCAATAACGGAGAATTTATATGATCCATAATTGAAACGATTCAAAGAATTTGCTG
>OY735265.1:5491820-5536329 GCA_963457715.1 Argyresthia albistria
AACTGGTTATCAGTAAGGGCCGGTCTGCAACACGGGATATCAGCGTGATGGGTGCCATAGTAATACTCCAAGTGTAGGCGACTACCGGATGCATGTCGCATCTGCAATGTATTGATGATTGGCATTGGTAGCGAGCGACTATGGAAATAAGCAATCAGACCTTTGGGACCTTTGCCTTGCTTCAGACACTACGTTTTAATCAAGTGTACACTTTCATTTACATATATCTAAGATAAAAACTGAAAAAAAGGGCAGTATATTTCCGTCAGACGCGATGCAAGCATATCGCTCGCGCCTGCGCCTTACGCCGGCTCGACTGGGAGCTCTATTTCTCAATCGCTCTTTTGCAAACGAGCGCTCTTTTCTACCGATTTTCGTTCGTTATATTCAATTCGCTCTGCAACAGTCAGGACCACTCGTTGCGCAAGTCATACATCACACGAGCGAATGAAAAATAGAGCCGCTGGTCACACACTGCACTGCGAGCGCGCTGCGGGCTAATGCCGCGCCACGTGAAATTCCAAGCGTTATGCGTAACAAATACAAATTATCCACCGATATTTGTTATTTTAAGACCAATTTAATTGCTTTTGTTTTAAAATTATATAGTAAGTAACTAAATATTTACTGACAAAGTTTATACTGGTTTGTTTGCAATCAATAGTGTTGAGGAGATACATTATATCAGCATTTAACGACGTAGTAATAGCTGCTAATTTAGACCGTCGTCTGCAGCTGTCAGTTTAATGAGTTCGAACATCACGCAGAGATAGCCGGTCATCGTAACCGAATGTTATTAAGCTGTAGGTCCATGATAAAGAAACGGGTACTGGAGAACATTTCCATCGAAGGAAACTCGAAGTGTATCGACGCGGCAAAAGCAAACAGGTTTGTTGCGCACTCAAATTATAAACGCTCCCATTCCACTTGTTAATTTTTTCAGTTACCATACCACGTCGTAATATGCAATGCAATTGAGTTGACTTTCCAAAGTCGTAGATTTCTCTAGACGAGTAGGTATGGTCGCCATGTTTACAATAACATAAACAGCAGCAGGAACTAGAGAGGGCAGGCCTTGAATGAACGAGACCCGGACTGTCTATCGAAACTACAACAACAAAGAATGAGGTGACAACAAAGAATGAGGTGCTTAAAAATATAAATCAATCAAACACGTACCAATATAGATTTCATATGCCATCGCACTAAGTTCAAAGTAACTTAGTTCACTAAGCAAGTCCACTCGTGGATAGTTCTCCTCAAATGTTCTCAGTGATGTCCTTAATATTACGCTAACAGTACTCGTAACACGCTATGTATATGGATAGGCAGTGGTATTCTAGAAACTTGGGGAGTCCTCGTGGTGCGAGCGGTAGTCGTCGATGGAAGTCCAGGGTCCGGCCGCCTGGACTCTAACGTCTCTTGACGAGCTTCTGTGAATTGAAAACGATTTCCTTGTTCCAAATGCAGTGATAGTGGAACTTCATTCTAACTGCGTCCAGGTGTGGCAGACATAGAGCGCGTGGTGGGCTCGAGCGCCCGAACTTTTCTTCTCGGTTGGAATTTATTGTCACGGGTCTGGTCGGGGTCAGGCGAAAGGGAACGCGGGCGGTTCCAACGCGGCTGGCAGTCGACTGAGTGAGCCTTGCGTTGCGCGCGCGCATGCACTCCGTCCGCCGCCCGCCCCGCCCCGCGCGCAGCCCGTCAACCCCGCGCGCCTCGCGCCCGCCGGCACAACACCTAGGTACCAATATGACACGCGGTGCATTACCATCCATCCATATTTCAGATCTTTAAACCAAACCACATTTTGCATACTACGCCTGACACAGCAGACACTTTAGCAAAATAACAACCCAAATGAACAACACTACAAAACTCCTCAAGTTTCAACTCTACGAAACTTGATCCAACACGGTAATATGGAAAATGTTGGCTGCACCTTGATGAAAAAGGCCTTATGCGACACTTGTTTCGAAAGTCGATATCTGGCCCTGGTTTAGGCACCTACTTATAAGAACGAAATTGAAAGGAACATAAACCTATTTTAAACAACCTTCTCTGATGGACAACCGGTGTGACCAAAATATGCATCGAAAATCGAAGCGCATTCGAGTCGCATTGAAATCCTATTATTTTTATCAGTGTTAAGGAATGAAAATACTAGAGAATCTTCTAACTACGAACTAATTAATGTCCTAATTTAAAGTTCATTTCCCGCTTTTTCTAATAAATCAACATGAGAAACAGAGGTGTACTGCCAACACAGAGGTGTGCTGCCTACACAGAGGTGTGCTGCCTTCACAGAGGTGTGCTGCCTACACAGAGGTGTGCTGCCTACACAGAGGTGTGCTGCCTTCACAGAGGTGTGCTGCCTTCACAGAGGTGTGCTGCTTACACAGAGGTGTGCTGCCTTCACAGAGGTGTGCTGCCTACACAGAGGTGTGCTGCCTACACAGTTAGGAAGAGACTAACAAGAAACTATTAATATATTTACAGAAATAGTATATGATAACAAAATAGAGTATGCACCACGAGCACGACCGGTTAAGCAAGTTTTTAATTCTTATCAAGAAGATAAATTGCAGAAATGGAATGTCATGACATGACATTTACATGCCAGTGTGCTTATTCGTAAACGAGAAATGTAGAGGAGGAGCGAAACAAACAAAGTTAAAACTGTTATCACTCATACTCATAAAATACACCTTGTGTCTGGAGAGGATGTTTACGTAGAATATGCTAAGGGCCCCAGTACACAATGGGCCACGGCAGTGGGCCATCGCCAATCGCACCACTGCAGGCCACTATCAATAAATTGGTGTTCATACAATGGCCCACTGCTCATTGCTGCCTGGCGAACCACTTGCGATGGACGTGGAGTGCATTATTTGAATGCCAAATTTTGGGCTCAGAATGCGCGCCATCGAGCATGCCACGCCCGCCACTGTATTGTATACATTGCCCCTAGACTGGGGGCCCTAGTACACAGTGGGCCATCGCAGAGGCCCATTGTGTACTGTGGCCTTAATGGTAACCTTTTGAAGGAAACATTGAAATAATTAATACAGTTTGCATTGGGCAACCATCTTTTAATATAGCTATACAGTTCACTACGATATTTAAAATCCGCAAAATGAGACAAAAGAAAGCATTCTCTTTCATTCATTGATTAAAATGTGGCAAGTTGAATCAATATAGAGAGGTCGAAGTAATCACATAACTAGCGTTTGCTTACGACCGATTTACGACACAGATATGTTTTGAATTTAAAGTGGGGAAATAAAGAATAGTAGTAACGTAAGCCTTTTCGAATCGGGAAAGCACATGTGCCGTTCGAAGATAAACTAGATATTTTCCTGTTGTGTGCAGTTACTAGTGTTATTATATTACTTGCTACTGTGTTGTTCTAAATCTACATAATTAAGATCACGTCCTCCTTATGATATCGAACACAGCTTTAATAAAATACTAAATGTAATAGTTTAGTAGGTTAGTAACGGAATCATGCTAAGAATAAACCAATTAGATTTTAAGTAAGCTAATAAAGCAGCTAGTTAATAATCTTGTTAGATAAATCGGGCAACTGGTACATGTATCACATCACGTAGTGGGTTCATGGCCGATCAGACCTCATCACGGTGCAGGAGGGGTGTGTCTCAGTGATAGGCACCTGTAGCTAATTATACTCAAATATTTAAAGAGAGATTAGAGCTAAAAAACATCTGACGTTGACATTTTTATCGTTTGCTTGATTTAAATTTGAGTTTCATTAGCTATACATCTCTGAGCTAATTGACGTGTAAGCGGAGCCAATATTTTATAGCTCCATTGTTTACGCGAGCTTGTGGAGACATCTAACGAGCAATATTAACATTGCTGTAGCAGAGAGCGATCGATTTGAGTTCCAATGTCGGACTGTAGTTACAACAGGTCGCACACGATTTTTATACCGTGCAGAGGCAGTTGGTTCTGGATAGCTATAGTTCTGTATGTTACAGACTAATGCAGCAATATAAATCTAATGCAGACAGACACCAAGGCATATAAAGCAAGTGTGTTGAATATTAATTTTAAAAAAAACTCGTAGTCATTATTTGTTGCTGTGGCGTCAACATTCTGTGACAATTTTAACTCCACCTGTTACGTTTTATGAGATACAGCCCCCTGGCGGACAGACAGACAGACAGACAGACAGACAGACAGACAGACAGACAGACAGACAGACAGACAGACAGACAGACAACATTTCTTATTTTATTCTAAGGTGTGAGACAGAGGCATCTAAAGCACGGAGTGGCACGGAGATATAGCACTCCCTATAGCGAGTCGCAAAAAGCCAGTTTAGGCTTGTCGACGGTGGCGAGACGCGCCGCGCCGGCTACAAATGTTGTGCCCGCGCTATAATGTGGCTATCTACTGCCTTGGGACTGCGTACGCGACTCGCACTAGCAGCTAGTACATTTAGAGTGGTGTTACCTTGCTTGAACAGGATGGGCTGGTGGTCTAGCTGCAGCAGCAGGTCGTGCGCGAGCTCGGAGCGGCTCGGCTTGTGTTCGGGCGGCGAGGGCGGGTACAGGGACGACTCCTCCGGGTACCCGGGGGAGGACGCCGGGGGTGACGCCGCCGCCGCCGCCGGGAATGTTTTAAGCAGATCTGCGGAGAAAGGCTCGGTTAGATGTTGCGTGAAATAGATACATTGACGCTCGTGCTTGCCTCATCTGATTAAGGGTGAAGCCAGACGAGCGTAATTTTTTGAGCCGTAAGTCGCAGAATTTCGGTCTCTTAATTTCTGCTGCATTCGGTTTCATACAAAACACCTGTTCCGTTCACACGGGCGTCGCAAAATGAGTTGTCTTTTAGTATGAAGCCGATTTACGCGACCGAAATTCTGCGACTCACGACTCACAAACTTACGCTCTTCTGGCTTCACCCTAAGGGCCCGATTTTTCACCGCGCGATTTTTTTCTCGCAATTCTGTAAAGCCGCGTACATACACTTGAGGCAGCCTCGGGTCGAGCGGCTGCCGCGCTCTGAGGCCGCGCAAGTGGAGACACGCTCTGCCTCAACCTGAGGCACGCCGCGACACGAGGCAAATTCGTCGCCGCGAGCCGAGCCATATTTTGTCGGGTTTTTGCCGTGCTCAAAGGCGCCTCAGTCCGGGCCGTGTGTTTGATGGATACGGGCGATAGAAACTGATACGTTGTGGATCAAGCAGAGGCGTGTCGCCTCGTATTGATCCGCAACGTGCCTCGAGAGAGCGAGCAGCCTCAATCTGAGGCGTTTTGCTTCAAGTCGAGGCTGCTCAGCCTGAGGCTGCTCTAATGGATACGAAGCTTAACACGTTCAACACTATAGGAGTAGCCGCACTAACGATTTTTTTCCCCAGTTTTCCGCACGGAATAAATAAGGCGAGAATAAAATACGCGAGGTGCAAAATCGCTGCTGGTAAATTGCGGACGGCCCCTGAGAATCATTATGTTTCAACCATAATAAGCTTGGAAACCCCGGCATACCATATCTATCTCTGGGTGTGATTGATCAGTTATGTTTGTAAAAATACGCAGATAAACTCGTGAGGTTATTCGTGCCTCATTTGCGTCGTATTGAACATGCGATTGATATATTTATTGTTAGGTAACATTCATATCGTCTTTTATAAGAAAGATAACACGAGCTTTTTAAATTCTACTATTTCGTGTACCAAAATTTGCAATCAGTGCACCTTTTTTGACCGAGCGAGCGAAGCGTCTCTGTTTCAGGATTGTGCAAAAATACTTATCGCACTGGCAATTGTTGCAAGCCGCCTGACGGCCTGACGGACATCACACTGGCAATTGTTGCAAGCCGCCTGACGGACATCGCACTGGCAATTGTTGCAAGCCGCCTGACGGACATCGCACTGGCAATTGTTGCAAGCCGCCTGACGGACATCGCACTGGCAATTGTTGCAAGCCGCCTGACGGACATCGCACTGGCAATTGTTGCAAGCCGCCTGACGGACATCGCACTGGCAATTGTTGCAAGCCGCCTGACGGACTTCGCACTGGCAATTGTTGCAAGCCGCCTGACGGACATCGCACTGGCAATTGTTGCAAGCCGCCTGACGGACATCGCACTGGCAATTGTTGCAAGCCGCCTGACGGACATCGCACTGGCAATTGTTGCAAGCCGCCTGACGGACATCGCACTGGCAATTGTTGCGAGCCGCCTGACGGACATCGCACTGGCAATTGTTGCAAGCCGCCTGACGGACATCGCACTGGCAATTGTTGCAAGCCGCCTGACGGACATCGCACTGGCAATTGTTGTAAGCCGCCTGACGGACATCGCACTGGCAATTGTTGCAAGCCGCCTGACGGACATCGCAATGGCAATTGTTGCAAGCCGCCTGACGGACATCGCACTGGCAATTTAATATGCATGTATGGTCATTGAAAAATCACACCGGAAATAAATAAAAATATTAATAGATATCTTACTCTGCAGAACATTCAGCTGGAAGTCTCTACACATATCACACATTCCATTGTTATAACAACACATCTTGGCAAACAATATTTAAAAAAAAGTTTACAAAAGAAATTCACAAAACTTTGAAGCGCAAAAGTATTTTTTGCAAAAGCGAGCTGCGTGCTACTTGTAGCTTCAGGTCAAATCACTTAGATAAGTTGTGGTCGAATATGACGAGCCGCGGGAACCATTCTTATTTATACGAGCGATATCCGATATCTATCACACAACATTACGTCAAAGAAACGCCCAGGAGTCGTAATTCATCGAATCTCAAGTGATAAGGCAACAATAACATATTATTATTATTATTATTAAACTATTCAAATTTCTTACCATGATTCTATCCTAACTAAGATTTAAACGAAACAGTCTGGGAAAGTACATGATAAATAAAGGTAAGTAGTCTAGTCACACAACGTTCTTCCGACACGTGGATCTCAAGACGTTATCTGGAGACCAATCTTCAGCGTCACCACTAGTTCAAGTTTTAGCTATGAAATGTTTATTTAATTCAGTGATAAGTAAGATAATTTATACATAACGGTATGGTTGCTATGTAATAACGAAGTTACAGGATTACATAACTGTATGTAGGTAGAATGGAACTGTAATTGCGTGTCACTTGACTTACTTATTCAATCAGATATCCGAAATATCTCCAACCGTGTTCTCTGCTAAACAGTACTCATTACAGCTTAGATTTCCAAACAACTGAAAACTATTTCATCTTGCAGGGCAGTGAGTCACGCGCGTACTCAATCGTACGGCAATATCTATAGCGAGGGCGCAAAATTCCGTTAGTTTGTAGCGGGCGCGGCGCGGCGCGTCTCAGCACCGTCGACAAGCCAAAACATTATTTTGCCCCTCGCTATTGCTGTTTCCATGCCATTTCTGTACGCGACTCCCAGCCTAGGGTCGTTGTATGCTGATGATATTTCCTGTTCAAAGCAATTGAGAGAGTCAAGTTTAGTTTATTATTTCGGTTGCAACTTATTCTAAATTCTAAACGGTATGGCTTTCTGGGCCCGAATTCTACTAAGTTCACAAGCATACGACAAGCCTGGCACAAACTTTAATACGAGATATTTGGTATTCTACTAAAACCGGAATCCAATTCACAAGCGCCAGCGTGAAGCCAGCGTACTTCGTTATCTACTGTCCAAAACGTCCTTACGCTGGCGCCAGTTTGACGCCTGCATACTTCGTTCTACTGTCCAAAACGTACTTACGCTAGCGCCAGTTTGGATTCTGGTTTTAGTAGAATACCAAATACCTCGTATTGAAGTTTGTGCCAGGCTTGTGGTATGCTTGTGAACAGTAGAACTCGGGCCCTGATTACTTGTGTGCAGCTGGTAGTCAGTGGATGCGGGAGACTCAGGAGTTCAGGACCGACAGAGCAGATGGGGTGGTAATGAAGAGGCCTATACCCAGTAGAGGGCAATAGCACCGACCACATTCATGTGGTGGGCTGATAGACGACGATGATGTGTGGAGAACAGAGCCTCTGACACCCTGTGGTAATAATTTTACAAAAACAGATTCCTCAACCAGTGCTGTTGACTTTTATTACAGTGTCGATAAAGGTTTTGATATGGCACCCTTTAGTTGCCTATCTACGTAAAATTATACGGCATTACGTGAACAAGAAATTTCCTTTGGCAGGATTAATCTGTGGGTCCAAAGGATGTATTTAAAAAGTGGAGCCGCCTGGATTTGTTATGCAGGGGAAAGAGGAAGAGGGGCAAATTTGTATGGACAAAAACAAAATACTTGACCTATGAAGCTGTAATTTGGCAGGAAGGTAGTTTAAAGCTCAGAACAATAATTTAAAGATAAGTTACTCTATGGTTTAAAGATCCATGACGTAAGTACAGCATAATCTTTTTTTTTTTAAAGATCTGCCTCCACGAAGGGGTAAATAAGGAGGCGGAAGTTTGTATATAATAAAAATAAAACTTTAAGTTACGTACATATTTTCGTCAGTGGGTAATTTTATAACAATTACATTTCAATTGTTATCTGCCCATAGCGGCCACACTCACTGACGAGGGGTTAAAAGAAGCTATAATTTGGCAGGTAGGTAGATCTAGGACGTAAGTTCGGTATATTTTTTTACTTTTTACAATAATTGTAGGCTTTATGTACGAATGTGTCCCTAAATAATCTTAAAAATATATTTTTCATATTCTTTTTATATGAAAACGATACCAAACACGCTATACAAACATAAGCCCACTTTTTTGCCCCTTGTGGGGCAACTCTATGAAAAAAATACTAAGCTTCTGTCCTGGATCTTTAAACTACATACCTGACAAATCACAGCTCCATAGGTAAAGTTTTTTTTGTATTTTATACAAATTTCGGCCCCCTTATTTGCCCCTCGTGGAGGCAGAACTGTATATTCCGCTTGTGGGTTTGTAGTTTGTAGCGCGGCAGCTACTTTGCTTGAGCGATATATCATCTCACTGACAAACAAAGTCCCGGCTATAAACATGTCTAAACATATTTTCATTGGATACAAGATAAATAGTGGAAAACAGGGCATCAGCCACTAAATAATTTATAATTTAAAACAAATATGTTTTGAGAGGCAGTGACGTGTTCTCGTGTGATAGTTCATATCTGGGCAGAAACCACTACTGTGAAGAATATTGTTTTGTAACAGCATGCTCTTTGCTCTTAATTATCAAGACACACCCATGTTTCGGCCTAGTAACAACTTTGAAACAACCCCAGATTATCCTATCACCATGTCACGTTCACAGGGTGGATGTGGAAGATAGGGGTCCGGATGCGGGTTCGGTTTAGGGTTCGGTTGAAATCCATGGTTCGATCGGACACAATTTTTTGGTTTATTCCTGTAACGCTGTCCTGGCATCTATTTTGTTATCAGAGATCATAGACTAGACTATCAATAGATAGACCATAGAATAAATCCTAGATAGACGAATGCTTATCAAGTATTCCTGAAATCAATAGCTTTGGCTTTGCTTGTTTATGTGATTGAGTCAGAAATAAATATCGACCTATCAAATTGCCATTAATATCAGAAACATATAATAACGTTACAAGAAAGCCAAAAAGCCAGTTCTAAGCCAAACTAATGAACCAAGAGTCCAATATCTATACTTATAAAAATGAAATGTTGTGCGTTAAGTCTTCCTTTTCCTGTGAATTGGCCCAACCGATGTGTACAATGCCTATTGGGTTTTATTTGAGTCAGTCCGGAGGAGGTTTAGGTAAAAAGAAAATAAGGAAAAACGTAGAGAAAAAGCCAAAAAATCTAAATAACTTTTGAATGGGAAGTTCACTCTCTTTCGCTAGATGGCGTTGGTAGCCATATATGTAGTATGTAGCATTACTCAAACTACTTCGTTCATCCTCTTTGTTGGAAGCGAAACTCGCGGAAACGGAACTTATGTTTGACAGCTGTGCATTGCGAGTACCCATACAGTTTGTAAGCAAAGAGTTTCGTAAATCTGAGCGTAATGGATCGTTATGGATTTTCAAAATGATGAACGAATCGTTTTGTGGCCGGGAACTATGAGAATACCTAAAACGCGCTGCGAAGTCACGCAACGGGCAGCTAGTAAATGCTCACTGGGGATCTGTTCTGTTAGTCATTACTAGAAGCCAGGAAAGTGTCCATTGTCGGTCTAAACAAAACCGAGAGAGCTACTTGTATTCATGAGGTCATAATGGCAATAACTTGGAACATAGTACTAAGTGGTCACATCCTGTCGTGACCTTTTAACTACGGCTGAAACTTATTACTAGGTTTTATCGCGGCGATGAGGGCCAGAGACACGTAAACCGCTTGCTCGGTGCTTCTCTCTCGCGTCGCGATCGACCCCCCATGTAGGCACGCGTGCTACGGGTGCAGCATTAGTTGAGAACCCTAGGCAAGATATGTCAAAGATTTAGATTATTTTCGAGAATGTTCTCAGCTCAAGGTTAGCTATCACAGCCGTGGTGGAAATGTACTTGGTAATAATAAGTAAGATAATGGATAGCTGCGTTGACCTTTGCGTTATCTTGAGCATGAGCTCAGTTCATGGGGGGTACCTACTGGCTCTCAATAGATAGTGCGCGCCAAGTATATCTGTCTCTGTGCGACGATGGGGTTACTTCTTTCTTCATTCATAATTTTATAATTTCTTAATTGCACACAATTAGTTGAAATAAAACAAAAGTAAATAAAAAGTGTACAAAGGCGAGCTTATCTCTAAAAAGAGATCTCTTCCAGCAAACCAAGTTTTGATGAGAGGTTAATAATTATACAGAGGTAGACCTATGTGTACAATAATAAACTGAACATACTATAACATACTATACTATTACTATTCTCTATCTAGCTCTCTATCTCTATCTCTCTCTCTAACACATGCTATGCGAGAAAAAGAGGTTTCCCTCACCCTGCCTTCGCACCAGCGAAGATTTACGTGGGCTGTGTACATACATAAAATTATACGTAATATAATACTAGTTAATAATTGAAACAAAAAGTAAACTTTAGAAAAAACCGACTTCCACAAACCCTATTTGATTAGATTGAGTTTAATACTAACTGTAACCCCTTATCCCCCCCCTTGGGGAATTAATTTTGTCAAATCCTATATCAGTGCTACCCCACGCGACTAAGGAACCCCTGTACAAAGTTTCATGGCTCTAGGTCCACCGGTTTAGGCTATGCGTTGCCTGCCCGTCAGCCACGCATTGTATTTGTACCTAGTATTGAGCAGATCTGGTGGCCATATGTGGTCTTCATCAGCAGTTCCGCATCACAATATTAGGCTATGTGCATTTGCACGAGTTATTATGAAAAACACAAAAATCACTATAGGTCTGCCTATAATATTTGAAGAGTTCTCTCGATTTCTCCAGGATCCCATCATCAGATCCTGACCTGGTGTCAATGGGACCACCCTTGAGGTATTACCTATACGCCGAAAAAAGATTTGTTCAAATCGGTTCATAATTGGCGGAGTTATCGCGTAACAAACATAGAAAAAAAATAAAAAAAAAAGATACGCGTGTAGCACCGTACACGTGTTAGAAGTAAAACTTCTGTAGCTAGATCATTAAGTGGTACCTATACTATACACCTATACCTACCTATACTAAAAGAGATTTAAATTTCCAATTTTGAGATCCAAACTCTGCTTCAAGTTACTTTTAAGTTTCAGACGTCCGATTATTTGAAATTATTTAAACTTGTACTTACTTTTAATACGTCATGTCATTTATTTCCCACCATTCCTTATCTACAATTTGTCGCGCTCGTGGTGATATACTTAACTCATTCAATCGTGTCACTACTATTGTTCTGAGGTCACTACTATTTGCATCTCGCTCAGATTATTTACCATCTGACGTCACGTCTTTTAGCCGTCTCGCTCAAATGTATGCATTGCTTTGCTTGTTTTAGAAATCCATATCGACCCGTGTGACATTGATGAAACTCTTTTCTTACAAACTGTATGGATCGCATCGCACAGCTGTCAAACATAAGTTCCGGTTCCAACAAAGAGGTTGAACGAAGTAGTTTTTGGTCACGTCACTGGTTTTGTTTATCCATCCCATTGACCTCTAAATACATGGACTGGGCATACCTACAAAATGTGGGTGCCGTAAGGCGGGGCTTAAAATAAGGCATAAAATGGCTGCCTTCAGTAAAGAGAAACCCCTAGGCCAGAAATATCGATATCGATAAATCACTAGGTACCGCATACCGTGAAAAATATGTGTGCAAGGTAATTACTTACTTCTCAAGTGCGGTTCGGGGATTTTTATTAGGATAGGATTTTAAATAGCTTGGCGTTTGATGTTGAATTAAAAATTAATAATAGTAGTTCATGAAACTGTTGCATAATGAAGGGTATCAAAATACGAATGGGTTTTTAAAAACCGAGTCATAGGCGAGGTTTTTAATATAATGGCAAGAGAGTTTTATTACCTAATTATGTGCAGTTTCACACATAATTTTATCTATTCTCGTACATTTAATAGAACTTTGTGTGTGTGGCTTTGATGCAAAGGAATGTCTTAAATAGGATGATCGGGTTTCAGCCGGGTCGGTCAATGGGAAGCAGACTAAACCAGTTTTTTCGCACGGGTAGTACAAACAAAGTTTAGAAAAATGAATACAAGGCTGTAAGTTTCTGAATTTTATGTTTAATTATAAATAATTTAAGGAGCAAATAATATTAGTCTAAATCTCAAATAATTAAACCTAAAGGCGGGCTCTTGGCTCACCCTAAAGAAGGGACGTCTTAACAATTAACAATTAAATCTCGAGGAATTACGCAACCTCAATAATTAACACTTACTACTAAAATATATTTAAAAAAAATACAAAAGTAAGCCACTGTGGGTTTGATTTGAACTCAGGACCCTCCGCGCTGTTGAATTTTGACTGCATCTGCATCCATTTCTTTTTCAAAGATTCTCTCCTGGGAAATCTGAAACAAAAATATATTTTTCATAATAAGGTTCTATGGATATAGTAAAATGGTATATTTATGTCATCATGTGTATGTTTAACCTAGGACTATTATGATGGCAAAGAGCAGCACTACACGATTACGGAGTAACGAACATTCAAAAAAATATTTTTGAAAAATTTCTCTAGTCGTTGAAAGCGGTGGTATTGTTGTAGGTGGGGCACGTTTCATATTGATGTTTTCACTTGCGCGTCGTGTAGGGTGCCTTGCGGCCATTATTTTATGTCGTATGAATGTTTTCCATAAGACCATTATTTACAGAGATATCGATATGACAAACCTAATTATGACCTATATTTCGAAATCGGTAAGGTGCACGAGGAAAAGGTATATGACCAAAAGTGATGGCAAAGAGCAGCATAACATTCCTAAGTAAAAAACTTAGTCAAAAAATAATATTCTTGCAAAAAAAACTGTCTTTTTTTAGTTGAAATTTTCTAAGTCTTTTTTTGCCCCCTTATCCACACATTGACCTAATAGTCAAAAAATAATTTCCACTAGTCACTGTACGGAACCAACAGCGGGGCGGGCCCATGGCACTTAAAAAAAATATCGACACAGCACATCACTATCCCAACATGCGATTTGTTTACAAATATCACAGACAAATATTTTGGATATAAAATTACGAAATGACGGCGTATACAGCGATAAGTATACTGTTGTATTCTTGCTGACACTTTATAATAATAGAAAAACTGGGTAGTAAGGCTTAATCTAGCTGATCTTACAACTATTTCGTAAATAACCAGTACTAACCTATGAAAAGACAATTGCGGTTGATTTTTGTTTTTCCGCAAACCACAGTGCAGAATACTACAGCGGCTCATGCTTCGCTGTGTGTCCTCAGCATCCACACCAAGATTTATGTCCCAAATATTCTCTATAATCGCACAAATCACAAAAAACTCAGCACAAGGTAACCACTTGACAGTCAACGTACCACCGACTCACGACCACAGAACACAATTCTCACGGCTAAAAATGGCGGCTCTGGCACCCTACCTATACTTCACATTGCATTGTTGTCAAAATTTTAAAAATGCAGAAATAATGACATCTCGTTCACTGTACGGAATATTCAACTTGTTAGAAAGAGACACGAATAATTTTAATAGTTCAACTCCTATTTACACTACATGTATAAATTCTATAGAAGAATACAGCGCCTCCATGTATTTATTATCTCAATGATCCATCCCAGCCAGCGGCGGCGGCGGCGGCGGCGCCATCTTGGCCATACCGGAAATCAAGAACTCGTGGAAGAATGCTTAAAATAATTTTTATTTCTTAACGTTTCATCAGGTTTTTCTCTCACTAATTAACATTCTTTATTGTACGAATGTATTATTATCTTATCTGATTAGTTAAAAACCGTATTGAAAATAGTTGCGGTTTTAAGTCTTCAGCCGACCCTGACGTCACCGATTCCAATTTCCGTTACATTTCTTAGCCACTCGTGATAGCACCCGGCTAGCAGCAATTGAAAAGCAAATATATGAATAACCCACAGTTGAGAGGTTAAATAAATTTTACCCCCGTGCCCCAAGAAGTTTTACTTCAAAAAAACATACGGGTCGAATTGAGAACCTCCTCCTTTTTTTGAAGTCGGTTGAAAAAACTTAAGAAAAACTGACTTCATGACCTATAAGTTACTTTTGGATTAAAACCCTTATTGCTTTATTCTTGTCATTCGGATCCAATGCTACTTTGTCAACAATGCATTGACAAGAACCAAGTAAACGTCTATATTTCGTTTAAGCATGCGTAAGCGTTAAACCCATACAAACTTCCATCTCCTAATTTAAAGGGTGAGAGGGTGATTTAATAAAAATCCTGAAATACGTATTTTATTATTTATAACAAGGTGTCCCTTTATCAATTTTCAGACTCTAGCGTCAAAATTTGCGGAAATTCCATGCAAACTTCCATCCCCTAATTTAGGGGGTTGGGGTAAAAATTCCAAGTTTAAGAATTTTTTCGTTGTTTGTGTACTAATAGTAGCTTACATACCAAATTTTTTAGCTTTCTAGGACTTCATGAAGTGCCTAAGAGTTTTGATGATCATCAGTGAGTGAGTGAGTGAGTGAGTCAGTGATGAAATCACTTTTTTTATATATCAATAAAATCTAAAGTATTATTTTATAAGTATATTTATTCATACTTGTGTATGACGACGCCCATCACCGTCGTCGTCGACAGTCGACGACGACGGTGATGGGACACTTGTCATCATTAGTTTTAGTCATTTGTGTACTGACTTCCCTCTCTTTATCTATTTTTTTCCTGTCATGCCTAGGGTTGCTGGAAGAAATCTCTTTTTAGATATAAGCTCGTCTTTGTACATATTTTTCTGTAAATGTCACGTGTTTTTTATGTTTTTGTGCAATAAAGTATGGATGAAATGAAATAAAAGTATAAGAGCTACACAACTGAAACTTTATGTTTAATAAATAAGCCTCTATTAACATTGCATCCCGTTTTGTTGATCTGGTATAATCCAAACCCAAGTTCTGAGAGTTCAAAATAACGACGAAGTGTTTCGAGAAAAGGTAGGTAGTTAGTGCCCTAGCAGGGCCAAAGAGTATTACCGCTAGGGGCCAAAGCCTTTTTCGACTATTATTATTTAAATGAAAAACAACTCGCACTTGGCCATAAAGGATTGTAACAAGTACAGTTAGCAACAGATTGTATTAATAGAAATCTTGAAACTTCTGTCCACACATTCAAATATGTCGTTCATTAGTCATCGTGAGTGGCTTTACCTGCTTGATGACCTTGGTTACTTACCCTCTATACCCCTTTCATTTTACAAATATTATTTAGCGGTCTTTTGATATTTTCTTTTGTCTTTCATGTCATTGTTTTGTTAACCAATTATGAAGGGTTGTATTTTTAGCTGAACCAATCAAAAAGTTATTTCATATCCCATACTAGGCTTTGGAGGGTCATAGCCTTGACAATGAACAGGTGTCACTTCATGTTTAGACTATCAGTGTGCAGTGTGAATAAAGTACTTGTGTGCAGTTTTCGTAAAATAAAATGAACGAGCAAGACGAAAACGCAGCTGGTACAAGCCTATCAACGCAGTTTTCGTTTATTATCAGCAAAGGTATGTTTATATTTTTCTTTTTAATTTAATATGCAGAAAATCACAAGTGGAAAAACTGTCTGAAAAAATAAGGTATCGTGGCCGGACTGAGATTATAGTTTTTTAGCCGCACCGTTTTAAATGTATTTATCTACTTATTTTATTTTATTACTAGCTGGTAATAAAAATAAAATTTACATCATCCGAGCTCAGAAAAGAGGTTTTGCAGCTGTTAAAACAGTCCTTGAAAGTTCGCGTTTCCGAAGCCGGGCAATGAAAACTAGAAATCGTTCCATTTTAAAACATATTACACACCCATAGGTTTAAATGGTTCATGTCATGACGAAGAACCTACCACTCACTATGCTTGACAGTGTGGCGATACGTACGACTCAGTTTTTTAACTAGACGTGCGCAAATCCTGTCCGGGATCTTTCCATACTCCGTCGATCGTTCCATACTCCGACCATATCCGGGAGTTCAAAAAATTCATAACTTTTTTATTTTTAAACTTTTAGAAAAAAAATAGTATATACATTTTATGTATTCTATAAAATAAAAAATAAAAATAGCAAAAAAATAAATAAAAAATAAAATAAAAAAATCGTGGCTTTTTTTTTCTTTTCTCCAAAAGAATTTAACTTTTAATATATATTTTTTTATCACACCTGCTGTGAAAATACATACTAATTATACCAATTAGAGGGAAGAAACGCCTTTATCCCGCCCTTCAAATCCTTTCATCCCAAGGTATGGAAGTTTGTATGAAAATCCTACCGACCCAAGGGTGGGAAGTATGTATGAAATTCCATTACATACCCGGTTTTTGAAGTAAAACTTCTTGGGGCACGGGGGTAAAATTTATTTAACCTCTCAACTGTGGGTTATTCATATATTTGCTTTTCAATTGCTACTAGCCGGGTGCTATCACGAGTGGCTAAGAAATGTAACGGAAATTGGAATCGGTGACGTCAGGGTCGGCTGAAGACTTTTAAAACCGCAACTATTTTCAATACGGTTTTTAACTAATCAGGTAAGATAATAATACATTCGTACAATAAAGAATGTTAATTAGTGAGAGAAAAACCTGATGAAACGTTAACAAATAAAAATTATTTTAAGCATTCTTCCACGAGTTCTTGATTTCCGGTATGGCCAAGATGGCGCTCACTCTCTTTCGCTAGATGGCGTTAGTAGCCTAATATCTAGCATGACTCAAACTACTTCGTTCAACCTCTTTGTTGGAACCGGAACTTATGTTTGACAGCTGTGCGATGCGATCCATACAGTTTGTAAGAAAAGAGTTTCATCAATGTCACACGGGTCGATATGGATTTCTAAAACAAGCAAAGCAATGCATACATTTGAGCGAGACGGCTTAAAGACGTGACGTCAGATGGTATATAATCTGAGCGAGATGCAAATAGTAGTGACACTATTGCATGAGTTAAGTATATCACCACGAGTGCGACAAATTGTAGATAAGGAATGGTGGGAAATAAATGACATGACGTATTAAAAGTAAGTACAAGTATAAAATAATTTCAAATAATCGGACGTCTGAAACTTAAAAGTAACTTGAAGCAGAGATTGGATCTCAAAATTGGAAATTTAAATCTCTTTTAGTATAGGTAGGTATAGGTGTATAGTATAGGTACCACTTAATGATCTAGCTACAGAAGTTTTACTTCTAACACGTGTACGGTGCTACACGCGTATATTTTTTTTTGTTTTTATTTTTATTTGTCAGCAGTCATACTGCAAAGAGACTTTAACTGTTTACTAATTAAATTTCAAGTAAATTGTTACTGGCCACATACAGTTTTTTTTTACCAGTTACCAACCTCCTTGGTGCATACAGAAAATTAAAAACGAAATTATTTTTGTATATAAAACGCGCGGAATCACGGAAGAAGTGGCTGCATGTACCATAAAGTCCATGTAACATCTTATAATAGCTGCACTTTTAATAATTGTACTTTTAACTAAATGTAAACATTTCTATGCATTTATGTCTATAATTTTCCTCGTAGGTGTAATAAAAAGCACTATACATACCTCAGGATAAAGTACAGTTCCATACCTCAAATGGTTTGCGCCCCTCGCAAGCTCGTGGCGCAAATGCCATAATCTCGGTATGGAACTGTCACTTTCTTCCCTCTGAAGTAATGTACTATTAAATTATCCAAATAGAATGCGTGTTTTGACACCCTAAACTTTCCCGTAGTCCTAAAACTTACAACTATAATTGACGATTATGTATTCAAATCTGATAAGTATATACGTAAATTCGACTAAGTGTTGTGAGTTTTTGGGTTATGTATATGTTTATGGTTCTGCGGTCCTGCAGTGTCCTGCACTGCATGGTTCTGTACTCAGTCTTTCCGTTTAACTTACCTCGCTCGAATGATGTAAAGTATTATGCTTACCTCGGGGTGTAAGTAGCTATTTCACCCTCGAACTATATTCGCCCTCGCTTGCTTCGCTCGCTCTGGCATCTAAATATCTCAGGTAGACTCGATCCTTAGCGCCCTTTGCGAGCTGCGCTCGCACGGGCTCCAAATTGGACCTTCGTCAGAAATAGCTCTCTTTCACCCCTTGTGTAACAAAATACTATTTGTATAGCTGGTTGTATTGTTTAACCACCCGTATGGCGCTAGGATGGTGTAAGGAAGTAAGCTCAATGTAATGCATATTCGAATGAAGACTACTATTCTACTATTCTATTTTACAATACTAGTTACTTTTCATAAGTACATATTCTTATCAGAGGCTGTGATTTAAATATACCCTTAATGTTACCCACCCATACATACATATTAACATTTGATCCAAATATAAAAATTTGTGTCTCATTGCTAATTTCGTCTTTCATTTTATAACTATCTTGTCAAAACAATTGTTAAAATTAATTTAATAGTACTACAGAATCATCGTTTTGGTTTGGTAGCCGACTGTACTTAGCCACTATGGCCCCAAGCGGCAATAGAAGTATGAAAATTACGCGATTGAATTTTAATAATAGTATTATACCTTTTGGCCCCGTTTGGTAATCAATGTATGGAGATTCGCGGTTACGAGAACAATAGGCTGGCCCCCAACGGTAACAACCCCACTTCGTTTGGCTCGTCTTGGCGGGGGCACTTCCGTGCCCCCAGATTTGTATTGTCATCCAAGTGCAAATGTATCCTAGTATAAAATATACATGTTAGATACCTTAAATAAATGGGTTATTTAAGGTTTTTGGAGTCAGTAAATAAGTTTTTAAATGCTTATGTCAAGCTTATAGCGTGTGTGGTACGGCCCGAGAGGTCGAAATATACGGGGTTTCGTGAACAAAAGATGTCCTTTTGCAGGATTGATCCGTAGGTCCAAAGGATGGATTTAAGAAGTGGAGCCACCTGGATTTGTGATGCAGGGGCAAGAGGGGGAGAGGCAAAGTTTTTATAGGCAAAAATAAAATACTTAACCTATGAAGCTGTAATTTGGCAAGTAAGAAGTTTAAAGAACCAGGACGTAAGTTCAGTAATTATTTTTAAAGATTTGCACCCACATAGGGCAAAAAGGGGACTAAAGTTTGTGCAAAATACAATAAAACCCAAACATATTGTTAGGAATTATTTATTGTTAAGTTATAAAACTATTCTGATTAATATTATTTTGTTAAAATAATTGGCATTTTATTGTATCAATTGTGAAATGATGAGCTATGTCGCATGAGTTTTGTAAAATTAAAGCGTAACAAAAATGGTTGTCATTTCCGCCACCCAAACTCGCGCAGCAAAATGGCAGCGGAAGTGGTAACCACAATTAAAATAAAATGAATATTGCTGTCAAAATATTTTGCTAAAATATGGTTAGAATTTTATTATGTTGTATTTGAATTCTGAGATTTATTGTGTGAGTTTTAATATTACTATTTCCGCCACTCGAACGCGCGTAGCAAAATGGCGGCGGAAGTAGTAACAGAAATTAAATTAAATCGATAATGAACATCGACTAAATTTCAATAAATACAGTTTGGCCAATGTAAATTATTGTCATATTTTTAAGTATTTTTTTAAATGTCTTTAAATTAATTAAAATACATTTAGTAGTTATTTTGGTTAAGCGAGGGAAAACTTATAAAAGCTTGTGATTTTGTTTGGAGCGGTTAATCTTGTATTGAACGTTGAACGGAGTGAAATATAAATAGTTTAAGAGAGAGTGTTGTTTCATTTAGTTGAAAGTGACTTCGGAGTAAAGTGAGTGTAACATTTCAGAAGTGGGATTCGAACGTAAGTGTTATTTTATTTGTTTTTGACAAATTTTAGTGTAAAGTGTCAGTTGTGCTAGTACTTAGCTGGGGCTACACTCTGGCAGTGCTAGCATGATAGTTTAACTAGGCTTGCTGTATTTGGTTGGGGCACACCCCGATAATATGGCAATTCTAGAATTGTGTTATGGTGGTGAATTTTCAAAATTCGTCGATTCGTTATGACAGTATTTGGCTGGGGCTACTCTCTGGCAGTATTGGCATGATGAATCATTTCTGTATTTGTTTGGGGCACACCCCAGTAGTACAGTAATCTTAGATGTTTAGAATATCAACGTTGACCATTGCGTTGCGCTAGTATTAGGTCAGGGCTACTCTCTGGCAGTACTCGCGTGATGCTGATGCTATTGTTTTTGTATTTGGTTGGGATACACCCCAATGTGATACAGAAATTGTAGCATGGTTAGCAGGATAATTAAGCAGTACGTAGTGCTAAATTTGAATCGTACAGATCACGTAAAGCTGTGGTTCACAAAAAAAAAAATAGTCCATAGAATGGTGATGTCGGTGCTAATGTTTTCAGATCAACGATATGGATATGGAAGAGGATAGTGATCGCGGTGTGACGCCACCTCTTAGTCAAAGGAGGAGTCGTATTCGGGAAGCGAGCAGTTCTGGCGATGAAGCTCACATGTATCGTAAAAGGGATAGCAGTGTGGACCGGCGAGGGGGCCGGGTGAAACGGAGGAGACTGAGGACACGCAGCCCTGACGACGAGCGCCGCAGCTGCAGAAGAAGTAGGAGTAAGTCTCCTACTTTTAAAAGTCGTCGAAGGGAAAAGCATAGCATTCCACGAACATCACGTGCAAGCCGTCGCAGATCACGTAGTTCAAAGTGTAGACGGAGCCATAGTCGTTCGGTTAGCCGACATTCTAGTAAGGAAGGAAGGGATAAAGTGAAAACGCACCGCAGCACAAATAGTTCGGATCAAATATTTGAATTGTTCAAAAAGATTTGTAATAGTAGTAGGGAGCGGTTCGGGAATACTACTGTGGTGCCCGAATTTGATCCATCCTCTAAAAATCAAACTATTCACACCTGGATTTCAAAGGTAAATGAAATAGCGGCCTTGTACAGTTGGATAGACAAACAAGTAGTTCACTACGCCATACCAAAATTAATAGGGAATGCAAAGCGTTGGTACGAAGGGTTGACAACGGTGAATTTCACATGGCGCGAATGGCAACAAAAATTAAAATCTGCTTTTCCATCAGATGAGAATTATGGACAGACGTTAACGGACATGCTAGAGAAAAGGGCAAGGTTTGGGGAGTCTCTCGAGGATTATTTTTACGAAAAAACAGCATTACTCAATAGATGCGAGATAAAGGGCAAAAGGGCAGTAGAATGTATAATTTTTGGAATAGAAGACAGGGCGGTTCGTTTAGGAGCTGAAGCTGCACAGTTCGATGAGCCGGATAAACTTTTAGCTTATCTACGGAACATTCGCAGTAAAAAGCAAGAAATTAGTAAAGTTCCAATAAGAAGGTTTGGCGCAGCACGTGACCGATCTACTACTACAATGGTTGGCAATCAATATAAAGGACCTCTTAAATGTTTTAATTGTAAAGAAGAAGGGCATGTTATAGCTAAATGTCCCAAACCCTTAAAAAAGTGCTCAAATTGTTTAATAACAGGACACGATGTTACGGAGTGCTATCGGAGACCCAAAACTGACCCCAAAAGTGTTTTGAAAATAAACAATCATACGCAAAATATAACTGAAAATAAATATGTGCAAGAAGTAAGGGTCAATGGTCAGGTTAAACAAGGTTTTATAGATTTGGGTAGCGAATGTACGCTGATTCGCGAGTCGGACGCGCCACAGATACTGGCAGGCTGGAATAGAAACGAGTGTACTACGCTAGCTGGGTTTGGGGGTGCAATAGTAAAGTCGTTAGGGTCAGGACTTGCCAAACTGGAAATTCAAGGTGTTAAAGCAGAGGCACTAGTTCACGTAGTGCCAGACATATATTTGCAATATCCCGTTTTGGTCGGGCAGACGTTTACAGAGCTACCTTTTGTTAACATAACCAAGATTGATAACGAATTGATAATAACTGAACAAATTTATGACGATGTCAATATTAAACTATACGTTTTGAATGAGACTACCATAAGGCCTGGGTGTACTTATGTAGAAGTTTGTTCGATGACGGACGAATACACTGGACCAATTCTAGTGAACGGAGGTATTAGATCACGACCAACTGATTACAGTTTAGAAGAAGGTGTATTCAGTTTAGATAAGGGTAAGGGATTGGTATTGGTAAATAACCTGTCAGACGAAGACTTAGGTTTCCAAAAAGGGGAGTTGATAGCTAGAGCTAGAAAAATCAAAGTATTTACTATACGGCACAATACTGTAAATAAAATAAATAGAGTAGATAATTTGGAAAACTTTACGTTATCAGACCTGAACGTAGGAGAAAACATCAGTTTCGAACAGAAACAACAATTGCTTGGAGTCGTGAATCAATATAGAACATGTTTTGCTAAAAATCTACAGGAGTTAGGACGTACCGACGTGGAAAAAATGAAGATAGAGCTAACGGATCCGCAGCCAGTCGTCTACAGGCCTTATCGGTTGTCACACACCGAGAGAGAGGAAGTTCGAAAAATGATAGGTGAACTATTAGAATACGGTATTGTTAGAGAGTCGTCGTCCCCCTTCGCAAGCCCAATAATTCTTGTAAGAAAAAAAACTGGGGAGCAACGCTTGTGCATAGATTACAGAGCTTTAAATAGAAAAACTGTAAAACAACACTACCCATTGCCAAGGATTGAAGATCAAATGGATAGATTGACAGGGTTCAAGCTATACACAACGCTAGATCTTGCTTCAGGCTATTACCAGATTGAATTAGAAGAAAGTGCCAAAGAAAAGACTTCATTTGTTACGCCAGATGGCCAATTTGAATTCAATAGGATGCCCTTCGGGCTGACAAATGCACCTGCTGTGTTTCAGCGTACTATTAACAAGGTGTTGGATACTCTTCGATTCAATTCGGTAGTGGTTTATATGGATGACGTGCTTTTACCGTCTGTTGAATTTGCTGATGGCTTGGAAAAATTAAAACAGGTTTTGGATAAAATATCGGGGGCGGGTTTAACGTTAAAACTTTCAAAGTGCAAATTTTTCTGTGAAGACATAGATTATCTAGGATTTGAGGTATCAGGGAAAGGGATCAGGCCAGGTCAGAACAAAATTGATGCAGTGCAAAAATTTCCAACACCTATAAATGTACACAACGTCCGCCAATTCTTAGGATTGGCTAGTTTTTTTAGGCGTTTTATAAAGAATTTTGCTTTAATTTCAAGACCTTTGTCCAAGTTGCTGAAAAACAACTGCACCTGGTCCTGGGGCGCAGATCAAGAGCAAGCTTTTAATGAACTCAAAAATAATCTTGTCTCTCGTCCTATCTTAGCACTCTATGACCCAAAAGCTGAAACTGAATTACATACAGACGCCAGTAAATTTGGTGTAGGGGGTATGTTAATGCAGAGGCAACTTGACAATGCAATGAAGCCAGTAGCTTATTATAGTAAGCAGACTTCCCCGGACGAGCAACACTATTCTTCATATGAGTTGGAGACATTGGCTGTAGTCAGTAGCTTAGTGAAATTCCGGCCGTATCTAATCGGACTGAAGTTTACAGTACTAACAGATTGTAACTCTTTGCGAGCAACAATGACAAAGAGGGATATGATACCACGTGTTGCTCGCTGGTGGAGTTTGATTCAGGAATTTGATTTCAATATGGTTTATAAGCCAGGTTCGACAATGAGCCATGTCGATGCGTTAAGCAGAAACCCTGTTGCAACCAGTGATACAGCTCTCGATAGATTTGACCAAACTTTAGTAATGCATATTACAACGGACTGGTTGACAACGGTTCAAATGGGTGATGAAGAGTCGCAAAGGATCAAAAGAATCTTAGAAGATCCAGAATCTGACAATGTAGCTCAAGTAAAAGAAAATTATTGCTTAAAAAGAGGCTTGATATATAAAAAGACAAAGGAAGGCTTAAAGTGGTTGGTGCCGAGAGGTGTGAGATGGCAAATACTCCAAGCGTGTCATGATAAAATAGGGCATTTTTCTTTTGAAAAGACCTTAGATAAGGTTCGGGGAGACTATTGGTTCCCGAAAGTTAATAAGTTTGTTAAAAAGTACTGCCAATCATGTGTGCAATGTGCACATGGCAAGATACCGGGTGGAAAACGATCAGGGTACCTACATCCAATTGAAAAGGTCTCGCGTCCATTTCATACCTTGCACGCGGACCATTTAGGCCCATTCAATGATAGTAAAAAAAGAAACAAATACATTTTGGCTATTATAGACGCTTTTACAAAATTTATAATACTGAAAGCCGTCAAGAACACTAAAACTAATACTACCATATCAGTTTTCAGGGATTATTTTGCCTTGTTTGGGGTTCCAGATAGAGTCATCACTGATAGAGGTAGCACGTTCACAAGTTCAAATTTTAGGGAATTTTTGGAGGGCAAAAGTGTAAAACACGTTTTGAATTCAGTGGCAACGCCTAGAGCAAACGGTCAAGTTGAGCGTTATAATCGTACGGTCCTTGATGCGTTAACGGCCATGACACACGGAAAAGATGAAAGAATGTGGGATGAAGTTCTTACAGACGTACAGTGGGGGTTAAACAATACGGTCAATAAGGCTACGGGCAAAACACCCGCAGAACTTTTGTTTGGGCTCAGACTTACAGGGGTGGCAGAAAGCGAATTAAAACTTTCTGTGGCAGTAACTGATGATGATTTATCAACCAGAAATATAGAAAAGGCTAGGTCAGAGGCTTTGAAAAAAATTAGCAAGTCCCAAGAGCAACAGAAAGAACGTTTTGATAAGGCACGATGTGCACCACGACAGTTTAATGAAGAAGAGCTAGTTAGAGTAGAAAGAGATGTTATGCAGAAAGGTAGTCAGAAATTGGTACCGAAATGTTTTGGACCGTATAAAATTACGAAAGTCTATCCAAATGACAGATACGAAGTTGAAGATACACCCATAACCCACAAAAAGGGAAAAGCTAGCTATAAAGGAGTTTATTCGGTGGATAAAATCTATCCCTGGCTAACTTATCGCTCAATCGAATCTGAGTCTTCGGATGAAAATACAGAGGATTGATTAAATTGGGACACCGTTTCAGTCTGTAAAATTGTACATAATTTTTTATAGAAAAGAAAATTACGTGAGTTAGTATAGTAGCAAAGTTAGAGTTAGTATAGTAGCAAAGTTAGTAAGGTACTGATTGAAGTAAAAACAGTATTGTGATTGAAGTGAAAACGGTATTGTGTTTGTATTGTGTTTGTATTGTATAAGGGGTCTGAATTGAATGGTTCAAACTGTATTAGTGTAATACTGGTTGGACTTTAGATAATTATATAAGTGTTTTCAAACAATTAACTTTGCTGAAGTATTGCAGAGAGATGAATATACGTTATAGAAATCTAGTAATTAATAGTCAGTACATTATGTTAATCTAATTGTCAAATATCTAGTAATTTTATTATGTTATGATGATAAAATTGAGTTATTTTGCAATAATAAATAAATAGTAATTAGGTGGTAGTACATGGTGTAAAGATTATGTTAAGAGCAAGTACATTTGTTTTTTTTCGTATATTTTTAATAAATTCGCGAGGACGCGAAATGGTAGTCAGGATGGGCGAATGTTAGGAATTATTTATTGTTAAGTTATAAAACTATTCTGATTAATATTATTTTGTTAAAATAATTGGCATTTTATTGTATCAATTGTGAAATGATGAGCTATGTCGCATGAGTTTTGTAAAATTAAAGCGTAACAAAAATGGTTGTCATTTCCGCCACCCAAACTCGCGCAGCAAAATGGCAGCGGAAGTGGTAACCACAATTAAAATAAAATGAATATTGCTGTCAAAATATTTTGCTAAAATATGGTTAGAATTTTATTATGTTGTATTTGAATTCTGAGATTTATTGTGTGAGTTTTAATATTACTATTTCCGCCACTCGAACGCGCGTAGCAAAATGGCGGCGGAAGTAGTAACAGAAATTAAATTAAATCGATAATGAACATCGACTAAATTTCAATAAATACAGTTTGGCCAATGTAAATTATTGTCATATTTTTAAGTATTTTTTTAAATGTCTTTAAATTAATTAAAATACATTTAGTAGTTATTTTGGTTAAGCGAGGGAAAACTTATAAAAGCTTGTGATTTTGTTTGGAGCGGTTAATCTTGTATTGAACGTTGAACGGAGTGAAATATAAATAGTTTAAGAGAGAGTGTTGTTTCATTTAGTTGAAAGTGACTTCGGAGTAAAGTGAGTGTAACATTATGAAGCTGTATTTTGGCAGGTAAGTAGTTTCGTAAGTTCAGTATTATTTTTTTAAGATATGCCCCCACAAGGGGCAAAAAGGGGGCTAAAGTTTATATAGCGTGTTTGGTATCATTTTCGTATAAAAAATATGGAGATTCTATTTTTATGGTTATTAAGGGACACTTTCATACAGAAAGCCTATAATTATTGTAAAAAAGTTAATTCCTAAAGTATTAATTTTTTGGGTTTCTAAACAAAATACTTAACTTACGTCCTAGATCTTTGAACTACCCTACCTGCCAAATTACAACTTCATAGGTAAAGATTTTTTGTATTTTATACAAAGTTCGGCCCCCTTTTTTGCCCCTCGTGGAAGCAGAACGTTGAAAAAAAATACTGAACTTAAGTCCTAGATCTTTAAACTACCTACCTGCCAAATTACAGATTCATAGGTCAAGTATATTTTTTACAAACTTTGCCCCCTCCATTTTTCCCCTGCATCAGAATACCAGATGGCTCCACTTCTTAAATCAATACAGATCAATTCTGCCAAAGGAAATCTTTTGTTCACGAAACGCCGCATAATGAGACATAGAATGGCCGCTATCAATCAAACTGCATCTAAGAAGTTTCTGTGGACTCTGGGTTTTTAGGGACCATCTCCTTTGATCTTGATCTTTCCCAATTTCCATGTGATGGAGGAGCTAAAAACTTGTCATACCCTGACTATGGAATCCTCATGTAGATATCACAATATAGGTGCGACGCTGGGACAAAAATCCTTACACACCAAATATTTGTCCCTTTTACGTATTTATAATATGAATACACTTGACATTGTGAGTCACAATCATAAGTAACCCCGTCAAACGTGACTCTTGCGCGTGACACGTGCCACCGCGGCAGAGCGACTATTTATAGTTGCATCACTCCACGCGGGGTTTGGAGTTAGACGGGCACGGGTCACGGCAGAGGGATTCATTCTCAATCCTGCTTTGGTCACAACTATGAGGGCGAAAGTGACCAAATCCTTTTTTTAGTCTAAAATTTCGCTTTTCCGTACTTTTTCGTTTATGAAACTTCAACTGTAGGTATCCCAGAAAGGTTCGATGTTCTAACCCAAAGCACCAAATGGCATTAAAATAAATAATTGCACAATAAAAAATATACAAAACTGCAATAATATTAATATAATCATGTATTAGTATTGTATTTCCTCCGCCCCATGACAGTGGCAGGCTACTAAGCTGCAGTTTGACCTCGCCTGCACTGTCGTAATATTGTAACGAAGGCGTTGTTATAACACAACACACACAACCTACTTTTTATTACTCGCTGCACTTTGCACTTGCTGACCAACTCTATCCAGTTCCTATTACACAAACAAGTGCTCTAACTGACGAAGGTAACGAGGATTTTTTTTATTAATCTAAGCGCAGTTGCGGTTTAGAAGTTAGTTAACCAGTGCACCATAAATTAATGCAGTACTAGTTTCGTATTTATGTCGTAGAAAAATATAAAATATCTTATCATCTCTGATGGTACATTATGGAGGAAGCAGAAGCAAAGGTTATCTAATTAATAGTATCATTCGATATTACATAAATTTTAATTAGTCTGGTACAGATAATGTTGATTTGGAATACCATCCATATACAATTTTCATAATTTTTGTTATTAGTGCTACAAAAAATCAGCACACTCTACACTTTTAATTTTTTTGTGAAACCTTTTTAAAAGGAAAGAAAAACTCCAGACATACACCAAAAGCACACTGAATGGCGCAAAATGTGCTATGCAAAGTGCGGATAGCATACTACGGATATTTCCGCAGTTTAGCAGCATTCAGCAGTATTCTGCTTACGGACTGAGTACGGTGTCCCTTGGATGGGGAAGTTAATAACCTACAATTAAAAACACACCTGCAACACACAAGCACATTCATTGTAAGTAGAGTGTACCGGCATGTGTGCATAGTTGACGAATGTTTATTTTATGCGCATTTAACTACCTACGCAAATTTGATAGGTGGCATGTGGTAGCTAGATTTAGTAGTAGTAAGAAGCAGAACATTTCGCGCCAAATTTCTTTGTAGTTTAGCGAGCTGTCTCACCTCTCTGTATCTCACCCCATCTAACCCACTCAGAGCCAAAGAAAATGGAGATGGCCTAAAGGAGAGGCCACTTCAGTGCGTAGAATACGATTATGATAAATATTGGACCATAAAATATTACGTGCTGTCTCAGCATAGAATAACTAAGAATTGTTATGTAACTCTCACTAACTCAATATTAAATTAACAAATGAGTTATTGTACAGGATAGAGCTTCATACAGCTTTACTGCGGCAGCTGACTGTGTGAATATGAACATACCGTGGTCGTTGTTGAGGAAGTCGACATCGAGCAGCATAGCATACTCTTCAGTGGTGAGAAGGCCGTCGGCCGAAGCCAACGACCAGTCCAGCAGGCTCGCACTCATTCTTCAGAGGAGAGATGTACTGGAATGTGCAGAATAAATCATTTTAGCATGACAAAGAGATCTAGTATGCCTGGAACTTTCACTTGCTCATGTCTTGTGTAAGAGCATGTTGCTTTGCTTTCATTTCATAAATCTCTCTCATTGAGCCAATATTATTTATAAACATAAGGCTTTATATTATTCATTTGGTTGGTAGTTAAAGTTAAATATAGCTTGTTATCTTCATATTGCCTAACATTTAGATTTTAGGTGTTTCAAATAATCCTTCCAAGTTTTGGTATAAAAAACTTACTAATGATCCAAATGCTGATCCAAATTGGGATGAAGAGAGGGTGTTGATGAAAATGGTATCCGTGGAGGGTGATGATATTTGTTTTGGGACAAAACTGCCCGATGAGGACGCCATGATGGCACTGAAACAGAAATTAGGATAATCATTATACACCATATTTAATTACACATTTATTTAGCAACTTCATAACCAAAATTTTTACATGATAGAAGTGTATAACTGTATCAACCTCCTGCTTCTATACAATTTCTCAAGAAATCCTTAGCACCATCTGATCTCCCACCCACTCATTACCATGGCTATGAGGCTATTGCAGGTCAGTTTTAGCAATACATAACAATACTCTGTATTGATTTTGGCGTTTATAGACGCGTCACGGAACTATTATTACTATACTACACTATAATTATTAAAGAGCAGTTGTGATTAGTAGACAAAATCCTAAAAAAATTCTAGGATATGAGAATAGGGCTTACTTTACCAATAGATATAAATACAAAAGTATATGTATTATGTATGCATGTAGTGTTAGTTTATAATTTAATATAAATGAGGCATAATTATAGTAGCATATCCAATCTTCCACAAAGCTTTCTTTACTGAGAAGTTGATAGGATAATTATGGCAATTAAAAATACTTGAATAATGTTGTTTACAATTAGTATCCATCATAGATACCTCATTTATATACTGCGAGATATAATGACTAAAGCCCTACCGATGTTCCATAAATACACAGAAAAGAAAAGGGCTAGGCTTTACAAAGCGTGGCACAATATCATCGACGCTCTAGCTAGCTACAGGCTTTGCAATGCAACTACGCTGTTATTGCTCAACAAACGAGCGTGAAAGGCACGAGGCAAGTTCACTCGTACGGAATGTGACTGTTGTGTTGACAAATACATAGCTCAACAGCTCAACTTATTGCAACTTTGCAAGCCTTGTGCGACGTGAAAGTGCAGCTGGAATGTGACACCAATCTCCAGATAGAAAACACCATGCTGAAAAATAACCACTATATAGACATAGAAAAAATTACTTACAACATTGTATATTAAACTTGACGGCACACGTAGGTGTGCAAACCTAGGAGAACTAGGAACCCATCGTTAATCCATTTTAGCACGAAAAATCACAAGTAAAACGTCTTTCATTAGCGAGCCATGGATGAGTAATAGAAAAAAAAATACGACGCCATGACGTCACGTCACGTCAGTTGGGTTGCCATAAACAAATTCTGTATTCTATTCGATTTATTGAATCGATTATTTGTAGTGTTCGTGTAGAACATATTTTTTGAAGTCCATTTTACCTACCCCTTCGAGCAACACGGTAGGGAGGGAGGCGCCTTGCTAAGTATAATTTGTGATTATATCACCAATCCACCAGTCAAATTGTTCTGGCATTTTTTGCGTGGGGGGGAGGTGATTGTTTACTAATTTTGGGTTTTGAATACATTTTGCAGTGGAGGCATGACTTTAATAGCTAGAAATATTGTAATAGGCTTATGGCCAAGGTAATCCAATAAATCTAGGAACAAGTCTTAAGTTGAAGCATTATGTACAAAATGGCTTGACATTCTCAAAATTTGTATATTTCCAGCAGATATATTTTATAAAGTCAATTTTGTGCAAAAAAGGACAGCATTTGATGGCACTTTTACATGACGTCATTCTGTTTATTGTTTATTTCATAGAACTCAGGAACAAAAGTTCCGTTTTGACAGTTCATAAAAAGTATCTATTTTGACTTGACAGGCCACAAGCCTATTTAACTGATATTTAGGTAACATATTTCACCGCTTAGATTAATTTGTACAGGTTTAATTTTTAGTGCTTATTATAATTTTTTTGGGTAAGGCTGCTTATGGTAAAACATTTTTTTTGGTGGTCATTATATTCCATCCCTTTTCTATTTGTCAGTATGGCTCCAACTCCAACCCTATCCAAGCAACAAAAGATCGGTTTGGCAGTAACTTTCATATGCTTGATGATGGTGATGATGGTTGCGATTTTTTATTTTTGTCCTGTCCCAAAGACATGGTAGATCACTAAAGATCTCTAAAGAAATAAATTCTGTCAAAACCTCTCGTTCGTGGCTTTCCTTTTTCGAATCCATTGTAAGACGCGGTAACATGCGCCCGCGACGACTAAAGGTCGGTTTATATCTACAGACATTGGGCGTGTCAGACATGTGGCGCGGCAGACAAACACACTGTATGGGAGAATATTTTTTTGTCTGCCACGCCACATGTCTGACACGCCGAATGTCTGTAGATAAAGATATAAACCGACCTTAACAAGTAGACTGACACGCCCGCGTCGGCCGACAGCGTTCCAGACGGTCGGAGCATGGCCGGGCCGACCACCGACGCGGCTTGTCGTGAGGCATGCGCTCCCGATCAAGGCCGTCGGCGGCATCGACCAAGATATCGGTCGGCCGACCGACTTCTACACTGTCGTTTTCCACACCGACTCAACCAAGATCACGGTGGTCGACAACGCGACGGTCGGTGCCGATCGTCTTGAAGCCCCCTTAGACTAGACCCTCGCCGCCTCTCCTACGGAGCGCACGTCGACACGGTAAAAATAACGGATTGACGTAATTTAAAATATTACATTTCATGAAAATACTGTGTATTATGTTACTGAAATAAATAGTAACTTTCATATCTAAGAAAATGCCATACTGTAACAATCTAAGTTAGCTAAATTAACAAGGGCAACACTTTTGGAGGTGAAGAAATCTGGAATAGACACCAATCGCACCCGCTGTCCACTTTCGCCTGAAATCGAGAAAAATATCCATTACAGTAAACATGTTATAGGCGAAAAGTAGTATGCATGCAGCAGTATAAATGTATAGCACACTGAAGTACTTCACAGACACTAGCACACACAGAAGTGGAGGCCTTGTGTATGTGTGTGGATCTATTGTGTGGACGGAAAATCTACATCCACCAAGGCGACCCAGTTGTAACTTAACCTAGCCTCCAATGTCTGGAGGGTCGTATCACGCGGCGCATGAATGAAATAGGTATTCATACCTATTTATTGACAAATAAAATAAAAATGTACCTACATTTGGTCATAGGTGATTAGATTAATAACATAAAGTGCACAACTTCTTACCTTCGTACATAGAAGTCGCGAACTCATCAGAGTTCCCGCAGAAATAGACCGCCGGACAGCTGTACATAGTGAAGGGGTCCGTGTCTAGGCACGGAGTACTGGGCACGGTGTCCGGACATGTTGGGGCAACGTGGCGCCACTGCAGCGTCAACTTCATCGCCTCGATGTAGCTGGCTGTCTTGCTGTACCGCATTATGTCCTTGATCGGCTCACCCGATGAACCGAGGCAGATGAATCCTGGAAACGAAAACAGTATTTTACATACACATACAATCATTACCAATAGATTTGCGGTTTCTGTGTGCGGTCCCAAATAAGATTTACAGGGTTTAAGCCCGCACTAAGGAGGAATATAAAAAACCCCAGGTCTTGGATGTTCACATGTTGTTGACGTCGCTGTTTCTGGTTCCCGGGACATAGGGCATGCCAGTGTAAGGCCAGAATGTGTATGTGCCTGTATGTAAATGTTTTGTTATCTTACAGTTCATCACAAATAAAAATTACCTCCAACGTCACACTCGTAGGGATTTGAGACTCTGTTGAATGACTTGTACTCAATTGCCTTCGGAAACAAGCCTGGAACAGATAACAAGTTACTTCTAAATATTTACTTCCTCACTAAAGTGTCCCACTTCCACTCTCAACAATGAATAAAACATCTTGTCTGTTGTTTAAATTACAACAATGACATGTCTCAGCTTACGGCTCGTCATTTAAGTGTGCATGTCACAATGTCACGTATTGCTGGAAAACTCTTGTTAGAGATAAGCTCGCCATTGTAATGATGACCGCCTGCCAGATCGTTCAACAGCGAAGATAGCAGGAATGCAGTGGACACGGGTTGCACACAGGGAGCACTTATCCAGTGGAGAGCGCATAGATACATTTTCCTTTGAAACACAACTCACCAATTTACGGGCGGCGGGGGACGAGGTAAGAGAGCTGTGATTCGTCAGCCGCTGCGAAACTGTCTGGCGGCCCGTCATCGTACATAGGTTGCGTATGCGAACGTTTGTTGAATACAACAAACGTTTGTCGAGCCGCATTCCCCCGCAGGCGCAGTCAATTGAATATATAGTCTCTGGTTGCACAGGACCGAGTAGAATGGTGACATGAGGAGGCCTATACATACTCAACAGTGGCCCTGGCGCCCTGGGGCAGGCTGATTATGATGATGAACTACTTTGTTTTAAGTTGTGATTGCCTAGGGCCCGCCCTTAACGTCCACGTTCACTCACAGTTTTTTTTTTTTTTTAACGTTCACTCACAGTAATGGAAGGGTTTCTGCGGCAGCATGATGCCGGCGGGGTCCTTGCTGCCCGGCATGAGGTCGAGGGGCGCGGCGGCGCTGAGCGCGGCGCAGTACGAGTCGACGGCGGCGGCCGACGCGATGACGTCAGCCTCGTTCAGCGTGCTCTCGGCCGTGTAGCTCGTGAATACGCCGCCTGGAATAGTGGTGACAGATTGGAGACACAGTTACAAGTTACAACACAGGCAGGCCCACGAAGATGACTTGATGCTGTCAAAGAGACCAAAATCGGTCCGGGACATATCATCATAAAAAATAATCATCATAATATGCATCAGTTGGAACAAGCATATTAGAATTGGATGCACAAAGTAACTGCTTTTCCTCTATGAGTTGGGAGAGGTGCAGGTTAGCGCCCATATTATGTATATTTATTTATTTTTTTACATAGCTATAACAAGTCAACTGAAAGCATCTATACCTGCAACAATAACTCGAACAATTTTAGAGACTTCCTCCTGGTACTGGGAAGATCCCGAGAGCCCAGAGATCCACTCTAGCAGGAGATGAATGGAGAACCAGTGCTCGGCGGACTTTGATGACATATTCAGTCCAGAAACAAGCACTATGTATCTGGAAGATGTTTAATGTACTTTACTTATTTAGTTTTTGTGGAATTTAGATTTTTAAGATAGCATAAGTCTGCTATAAAAGCATTTATTATCCCAAACACAACATTCTGCTGGCAGTCTGGCACATAACTATGTCTATGAGATAAGCTCGCCTTTGAGCACATTTTCTATGTTTTATATTATCTTAGGTAACTGTTTGCATTAAAGAAATTATGAATTATGATTATCATGAATAATCATTTTGATGCTGATCCATGATTATTTCTACATATGGATATGATTAATGTTTTACTGTCAATAGTATAGTGTTATGGATGTTTTGATTATCCTTTTATGGTAGGTAAATGTAAATGTAGCCCATTAATGACCCCACTTTAACAGGCCTTTATCGGAATATGAGTAAAATTGAGCCATAGTCCACCATGTATGATTATGCTTCACAGAATTTCATTGTTTATGACACCTGCCACAATACCAAACTGGCCCTGAAGCACAGAAGAGATAATAGTACTCCATACAGAACAGCCACTCCCTTCCCCGCGCTGATTCAGATACCGCATACCGGGATACCGGGGTGGGCCCCTGGGGTCAAATGATTGGTTAAAGGATCAATAGACAGTGCTGAACGCCAGACGAGTGACGACGCGTATACTTTAATATCGCTGCATTTGCCGCGCCACCAGCCCTAGCAAAGTTTACGCACACATTTGCACGTATACAAACATCATTTGGTTATGTAGTAGTAATAGGTGATTATTTTACGAGCGTTCTATGGAGTGTCCGAGGTGTGCCTGAAGCCTGAACTCCTTGTGGTTTGCCTAAGACATTACCTATCTTCTTCAATTTTAGGAAGGGTCTTCTGTATGTTGCATCCAGGCCAGCATACCTCCTGGACAGTAAATACTCCATCTTCATCTTCAGATCCTGTAAAATAGAGACATATTGGTATCACTTTATTTCTTTAGCATCACCAGCAGCATGAAGATACAACACAACAATAAATTAAGCTAAAACATCAAGGTATCATACCAAGAACAGCACAGACAACTCCTGTGACAACTTTATGGACATCAATGCGGTCACCAGTAAGCTTGATCCTTTGTAGCTCGTCTTCTAGCACCAGTGTATCCTCATCATGCACAAAATGAGTTCTGGAACAAGTTGACAATATGGTAATGAAAGAGCAACACAAAGGCTCTCTGTGATTCCTTTTTCTGTCAGATAAGACCAGATTTCATCAGTCATTGTTTGTATGTTTGTAACAATTTACCATGTTAATTATGATCGTAATGTACAGTATCAAAAACATACCTTGCAGGTTGCGGTATGATGTCCAGCTCTTCAGACAACTCTTTGAGAATGCTCGGCTTCAGTTGTTGCAATTTGAACAATGTTCCGATGATAACACAACTTGTTCCCTTCTCTCTTAGTTCACATAACTTTAAGATCTTGTGCTTGTTCAACCACTTCTTTTTAACGATTTCTCCGAGTATATTTCGGAAGGTATTGAGTCTTGCTGAATAAATATGGGCATATTGTTTGGAGAAATCACGTGAAACATCGTAGAACCGTTTCGAAGTATCAGTGTACTGGAGGTTACATCTCTCCAAGTCGAGAGGTTTCAAATCCGCCTTAGTGCTCGTTGATGACGTTGGATTAACTTTGAATAACATCGTGTGGCACACATTTACTAACTAAATAGCAAAGCAAACAGAAAAATGCAAAAGAAAGAACCAAACAACGCGCGAAAATTCACAAAATTATGACAGGAAGACAGACAGACAGAAAAAACAAACAGGCAAACAGCCGGCAGCTGACAGTTTCTGCCAAAAGTTTTGGAACAGTTCAAGTAGACGCTATTTTTATCAAGCCTGGCTAAAATATTGACTTGCAAAAACTGATTTTTGAACGCATTCGTTTAAGTGCGGGAAAAAAGTTTTGTTTTTGTACGCTGCGTGCGCGGGAAAACGCGTGAAGGGAGGGAAGGAAGTGAAATAAAATAAAAACAAAAGAAATCTCAGGAAATCATCATCATCGTGTTTTGCAAAAGTTTCGAAATGGCGGGAGTTCAAAGAGTTCGTCTAAATAATCTGAATATCAATTTGAGAAATGCTCATATTGTGGGTATTGTTATTGCTAAAAACAATCCACGAATATTTGGATCAAAGAAGAAAAGTGGCGAATCACGGGGAGTCACATCCTTTACAATAAGAGATTCTGAAGTTGACACCATCAATGTCGATGTTTGGGGTTCGGAATACTTTGTTCTCACTTTCTACGAAAGGTTCTTAGTTGGCGATGTCGGTACGAAATTGAATCCCTGTGTTATTTACTAACCAAGCCATTAAACTATCGGTTCGCTATACTAACCCGTCAAATCGGCTTAAACTTTCTGTTTCAGTTGAAATTTCATCCCCAAAAATCTGCGTAAAGTCGGGCGATAATGAAACATTCAGACCTCATGTAAGTCTTCAAGCTCCTCAACTACAGGGTGTAACAGAAAGGGGTGTACAAGCCGAAATAAGGTTGTTAGGGACATCATTCTGAACAACTTTCACTATGGGACCGACTTGATCAGAGCAACTTTATTTTTATTAACTCAGTACATTTCAGGCCTAGCGCTCAGCTGATCTGTATGGTGGATGTCCTTAACAACCCTCTTTCAACTTGTACACCCCTTTCTGTTACACCCTGTATATTTTCCCTTTACTTAACTATACAGATAAGTAATACTTGCCTAGTTGCCAGCATAAAAAAGCCATTACTACGACGATCTAGGAGAGCCGAAGTCACTCTAATTATTCCTCCGGTTTATGCACAACTTTTGTTCTCTAGGTGACATCGCCGTTCTATCTGTCCATGAACGAAGGTTTCTCCGAAGCGTCCATCCACAGCGGGAACGAGTTCGGCTCGTTCTTACCTCTCCTGCACATTCCCACAAAGCCATCCTCAGGGTACTATGGGCTTGCTGAGGTTCTAAAGCTGCCTGGTAAATATAAACATAACTAAGCATGTTTGATTCTACTAATCACGACGAAGCTACCTACAAACCTTGTATGTATGTACCTAAAAACATGTACTTGGGTAGGTAGGTACTTACTTAATTTTTTTGCGATGTTTCTGGGAACCAGACACAGGGTATCCTAGTGTGGGGCCAGGGCCCTAATGCTGCTCTGAGAATTTCACTTATATTTCATTACTATTCCATTGCAAACACCCAATCAAGGAGGATAATAATTTAGGAGAATACCAAATGACGCCATTTTGGGTGTTTGCAATGGAATAGTAATGAAATTCTCAGAGCAGCATTAGGCCCCAGAAGCAATGTATGTGCCTGTATGTAAATGTTTATGTTAATACCTACATTATAATTTTGTTTCCAGAGGAAAGTACCAACGTATATGTGGACCTCTTAGTAGTAGTCAAGTCAGTGAAACCACCGAAAACCATCAAAACTAAAGCAGGTAAAACTTTATTTATGCTTATACGTTTTAGGTCTATCTAATCTACTGTGTCATTCGGAAAAGCCCGCGACGACGTGAAAAATATGGAAATAACACTGAGTGCCGTTCTCTCATTGCTCAGATAGCGTTTATCTGTTTATCTAGGGCTTTTGACAATTCACACGAATAAAGTGTAAAAAAAAATTCGCGTGTAGCACCGTACACGTGTTAGAAGTAAAACTTCTGAACCTAGATCATTAAGTGGTACCTATACTATACACCTATACCTACCTATACTAAAAGAGATTTAAATTTCCAATTTTGAGATCCAATCTCTGCTTCAAGTTACTTTTAAGTTTCAGACGTCCGATTATTTGAAATTATTTTATACTTGTACTTACTTTTAATACGTCATGTCATTTATTTCCCACCATTCCTTATCTACAATTTGTCGCGCTCGTGGTGATATACTTAACTCATTCAATAGTGTCACTACTATTTGCATCTCGCTCAGATTATATACCATCTGACGTCACGTCTTTAAGCCGTCTCGCTCAAATGTATGCATTGCTTTGCTTGTTTTAGAAATCCATATCGACCCGAGTGACATTGATGAAACTCTTTTCTTACAAACTGTATGGATCGCATCGCACAGCTGTCAAACATAAGTTCCGGTTCCAACAAAGAGGTTGAACGAAGTAGTTTGAGTCATGCTAGTCGGCGGCGGCGGCGCCATCTTGGCCATACCGGAAATCAAGAACTCGTGGAAGAATGCTTAAAATAATTTTTATTTGTTAACGTTTCATCAGGTTTTTCTCTCACTAATTAACATTCTTTATTGTACGAATGTATTATTATCTTATCTGATTAGTTAAAAACCGTATTGAAAATAGTTGCGGTTTTAAAAGTCTTCAGCCGACCCTGACGTCACCGATTCCAATTTCCGTTACATTTCTTAGCCACTCGTGATAGCACCCGGCTAGTTGCAATTGAAAAGCAAATATATGAATAACCCACAGTTGAGAGGTTAAATAAATTTTACCCCCGTGCCCTAAGAAGTTTTACTTCAAAAAAAAGATACGCGTGTAGCACCGTACACGTGTTAGAAGTAAAACTTCTGTAGCTAGATCATTAAGTGGTACCTATAATATACACCTATACCTACCTATACTAAAAGAGATTTAAATTTCCAATTTTGAGATCCAAACTCTGCTTCAAGTTACTTTTAAGTTTCAGACGTCCGATTATTTGAAATTATTTAAACTTGTACTTACTTTTAATACGTCATGTCATTTATTTCCCACCATTCCTTATCTACAATTTGTCGCGCTCGTGGTGATATACTTAACTCATTCAATAGTGTCACTACTATTGTTCTGAGGTCACTACTATTTGCATCTCGCTCAGATTATATACCATCTGACGTCACGTCTTTTAGCCGTCTCGCTCAAATGTATGCATTGCTTTGCTTGTTTTAGAAATCCATATCGACCCGTGTGACATTGATGAAACTCTTTTCTTACAAACTGTATGGATCGCATCGCACAGCTGTCAAACATAAGTTCCGGTTCCAACAAAGAGGTTGAACGAAGTAGTTTTTGGTCACGTCACTGGTTTTGTTTATCCCAGCCAGCGGCGGCGGCGGCGGCGGCGCCATCTTGGCCATACCGGAAATCAAGAACTCGTGGAAGAATGCTTAAAATAATTTTTATTTCTTAACGTTTCATCAGGTTTTTCTCTCACTAATTAACATTCTTTATTGTACGAATGTATTATTATCTTATCTGATTAGTTAAAAACCGTATTGAAAATAGTTGCGGTTTTAAAAGTCTTCAGCCGACCCTGACGTCACCGATTCCAATTTCCGTTACATTTCTTAGCCACTCGTGATAGCACCCGGCTAGCAGCAATTGAAAAGCAAATATATGAATAACCCACAGTTGAGAGGTTAAATAAATTTTACCCCCGTGCCCCAAGAAGTTTTACTTCAAAAAGTTATCTGACTGTTTATTCGTCTCTTGAAATACTGGCCCTGATTATAATTATTTCACAGGCGTAGACATGACGGTGCGCAGTGTAGAGATCACAGACAACACCACGCCGGCTTCACTTCTGCTGGACATGTTCGACCTCGATACCATTCAAAGGTAGAGCTCCTTTGATATACCCATAAGGGCACAAGTATTTGGTAAGTTGTGATTTATCACGAAAGGTACTACAGAGCAATTCCGCGAAAATTTTAACCTATTTGAAAAAGTCTCTTTTTCTGCAACTTTTACGTCATTTATATTCACAATCAAGAGCTCTTCTCACCCCTATGGAGAAAAAAATTGTCCCAAAAATTCCATTATATATTTTTGTTTCTACTTAGTCACTATCATACAAATCATCTGGAAAATCATGACGAAATAGGAAAAAAAATATTGTGATATATTTTTTCACCTTATGGGCTCACCCGAGAAGGGCTCGTGATTCTGAATAGAAATAACGTAAAAGTTGTAGAAAAAGAAACTTATTCAAATAGGCTCTTCGCGGAATCGTTCTACTACGGGTAAATAGAGGCGTTTTTAGGGTTCCGTACCCGAAGGGTGCCAAACGGGACCCTATTACTGAGACTTCGCTGTCCGTCCGTCCGTCCGTCCGTCCGTCCGTCCGTCTGTCACCGGGTCCGCCTGCACGAACCGTAATAGCTAGAAAGCTGAAATTTTCACAGAATGTGTATATCTGTTGCCGCACCAACCACAAATACTGAAATACGAGAGATATTACAAATTGAAAGTGGTCTCGGTACAAGATACGTCTTCACAACACGCTTGAAAAGTTTATACCAAGGCCATTTTGTTTTGGTAGGTAAGCCTTCTTTTAATGAAACTAAATCTAAATGATATGGCAATGTCGTCCCCGGACTTCTACAAAGACTTTAAATATTAATTGATGAATTACGACGTCTCTATTTAGTCTGTAGAACTTTTAGAAAATAATTATAAAATTAATAGTTTTTAATTACTTTTGTTTTCATACAAATCTCAGAGCTCAGAAATTAATTTTTTCCTTTTGGCCACTTCAAGTTTGGCTGCCAGTGATGTTTTAATTAAATACTCTTTGGTGCGTTGAAATGATGTTTTGCAGTCTGCATGACATTGACATAATGAGTGAGTGAACCTCATTGTACGGAAATTGTAGATGGGTGTCTCACGTTTTCCAGTAGGAGTAGGTTGTAGACAGTGCTGCTTACGGCGGCGTTTAGTAGGTACTAAAGGCCCTAAAAGCGCGGCAAGCTTTGAATCAATTCAAATGTTATTTTTCAACTAGCTACAAAGTTATTCTGACATAAGATGATAATTTGAACAAAACTTTTTGGGTATTTCATGAAAAATACAGTTACAGATCACACATATACAGGGTGGAACAAACGAATGGGCCCTGGAGGGAAAGTACCTTAAAATCTCAAGATATCCGTCCGTCCGTCTGTCTGTCACCAGGCCGTATCTCATGAACCGTGGTAGCTAGACAGTTGATATTTTCACAGATGACGTATTTCTGTTCCCGCTATAACAACAAATACTAAAAACAAAATAAATTTAATATAAAGGGGGCTCCCATACAATTAACGTGTTTTTTTGCGGTTTTTTTAACCGACTTCCCAAAGGAGGAGGTTTACAATTCGTCCGGATGTTTGTTTTTTTTTTATTTATTTTTTTATGTATGTGCCTCGATAGCGCCTAAACGGATGGACCGATTTGGAAAATTAGACCGATTAGACCTATAGTGATTTTTGTGTTTTTCATAATAACTCGTGCAAATGCACATAGTAAGCATAATATTGTGATGCGGAACTGCTGATGAAGACCACATATGGCCACCAGATCTGCTCAATACTAGGTACAAATACAATGCGTGGCTGACGGGCAGGCAACGCATAGCCTAAACCGATGGACCTAGAGCCATGAAACTTTGTACATGGGTTCCTTAGTAGCGTGGGGTAGCACTGATATGGGATTTGACAAAATTAATTCCCCTGGGGGGGGGGGGGATAAGGGGTTACAGTTTGTATTAAACTCAATCTAATCAAATAGGGTTTGTGGAAGTCGGTTTTTTCTAAAGTTTACTTTTTGTTTCAATTATATAGATAATGGTACGGAACCCTTCGTGCGCGAGTCTGACTCGCACTTGGCCGGTTTTATTTTAGTTTAATTTTATTTATACCCAGACTATCCAGCAGACCATCATATACATAGAACAACATATCATAGCGTCACGCCTTTTCCCATACGGGGTGGCAGACGCACAAACAACTGTGCTTTTAGACAGGTTATTCAATACTCCATTTTGCGTGACAGGGGCTAGCCCATCGCCGCAGCTACGTATGTACTCAAACGTCCAGCGTTTACAAAATACCACGACCTTTTGTTCTGTTTTCTCATATGTTTTGAACTTAAACTCGATGTGGGTAGGTTGAAAATCGCGGGCCGTGGACTTTGGACGGATGCGACTCGTCCGAGTACTTGAATTACTTATTTTTAGAAGGTTCCGTAAATATACAACTGTAATTAAATTCCGTTATCAGAGCAACAGACTGGCGTCCACTAGAGAGCGTGATCTTCGTGGCAGACGCGCGCGTTTCGTGGCGCACACGCGCGGTCACGGTGCAAGTGTGCGCGCGCACTGTGATCACTCATCAGGTTAGTATTACGTGATTAGGTCACACATTGGGTTAGTGAGCAACACCCGTAGCATGCCAGCCCCCGCGGCGGCGGGTCGCGACGCGAGAGTAAAGGTCCGAGCACGCGCTTTACATGCATCTGTCCCTCCCTTCCGACAAATCCTCCCACCACACTCGGCCGGCATGCTATGGGTACGAGTACTGGGCCGTCGTGGTAACTTATCATCAAGGAGTACTGATCATGAAAAGGAACAGATTCCTCGTCATAGTAGGACCGACCATGATCGATTACTCATTCATCATCATCATCATCAACGTCAAGTAGGCCCGGTTTATGAAACGCTTGTCAAATTACGATTAGTTTAAATTAGTTAATTGCTCTCGTAACATTTGACAAGCGTTTCGGTATCCCCAGCGTTAATATGGTATGATGGTATAATAGACAGGATAATGCGATATTTACAGAGTAATTTCAAGAGTTAACCAATTTTTGCAATATTTTCAGCCTCACACCGGGGACGCGGAGTCTCTGAGACTCTATACCAGGAACCAGGCTAATACCCGTGAGTCTCCTCTCCTATATTATTCGCATCAGACTGACATGACAGTAAACACGCATGATGTGCCGTCGTCGCAGTGGTATGCGTCGAAATGGTGTGGGCCGGTTTCTGAATTGAAAATTCACTGAGTTAATAGGTACTTGAGTATCGTGTTGTCACGTTCTTTTTTGTGACATTGTAGAGACAGAACGATACTCAAGTACCTCTCGCTCACACATCTTATCTATCTATTGTTCTCCAGTGTTAGTTTGTTCGACCGGTGTGATTCTGAGAGTGAAATGGTTAATCAGTGAAATCCTCCATTCTGAACAACTTTCACTATGGGACCGACTTGATCAGAGCAACTTTATTTTTCACTCCACACAGATCAGTTGAACGCTAAGCCCGAAATGAACTAAAGTTAATAAAAATAAAGTTGCTCTGATCAAGTCGGTCCTATAGTGAAAGTTGTTCAGAATGATGATGATCCCTAACAACCCTCTTTCGGCTTGTACACCTGTATTGTAGAGTTCTAGCTTCCTAGGAAGACCTCGACAGCATTCGTCCCCCCCAAACAAACCCACTTATACTTCAAGATGTCTTGTCTACCATGTCAAAGGCATCCTATTATGATGTCACCCAGGCGGCGGGTCGGCGGCGGCCTGGGCGGCCTGGAGCGGCGAGCGCGCTAGCGCCGCCTCCGTGGCGCAAGTGCGGGACCGGCTGGGCGGCGGAGCGCCCTTCTGCGCCTCGCTGCACGCGATACTGACGCATATCGACTTGGAGGATGTCCTCAATTTAGCGTGAGGATAGCTTCCCAATTCAGTATTGCACTTTGTTGAATTGGGAGTGGATCTCGAAGATTATGAAATATTTAGGGTCAGTTAGTATCTACTGGTTTGTTATTCTGCATACCGAGAAGACAACGAACCGTATGGTGTCGCTTGGCGCTAAAAGGAATAAGCAGAGGGCCGGAATGGTCTGAGATCTAACATTCACTATCGATAAAACTCGACAGCGACAAAAACACAACGTCACGCCTCTCCATATACGAGGTCTGCCACCTCGTACATATACGAGGTCTGCCACCTCGTACATATACGAGGTCTGCCACCTCGTACATGTATACGAGGTCTGCCACCTCGTTTATGGAAAGATAAAACTCGACAGCGACAAAAACACAACGTCACGCCTTTCCATATACGAGGTCTGCCACCTCGTATATGGAAAGGCGTGAAAGGCACAACTTTGCCCACTTTTTGCCAGTGAATCAATACTCCAATTTGCGTGACAGGGGGCTAGCAAATCGCCGCAGCTATGG
>OY735265.1:5536529-5592028 GCA_963457715.1 Argyresthia albistria
AAGGTAAATCTACTGAGGGAATGCGTTGACAACCACTACCCTAAAACACGTTACAAACGTTAAAACAATAGATACACCTCCCTGCCTCGTCACGCGTCGGTGCTCGTGAACGCGACGAAGGACCAGCGGTTCTCGATGTTGGCGCCAACGCCGCTGGTCGCGCGCCGGAACACGTCCTCGTGCTTCTGCAGCACGTGGTGCACTGTCGCCTGCGAGACGAGCGGGAACAGCGCGCGCACGTACGACACCACGTAGTCGAGGCTCGCGCCTTGCGGGTGCACCTGGTAACAACATAATTCACCAAGCTAAAAACTTAAAAAAACCGACTTCATGACCTATCACAAGTTTAATCTCGGGCGGACAGGTTTAAGCCTTAAACATGTCCGCCCGGGCTGCAAATGTCGTCTATGAACACGATAATGCCTACGAAATCTATCTTCACAATACTACACAAAATAAACAAATATCGGTCCTTACAGCCAGAATTCATCTCAATGACAATTAAACGCCACAAAGTCACATAAAGGCCAAAATAAGTAATTTTGGTTACCTGGATAACAGTCTTTTCTATGTAGAAACCTAAGTACTTGACCAATTCCTGTTTTTTTAGGGTTCCGATCCTTAAAAGGAAAAAAAGGAACCCTTATAGGATCACTTTGTTGTCCGTCTGTCTGTCTGTCTGTCTGTCTATCTGTCTGTCCGTCTGTCTGTCCGTCTGCCACGCACGACCCTTTATCTCAGGAACGCCTGGAGGTATTACAGACAGTCCCCTGTGCAGAGCCTGCATGGAGATGGATGAGACAGCCACCCACGTCCTACTGGAATGTTCTGGTGTGGCCACCTACCGGGCAACACATCTCGGTTCACCGGGGTCGCTCCAGGAAGTCGTCGGCAACGTCAAGGGTCTGCTAGACTTCCTACAGGAGCTGGGTTGGCAGGAGTAGTGCCCCCAACCCGCATCACGCAAAATAGGCGCAAATAACAGTCGTCGAGTTGCGGAAACCATGCCCGCGATAACTATAACTATAAACACTAATTTAATTTGATTAAAAACATTAAGATTAATATGATTTTCAATAAAACGAAAAATTAAATAATGCATTCGGCCATTTTGATCGAAACAGGAATCATAGCGCATGACGCTGCATGACGTCATAATAATGTAAACATCATCTGATTTATGCTGATTACTCATTTGGACATTGACATGTTTACTTATGCGTGACATCAAAGCCGACGCCATGACACATGAGAGCTTTTTTCGCGTACTGTTAAAAAATATTAGAAAAATGGCTTTAAACTTTGTTAAACTTTAGTTTATTACCGCAATAAAGTTTTTTTCGTAAATAGTAAATGTGTACCCACATTATGGCAGAGGATTTCAAAATATTTCGTAATGCCTATTCCGGTTTGTTTGCAGCCGGCGCGGCGCGTCTCTGCGCCGTCGACAAGCCACAACCGGCCTTACGGCTCGCTATAGCTAACTCCGCGCCATTCCTCTGCTGTACGCGACTCCCGGGCCTGGGAGGGCTTTTATATGGCACATATTTTCGGCATCGAAAGTGACAAGACAATCAATCATTCCATACTGCATTAAAATAAGTCAATTTGTCAAAAACTGGTTTCGCTGTAAAATGTATAACCTATATGTGTTGGTGGATAACAAGGATGTTTATAGAAGTACGATACCATTATAGAGGGACCGTTTGATGAAGGAAAACTAAGCGAAGAGGTATTTTTGATGAAAAGGACTTTAAACAAAAGATCAATCCGTTAAGCAGCCTCACTCACCTGAAGAAAGGCGGCCATGACGCCAATGAGCTTGGCCTCTCCGCAGCCCGCCTCCACCGCGTCCTTTATGTGCACCTTCGAGTCCAGGTCCTCCGGCAGCGGCGGCGGCGGCGGCGGCTTCTCTACCGGCTTCGGTAGCGGCGGCTGAAACACTCTATATTTTTAACCGACTTCAAAAAAGGAGGGGGTTATCAATTCGGTGGTATTATCATAGAACTTTTTTATGTTTGTTACATCGAAACTGGTACTATTTATGAACCGTTTTCAAAAAATCTTTCTATGTTCGTAAGGGAAGCCCAATAGTTTGGTCCAATTTTTTGAAAACCAGGAATCGGTCCAGTAGTTATGTTTCTACATGAAAAAACTGTGAAGTTTGATTTGTTTTTACCTGGATGACATTATACATCCAGTTTTTTTGGCGTTTATAGTCATTGTCACGAGCGAGATAAATTCTGGCTGTTAGGATCGTATTTTCGTTTATATTATGTCACTCCTAATAGCTACCGACAGAATATCAGCGTTGCAGAATCTCCTGGAGGTCCTGTAACACATGCTGAGTCGGAGCCGTTTCGCTGTTGCGGTACACACTCCATGTACAAGGGACCATAGACCGAGTCGGACAGACAGACAGACGGACAACACAGTGATCCTATAAGGGTTACTTTTTTTCCTTTTAAGGATCGGAACCCTAAAAACAGTGTACAAAGGCGAGCTTATCTCTTAAAAGAGATCTCTTCCAGCAAACCAAGTTCCGATGAGAGAGTTTGATATATCAGCAAGGGTAGATCTTTGTGTACAACAATATACCTACGAGTACCTACAAAGCTAGAAAATACTTACATCCAAATACATCCTAAAATTAACTACCAAAATATTAAAGATATAATACTATTAATAAACTAATTGACCGAGCGAGCGAAGCGAGCGAAGCGTCTCCGTTTCAGGTTTGGGCAAAAATGCTTTCGTATGTCCGGTTGTTCTCCTCTACAGGTCGCATTTATGAACCGATTCTCGTGAAATTTTGTGAGCAGGTTGGAAAAATAAATAGAATTTTTTACTCGAGCCAGTTTTTTGATTTTTTTCAAAATGGCGGAGATATGGGGTTTTAAAATGTAAAAAAATCGCTACAACCCAAACGGCTCGATGGATATTAACAAATGAGGTGTCGTTGGATTCGTAAAGACCATGAGAGTGAAACAGATGAGCGAGCGAAGCGAGCGAAGCGTCTCCGTTTCAGGTTTGGGCAAAAATGCTTTTGTATGTCCGGTTGTTCTCCTCTACAGGTCGCATTTATGAACCGATTCTCGTGAAATTTTGTGAGCAGGTTGAAAAAATAAATAGAATTTTTTACTCGAGCCAGTTTTTTGATTTTTTTCAAAATGGCGGAGATATGGGGTTTTAAAATGTAAAAAAATCGCTACAACCCAAACGGCTCGATGGATATTAACAAATGAGGTGTCGTTGGATTTGTAAAGACTATGAGAGTGAAACAGATTATATAATTTTAGTAAAAAGTCAATAGGTTGTATAAAAGATCGCGAAATGTAGTTTACAAAGTTATTGGTGCGGCTACTTTCATACTGCATGTACGTAACCAGGTACATTCATAAGTTTGTATGTGTTATTGAAAGAAAATTATTTGGGTTATTTTTTGACCGAGCGAGCGAAGCGAGCGAAGCGTCTCCGTTTCAGGTTTGGGCAAAAATGCTTTCGTATGTCCGGTTGTTCTCCTCTACAGGTCGCATTTATGAACCGATTCTCGTGAAATTTTGTGAGCAGGTCGGAAAAATAAATAGAATTTTTTACTCGAGCCAGTTTTTTGATTTTTTTCAAAATGGCGGAGAAAAAAAATCGCTACAACCCAAACGGCTCGATGGATATTAACAAATGAGGTGTCGTTGGATTCGTAAAGACCATGAGAGTGAAACAGATGAGCGAGCGAAGCGAGCGAAGCGTCTCCGTTTCAGGTTTGGGCAAAAATGCTTTTGTATGTCCGGTTGTTCTCCTCTACAGGTCGCATTTATGAACCGATTCTCGTGAAATTTTGTGAGCAGGTTGAAAAAATAAATAGAATTTTTTACTCGAGCCAGTTTATTGATTTTTTTCAAAATGGCGGTAATATGGGGTTTTAAAATGTAAAAAAATCGCTACAACCCAAACGGCTCGATGGATATTAACAAATGAGGTGTCGTTGGATTTGTAAAGACTATGAGAGTGAAACAGATTATATAATTTTAGTAAAAAGTCAATAGGTTGTATAAAAGATCGCGAAATGTAGTTTACAAAGTTATTGGTGCGGCTACTTTCATACTGCATGTACGTAACCAGGTACATTCATAAGTTTGTAAGTGTTATTGAAAGAAAATTATTTGGGTTATTTTTTATGTGTGTTAGCAGTTCAGCTTTCCCACCGACATACTCGCGAGGTCTACAGCTCACAGAGCCACTAGTTTTATGTGTGTTAGCAGTTCAGCTTTCCCACCGACACACTCGCGAGGTCTACAGCTCACAGAGCCACTAGTATATATAAAGAAATATTTACATACACATACACTAATTGACCGAGCGAGCGAAGCGAGCGAAGCGTCTCCGTTTCAGGTTTGGGCAAAAATGCTTTCGTATGTCCGGTTGTTCTCCTCTACAGGTCGCATTTATGAACCGATTCTCGTGAAATTTTGTGAGCAGGTTGGAAAAATAAATAGAATTTTTTACTCGAGCCAGTTTTTTGATTTTTTTCAAAATGGCGGAGATATGGGGTTTTAAAATGTAAAAAAATCGCTACAACCCAAACGGCTCGATGGATATTAACAAATGAGGTGTCGTTGGATTTGTAAAGACCATGAGAGTGAAACAGATGAGCGAGCGAAGCGAGCGAAGCGTCTCCGTTTCAGGTTTGGGCAAAAATGCTTTTGTATGTCCGGTTGTTCTCCTCTACAGGTCGCATTTATGAACCGATTCTCGTGAAATTTTGTGAGCAGGTTGAAAAAATAAATAGAATTTTTTACTCGAGCCAGTTTTTTGATTTTTTTCAAAATGGCGGAGATATGGGGTTTTAAAATGTAAAAAAATCGCTACAACCCAAACGGCTCGATGGATATTCACAAATGAGGTGTCGTTGGATTCGTAAAGACCATGAGAGTGAAACAGATTACATAATTTTAGTAATAATTGAAACAAAAAGTAAACTTTAGAAAAAACCGACTTCCACAAACCCTATTTGATTAGATTGAGTTTAATACAAACAGTAACCCCTTACCCCCCCCCCCCCCCTTGGGGAATTAATTTTGTCAAATCCCATCACAGTGCTACCCCACGCTACTAAGGAACCTCTGTACAAAGTTTCATGGCTCTAGGTCCACCGGCTTAGGCTATGCGTTGCCTGCCCGCCAGCCACGCATTGTATTTGTACCTAGTATTGAGCAGATCTGGTGGCCATATGTGGTCTTCATGAGCAGTTCCGCATCACAATATTATGCTTACCATGTGCATTTGCACGAGTTATTATGAAAAACACAAAAATCACTATAGGTCTGCCTATAATATTTGAAGAGTTCCCTCGATTTCTCCAGGATCCCATCATCAGATCCTGACCTGATGTCAATGGGACCAATGGGAAGGTAAACCCTTTCAAACAAAAAAATAATTTTCCAAATCGGTCCATCCGTCTAGGCGCTATCGGGGAACATACATAAAAAATAAAAATAAAAATAAAAAACAAATATCCGGACGAATTGTAAACCTCCTCCTTTGGGAAGTCGGTTAAAAAGTCAATATGGTTGTATTAAACATCGCGAAATGTAGTTTACAAAGTTATTGGTGTGGCTACTTTCATACTGCATGTACGTAACCAGGTACATTCATAAGTTTGTATGTGTTATTGAAAGAAAATTATTTGGGTTATTTTTTTTATGTGTGTTAGAAGTTCAGCTTTCCCACCGACATACTCGCGAGGTCTACAGCTCACAGAGCCACTAGTAAATACATACAAACTACCTGAGATTTAAAGAGTAAGGAAATGTTTCTTTACCTGCCTTTCAAATATGTTTAGAGTAGGACTGTCCCTGATGGCACAGGGGAGTGCATGCCACAACCGAATGGCCCGGAGTCTGAACCCGTGCTCATAGGACCCGTGCTATTCTATTCTACGTAGTTACGTATGGACATCACTGTCAGGAGACAGATTTCGTAGGCTCGTGTTCGGGTCTATAGACGACACTTGTGTACAACACTTAGAACGCAATAAACATTTGAGTTTGAGTTTGAGTGATAGGATAACATGGGCACGTTTGTCACGCGCTGTCACGTACTACTACATACTTGTAAATGTTACAAATTCGTTCGAGATATTCGTTAGTATGGAAAATTGCCGGTTATCTTTGGAACTCATTCCCACCCAGTCTCCATGTCGTAACAAGAAAAATTTTTTTTTAGCTAAATATAGAGACGGACGCGACGCGAATAGGGAAAAGAATGTGGCTGGGAGACAATGGACCAGAATGGCGGGGGACAGATACGATGGCGTGCTTTGGGAGAGGCCTATGCCCAACAGTGGGTTGATACGGGCTGATATGATGATGATGATGACATGAAACTTGGAGAAACTCACGTTTTTACTGTCCATAGCTCCTTGCAATGCTTGTCGTGCTATGAACTGTGCCTTGAATTTCTCCATCTCCTTCTTAGCATCTGCTTTTATGACGTCCACTTCGTTTTTATAAGCTTCCAACTGGAACTTTAGGCTGTCGTTTTCCATCTGGAATTAATAATTAATTACATTAATTAATACCATGATAGTCAGAACGTCTTCCACCTCGCCGTGATCGAGTTCCCATGCTCCCTTTACCCTCACGCGAGTTTGCTACGTCGGAAGTTAGACTGTACCTTGTATTGTTGGAGCTCTTCGTGACTGGGCGCGCCGATCGCAAGGGGCATATTAGACATCCCGTAGTTGTTGCCGTTGTTGAAGTCACCGAAGTCATTATCTTCGTTGTCGAATTTCTCTTTAAACTCGTCCTTCAGAGCGGCGAACTCCTGAAAATTCCATTTAAAGATATTCAAATACCGTTCCTCGCGTTATCGGCCTACGGATAGGAATTAAAATACATATTTCAAGTGTTGTTTCATCGTGATATTTATTACTTGCGCGAAGCGTCCAGTTTCAAGATTGGCCAAAAATGCGTGTGTCCCTCTGTCGGTCCGTCAGTCAGTGAGTCTGTTTTCGCGTATAGGTCGGATTTTTAACCGACTTCAAAAAAGGAGGTGGTTATCAATTCGGTTGTGTTATGTTTTTTTTATCATTTTTTTATGTGTGTTACCTCGAAATTGTATTGTTTGTGAACCGATTTCAAAAATTCATTTTTTATATTTTATGGACCTTTTAGGTTAGTCCCATTATTCAAAATTTTTAAAATCAGGAATCGGTCCAGTACTTTGGTTTCTATATAGAAAATACTGTCATCCAGGTAACCAAAATTGCGTATTTTAAACCGACTTCAAAAAAGGAGGGGGTTATCAATTCGGTTGTATTTTTTGTAACAGATTTCAAAAGGGAGGGGGTTATCAATTCGGTTGTGTTTTTTTTTATGTTTGTTACTTCGAAACTGGTACCGATTTCAAAAATTCTTTCTTCTTTCAAATGGTCAATCCAATAGTTTGGTCCCATTTTTTATAATCAGGAATCGGTCCATTAGTTAGGTTCCTACATGAAAAAACTGTAAAGTTTAATTTGGTTTTACCTGGATGACATTATACATCCAGCCTTTTTGTGACTTTTCGGTGTTAATAGTCATAGTCACGAGATAAATACTGGCTGTTAGGATAGCATATTCGTTTAAAATATGTAATACGTTTGGAGTTGACCGTTAGGAGACAGATTTTGTAGGTCTTTTTCGGGTTCATAGACGACATTTGTATACCGAGCGGGGAGGACTAAGTAAAAGGTCATGAAGGCGGTTTTTTGAAGTTTTTAACTTGTTGAATTATTGTACCAACCGTGGGGGTTATGGGTGGATGGTAAAGGTGGTATGGGTGCCAAGGTGAGGAGTGGTGGGGATGGGTCTTTGGGTTTCAAAACTCTGAAATGGCTTTGCTAAGCCAGGAGAAAATGAAAAGCGTCGGGACTCGCGAGGTCTACTGTTCTCACAGAAATACTATTTTATTATTGCTGAATTGGGGTAGCATGAGAAATGAATGACCTCATAACGTCACACCAAATAAATTCAAATCACATTATAGACTCAGAGCCAGCGATTAGTCAGTCACCTTTAAATGGTTAAGTGGCGGATCCAGGAGAGAGGAGTCCTGCTCGCGTTGTTTTGAATTATTTCCAAGTGGAATGAGTGAGTGAACCTTTCTTACCAACACCAGCCAGTGGTGTTAAAAAGTGCCGCGATTCGCTGTTCGTCTGGCTGATTCGTCTCCATCCATACTTACTGAATCACTTATAGCCACTCTTGAATCTGCTGCAACTTGGGATTACCTCCTATTGACGATACTTTGATTCCATCCGAATATTCTTCGTTTAGGGTAGATATATCTGACACTCAATGACTAAAGAAGCCAGAACCGTTGCTCCAATCACCAATGTAAAATTAATTACCCCGGTAGACCGAGTCGGGACTAAATTCTGTGGAGGAAACGTGAAGCATGCGAGGATATCGACTATACCTGCGTCATTTTCTGCCACGTCTCAATGTTCTTCCGCTGAGGCTTGGTGAAGTGGTCCCACACGCGCTGGTGTGAAGCAGCACTAAATATTTTCGCCACCTGTTCGACTGAGGTTCACAGAATCATGAGTTACAGTTGTGGTGCGACCGCACATACCATCGGACATTCGCGACCTGTCGTCCCGGGGCAGGGCTCGACTAGATGTCTGTGTTTAGAACGTTTCGTCTGATGAGCTCAGCTGCTGAGGTTTGTGAAGCGGTCTGACGGCTTTGATCGGAAATGTTGCGGGCACGTTGAGACTCCCGACTCCCGACTGACGAGTGACTAGTGTGTTTCCACACGGGGCAGACTAGCACCATATACGTAATGCCTTCACAAATCACTTTCATCTTGCAATCTGCAAGGAACCACTTTGATGGAACTTGATAAGTGATATTGTAAAAACATTCACAACTTACATACTCCCCCTTTTGTAGAAACTAAGCGTGGTACTATAAGGCGTACCTACATTAACTCGAAATCTCAATGGATACGCACTTTGGCGTGCTGTAGTTAGTCATAGTCAATTGGCTCACCAACTTGCGTGCTTATTGAGATTTGTAGCAGCTGCTGTGCAGTTGAGATTTCGGGCGTTAGAATTTATATTACAAATTTACAAACACTTCACCACCTCATTATGCTCCTCGCAATGCTGTAAACTGCATATGGTGAAGTGGTCTTAAACTTGAATGACTGAGTTTTTAGGGTTCCGTACCCGAAGGGTGCCAAACGGGACCCTATTACTGAGACTTCGCTGTCCGTCTGTCCGTCCGTCCGTCCGTCCGTCCGTCCGTCCGTCCGTCCGTCCGTCCGTCCGTCTGTCACCGGGTCCGCCTGCACGAACCGTAATAGCTAGAAAGCTGAAATTTTCACAGAATGTGTATATCTGTTGCCGCACCAACCACAAATACTGAAATACGGGAGATATTACAAATTGAAAGTGGTCTCGGTACAAGATACGTCTTCACAACACGCTTGAAAAGTTTATACCAAGGCCATTTTGTTTTGGTAGGTAAATTTAAATGATATGGCAATGTCGTCCCCGGACTTCTACAAAGACTTTAAATATTAATTGATGAATTACGACGTCTCTATTTATTATGTAGAACTTTTAGAAAATAATTATAAAATTAATAGTTTTTAATTACTTTTGTTTTCATACAAATCTCAGAGCACAGAAATTAATTTTTTCCTTTTGGCCACTTCAAGTTTGGCTGCCAGTGATGTTTTAATTAAATACTCTTTGGTGCGTTGAAATGATGTTTTGCAGTCTGCATGACATTGATATAATGAGTGAGTGAACCTCATTGTACGGAAATTGTAGATGGGTGTCTCACGTTTTCCAGTAGGAGTAGGTTGTAGACAGTGCTGCTTACGGCGGCGTTTAGTAGGTACTAAAGGCCCTAAAAGCGCGGCAAGCTTTGAATCAATTCAAATGTTATTTTTCAACTAGCTACAAAGTTATTCTGACATAAGATGATAATTTGAACAAAACTTTTTGGGTATTTCATGAAAAATACAGTTACAGATCACACATATACAGGGTGGAACAAACGAATGGGCCCTGGAGGGAAAGTACCTTAAAATCTCAAGATATCCGTCCGTCCGTCTGTCTGTCACCAGGCCGTATCTCATGAACCGTGGTAGCTAGACAGTTGATATTTTCACAGATGACGTATTTCTGTTCCCGCTATAACAACAAATACTAAAAACAAAATAAATTTAATATAAAGGGGGCTCCCATACAATTAACGTGTTTTTTTGCGGTTTTTTTAACCGACTTCCCAAAAGAGGAGGTTTACAATTCGTCCGGATGTTTGTTTTTTTTTTTTATTTTTTTTTTATTTATGTGCCTCGATAGCGCCTAAACGGATGGACCGATTTGGAAAATTAGACCGATTAGACCTATAGTGATTTTTGTGTTTTTCATAATAACTCGTGCAAATGCACATGGTAAGCATAATATTGTGATGCGGAACTGCTGATGAAGACCACATATGGCCACCAGATCTGCTCAATACTAGGTACAAATACAATGCGTGGCTGACGGGCAGGCAACGCATAGCCTAAACCGATGGACCTAGAGCCATGAAACTTTGTACAGGGGTTCCTTAGTAGCGTGGGGTAGCACTGATATGGGATTTGACAAAATTAATTCCCCTGGGGGGGGGGGGGGGATAAGGGGTTACAGTTTGTATTAAACTCAATCTAATCAAATAGGGTTTTTTCTAAAGTTTACTTTTTGTTCCAATTATATAGATAATGGTACGGAACCCTTCGTGCGCGAGTCTGACTCGCACTTGGCCGGTTTTATTTTATTTAAACACACTATAGTGTTTGAGACTTGCGTTGGGGCCAGCGAGTTCCCTTAAAGTCGGACCGACACTTTGCTCTATTAAATTTTTCTCGGAGAAAATATTCGTCACGGAAAGAAAATACAGTAAGTAAGGCATGATTTATCAATATCATTAATTCAATTACGGTCTGTCCGAAAAACTTACATGACGTCCCGACACATAGGGGAACTGACTCAGTCCTTGTTGTCTTGACTGCGAGCGAGCGAGCGAGAGAGAGAGAGAGAGAGAGAGAGTTCTACAGAGACCGACTGAACTCAAGAGTGACCATTTTTTACAATGCAACGATCAGACCCTACGATATTTAGTACTGGCATGGCGTGGCCTCTGACTCGCATTGATCAAAATTGGCTCTTAACAACCGCGCTGGGATAGCATTATTTGTACAAGCCTATTTACGATTAGGAACCTAACTATCGCATGGTCGGATCGATACATTTGCAATGTATACAGAAAATACAGTCCAGAGTGTGGCTGATACTTACCATCAGCAGTAGGATGTAAACATCAGCAGTAGGATGTAAACAATGCAGACATAAGAAGAGTTACTGTAGCTTTTCTTTTCATGGACTTTGATTGATTGTGCCGTACACTATTTACTTCCTGCTACATTATAAGGTTAACATCTTAGAAATGTTTTTATCCTAAGGATTGTTAAATTTTAACACATCATTTTCCGATCGCAGTGGCGTTCTGATGTTTATGACGATCCCAATAACACCATCTTCCAATACTTACGTTGATTAATCACTTTCTCAATCTTATTCTTGACTCGCTCCTTGCAATCCTGCAGTTCTTCCTCACATTGCATTTTCTCATTAAACAGTCTCCTGATATGCGAATTGGTTGCTTGGATCATGGAGTAGAATTGAGTAGCGTTTTTCTTAGAACATTCGCCACGTTCCAACCAGGACAGGAGAGTCTAAACGAAAAAAAAACATAATAGGGTTTAATTAAGTATTTTCTTGTCCTTCACCTGCTTACGGAATAACACCATAGCTTAATGATATAAACAAATTAATTGAACCTTCAATCGAATAATAAAATCTTAAACTTGCAAACATACCTACTTCGCATATTACCTACTAAGGCGGATGTCTGGAATTTAATTTAGATATTTAATTTCTTTGGCAGAAATAACACTTTTTACCAATGTACTGGTGTTGTTGCTGGTGCTTTATTTATCACACCTAGTTGACTTTACAATGATAGTAGTTAATCTATTTAACTCAGAATTTCATCTTCGACTTATTGACCGAGCGAGCGAAGCGTCTCCGTTTCAGGATTGGCCAAAAATGCTTTCGTATGTTTGTTTGTTTGTTTTTTTCCTCTACACGGCGCATTTCTCAACTGATTCGCGTGAAATTTTGTGAGTAGGTTGAACATTTAAATTTAATTTTTTTGTCGAGCCAGTTTTTGGATTGTTTTCAAAATGGCGGACATATGGGGCTTTAAAATGTAAAAAAAATCACTACAACCCAAACGGCTCGATGGATATTAACAAATAAGGTGTCGTTGGACTTGTAAAGACCATGAGAGTGAAACAGACTATATAATTTTAGTAAAAAGTCAATAGGTTGTATTTTAGATCGCAAAATGTATTTTACAAAGTTATTGGTGTGGCTACTTTCATACTGCATGTACGTAATTAGATACATTCATAAGTTTGTGTGTGTTATTGAAAGAAAATTATTTAGGTTATTTTTGATGTGTGTTCAGCTTTCCCACCGACATACTCGCGAGGTCTACAGCTCACAGAGCCACTAGTTTTTAGAGGAAATGAAATAAAATAATAATAAAGGTTTAAAGCCAAGCTAAGCAAGCACAACTGAGGAACATACTGTGCCGTGCCATTTTTATAACGATTAGATAAATAACAAGAACACAAATTGAATAGGGTCACCCTTGGTATGCAAGGCAACATTTCAAGCTTGCCTTCCTGTTACTTGAAAACAGGAACACAGTTACCTACTCTGACGAGACAAATGAGAACTTCATACAAAAAAACGCAGAGTAAATTGTTTTTTTGTATGAAGTTGTCATTCTTCTCGTCAGAGTACGTAACTGTGTTCTGTTCAAATGACGGTAAGACAAGCTTGAAATATTGCCTTGCATACCAAGAGTAAGTGCCTTTTCACACACACCGGTTCCCGGATTGCCGGATAGCCTGCGATGAAGTGTATGGCCATGTACGTATGCTTTCTTATGTACCGGCGTAATTTGCCGGGCAATCGTATGAAATGCTCGCTTTCTCGACGAATCAACAATGCGTTCGACGCGTTTCTTCGTTAACTTAGCGTGTAATTTAGCATGCTAAATAAATTTAGCATATTCCATTTAGCATGTTAAGACAGACAGACAGACAGACAGACAGTAGAACAAAGTGATCCTTTAAGGGTTCCTTTTTTCCTTTTAAGGATCAGAACCCCAAAAATGAACAGCAATAATACACATTATTCCGAGCGATTTGTGTTCTTTTAAAGGCTGTTTTTGCTTATCACGGCGTTTTAATAACTTGTAACACTTACGGGCAGGCTGGTATAGAACTGTTCTTCGCTTTTGATCTTCTCAGATAGCTGTCCAATAGCAGCATTGGAAAATGGCTGTACTCTGACAGGCGAGGGCGAGCGGCGGGCGCTTCGGCCTGAACCCATGCCCATGTCCATTCCCCCAGTCATGTCCATGCCCATCATACTTCCGTCGTTTTGCGAGGCCATGGTCATCATCTGCGCCTGCTGGACACGTAGCATTTGACGCTGGCGCCTCTCAAACTCGTTTTGGTCGTCGCGACTCTGAAATATTTTATTTATTATTGTTAGAATTACTTTAAATTAGTTTTATTTATTGGTGAATTGCTTGAGTACATATAATTTAACATTACATTAATATGTAATAATTTGGGTCATATCACAAGACGCATCGTAGCAAGTTATACAGGGTGTAACAGAAAGGTATAGTCATATTTTAGGGTGGGTTGTTAGGGACATCATTCTGAGCAACTTTTACTATGAAACCGATTTGATCACAACAACTTTTCACTTCTCTACATATAAATAATAATAATAATAATATAGCCTTTTATTCCGAATTAAGGTTCACAGTTATTCAAATTTTAAATTTTATCTTTCTTAAGGTTATATGGTGTCCCTTAACTCGGTGTGCCTCTTGGCATAGGCCTCCTCCAACTGTCTCCATTCATTCCTATCTGCTGCCACTCTTGTCCAATATGGTCCCAATGTTAGCCGGATATCATCCTCCCATCTTCTTGTTGGACGTCCCCTTTTTCTGTTGCAATCTCTTGGATACCATAGTGTCACTTGTTTGCTCCATTTGTTTGTGTTGCAGCGTAGCATATGTCCTGTCCAGCCCCATTTTTGATGATCTACTCGAGTAAGTATGTCGGTCATTTTGGTTTTATTTCTTATCTCTGAATTCCTTATTCTGTCTTTTAGTTTTACTCCCAACATACTTCTCTCCATTGCTCGTTGGCAACTAGCGAGTTTTTCTCGGTGCTTTTCATTTAGGGCCCAAGTTTCACATCCATATGTTAGACAGGGAAGGACACATATGTTAAATGCTTTTGTCTTTAGCCGTATGCTTATTTCTTTACTCTTCATGATCTCTTTGAGTGACCAATATTTTCTCCAGCCAGTTGCTATTCGTTTGTCTATCTCCTTTGACATCATATCATCTGGGGAGATAATTTGCCCCAAGTAAACATACTCTTTAACATATTCTAATGCATTTCCATCCACTTCTATGTCAACCTCTTCGGAGTTATTCATCATTTTTGTTTTGCTTGCGTTCATTAGGAGTCCAACATCTCTGCTTTTATCTGATAGTGTTTGAATCATGACTTTTAATTTGTAAGGGTCTTCTTCTAGTAGGACTATGTCATCAGCAAATCTCAGATGGTTTAGGTGGCTGCCATTGATGTTAAGACCAAACTCCTCCCAGTCCAATTTTCTGAAGATACTTTCGAGCACAGCATTGAATAATTTGGGGGATAATGGATCTCCCTGTCTGACACCTCTGTTGATTGGAAATTGTTCACCTTTTGATTCCAGTTTTATTCGGCTTTTACTCTTGTCATATAGGTTTTGAATTGTTTTTATGTAAGTACTCTCCACTCCTTGTTGCCATAGGCTTGTCCATATATGTTTGTGGCTTAGACTGTCGAATGCTTTAGAGTAATCTATGAAAGCAATGTAGATAGGTTTCTGGTATTCATTATATTTTTCTAATAGTTGTTTTATAGTGTGGATATGATCGATTGTACTAAATTTTCTTCTAAACCCAGCTTGTTCAACCGGTTGATTTTCGTCGAGCCTGTTTGCTATTCTATCCAGAACAATCTTTGCGAAGATCTTGTATACATTTGAAATGAGAGATATGGGTCTGTAATTTCCAATATCATCCTTTGCACCTTTCTTATACAGAAGTATTATGTGGGATTCTGCCCATTGGCTTGGGATGTAACCGGAGTGTAGGATGTCACTGAAGATCTTTGCTAATATTGGGCTTATTTCTTCAGCTGTCCCTCTCATGAGTTCATTTGTTATACTATCAGGTCCAGGGGCTTTTTCCATCTTTTGACTTTTAATGGACTTCTCTACTTCAGATATTAGAATTTCTGGTATTTCTTCTATTTCTCTTGTTGTGTTATCCTGCTGAACGCCTCTGTCTGTTGACTCTGTACTTGGTAGTTTAGCATATAGTGAACGGTAGTAGTCTGTTGCTAAGTTTAGGATTGTAGGACGGTTTGTAATTTGTGTTCCATTCTTCTTTAAACTTGGTATCCATTCTTTTCCTTTTTCTTTAAGTTCTTTAAGAGCTTTTCGTGTACCTCCCGTTTTGGTAATATGCTTTTCTAGCGTTTTGGTTCTTCTATTTTTCCTATCCTTTCTCATATTTTCCCTAATCTGTTTGCTGAGGTTTGAGATGTCTCTGAGATTTTCTTTCCTGTTTCCTTTTGATATTAGATTTTTTCTATCTTCAATGAGTTTGAGCGTCTTTTCACTTAGGTAATTTTCTTTACTAATTTTTGCTATTGTGTCCATTTTTTGTTCTTTGATCCTTTTTTCTACTTTGTTATATTTTTCGTTTAATTTAATATCTGAAGATACAATTTCCATTAGGTTTTCTGCAGTATATTTTTTTATTTCTTTGTTAGTTTGCTTTGGTAGATAGTTTGATTGGGTTATTCTCGGTCTAGGCTTTTTTGGTTCACATTTAATTAAGCAACTACGTACCATACGGTGATTGGTGTTAAAATTTAGGTTTTTTATTACACTTGTATCACTGAATAAGTTTGCTTTATTTGTTATTATATGATCGATTTCATTCTTGACCATTCCATCTGGGGATATCCAGGTCCATTTAGTTTTTGGTTTCTTGTAAAACATGGTGTTTAGCAGTGTTAAGTTATGTTCTAACAGGAACTCTACTAGTTTTTCTCCACTGTTGCTTCTTTTCCCGCTGCAAAATTTTCCTATCGCATGCTCTTCTCCGGCTCTCCGATCACCTACTTGGGCGTTGAAATCTCCCATAATTACTATGTTGTTTTCAGAGTGTTTTTCAGTAACTTCTTTTAAATTTTCATAGAACTCATCTTTTTCTGATTTTGTGGCTTTTTCTATTGGTGAGTAGACTTGTATGATTGTCCATTGCTTCGCATATTCAGACATGTTGATATGTAGAACTGCTATTCTGTCTGATATTCCTTCGAAGCCAACAATCTGGTTTTTGAATTTTGATTTTACTAAGAAACCAACTCCTCTTTGTCCAGCTATTTCTCCTTTGTAGTACATGATATAGTTGTTCCTTTCTTCTATTCCTTCTCCTATTCTTCGCATCTCACTTATGCCTAGGATGTCCCATTTAATCTCTTTAAGTGCTATCTCAAGCTCTTGGAGGCTTTCTGGTGTTCTTAAGGTTCTCGTGTTTAATGTGCAAAAATAGTGACAGTCTTGTTTCATTTTCTTATTGTTTGTTTCAAAACTCATTTTAGGGCTAGTTTTAGAGGTGTTATGTTCTTCCTCGGGGGTTGGAGGGTGTTGGTCATACTTCTCCGCGATGACCAGTCGTACTGGAGAAGGGACCCTTCTCTACATATAGGTAGGTACAAATCAGCTGAATGCCCGGACCAAAACATATGGAGCAATGAAAAATAAAGTTGCTTTGATCAAATCAATTTCATAGTAAAAGTTGCTCAGAATGGTCTCCCTAACAACCTCCTAAAATATGACTACACCCTTCTGTTACACCCTGTATGTTAATGAATGCAGAATGTCTATAGGCCCAGGGCTCAGAAAAACATGTGTCCACTCACCAATGCAAAGTCAACATGAATCCATCCTGAGTTTCCATGTGTGTCTTCCTCCTCTTCCTCTTTTTCCTTGTCAATAAGTTTAATGCGATACCCGGACAGCCTCATTGCTGCATCCACAGCTGCTTCTCGGTCAAACCGGATGTGACAAAAGTTCTTTTTTGACAATCTCAAGGTGTTTATGTGGCCATACATCTCAAATATCTCCCTCATTATGCTTTCCTTGATTTTGTCTGGGAGCCCCCCGACAAAGATGGTGCGGCACCCAGCAGGTCTCTCCCTCCGCGGGGGATCAGGTGTGCCCTGAGTAGGGGGAGTGAGCCTGCAGGTTTTGAGGACTATCTCTTTCTTCTCTGGGAGTTGCATCATGTCCCCTGTCATGTTGGGATACATACCCATGGCCATCATGGAGGGATCCATCATCATCCCTCCCATCATATTCATATTGCTCATGTCCATAGTGCCCGTAGTTCCCATTGCTGGTGTCATGGTTTGGGCCATAGGGCTCATTTCCATTGGCTGTTGCCCCATATCCATACCAGAGTTACCTGTCATTCCTGTAGCCAAACCAGCTGCTATTCCTGCTGTCATACCACCGGTCATTCCAGCAGGCATACCACCTGCCATTACTGTGCCCATACCACCAGTCATACCTGTTGCAATATTTCCTGTCATTCCTGTCCCCATGCCAGTTGCCATAGCTGACATGTCCATGTTTGCCATGCCGTTTCCCATCATACCACCTGCCATCATCATGTTAGGGTACATCCCAGACATTAACATATTTCCTGGAAAAGATATTAATTGCAATGTTATAACAAGAAAAATTACTGACGTCGCGGATTCTACCCCATCGACATTCTTACTGACGCCATCAGTAAATCACTCATGTTTTATGTATAAATAGGTAGTGGTTGCTCTTGATATAGAAGTAACTATCCTATTTTATAGAATCTCTACATAACACAATGCACACCAAAATTACAGTTGGTTGGTTTGGAACTTTGGTAGGTAGCTTCAATAGCTTTAGATAGAATAACGAGGGGAAGGACTTTAGTTCCTGACCTACTGAAATTGACCTTGGGAGGGGGGAAGGGGGGAGGGGGGAGGTGGGGGGATGCCCCCCCTACTACTCCCCCCGAACGGAACTGTATAGTTTCTGAGTTATGATTTTTTTAATTTTTGGAGGTTACATAATATAAGGACTTTAGATCCTGACCTACTGACCTTGACCTTGAGGGGGAGAGGGGGGAAGGGGGAGGGGGGCAGATGCCTCCCCTACTTCTCCCCGCGGAAGTGCCTAATTGCTGAGATATGATTTTTTAAAGATTTGAGTTTTGAAGTTTTTTTGCATTGTTGGGCGGGGGAGTTGGAGGGGATGAGGGGTTGGAGGGGGGGTTGCCAGAAGTAGGGGGTCGCCTCGCTCCGCTCCGCTTCGCTCCGGCTCCCGGTTCTGCTTATAAGTGTGTACCTAACAAACCTATCTTTAGTTTTTAAACAGGAAGTAACCTATAATTGATCCAATCGGATTCAAAATGGCCGCCCAACCAACAAAAACTCGGACAGACAACACCCCAAATGCACTCCGTTTCAGAAAAATTACAACTTTTAATTTATCAAAAGTGATATTTTACGTTTAAAATAGATTCATCTTTTCAAATATGCATACAACGAAACGTAACTAATGTATTTTGACCACAGACCATAGATTTTGACATATTTTTTGCGTTTTGTTACATAATTTTACAATATTTTCAGATTTTCAAAAAATCATATCTTAAAAACTACTAATTTCCGTTACCTGAAACTTTCAGGAAGATGATTAAATGACCCCAACTATACGCTAAAAAAGTTTTGACAGCCTAGTCAATAGGTCAGGAACTAAAGTTGAGCCTAACGAGGTAATAATAATAATAAAATACAAAATAAGAAACCCATATTGATAAATAAATACTAGAGATACAAGACAATATTGTAGGCCTCAAAAAGAGAAAATTTTCAAAAAAATCACAAGTTGGTGCTTCCGCCCCCACTGTGACCAAAAGCCTAGCTAGGGATTTTCTTCCTGGACGGATTCGCTTCCAGCGTCGGTAGACGATGCCCTTTGGCCAGTAATAACAATGTTTACCTACCTGGCTGATACATGCTGTTCATCATCATGGGATTCATCATATCCCCCTTCGCATCCATTGACTGGTTTGAGTTTGAAGATGATTTGGCTCCTCTTCTTCTTCCCACATTGCTGACTGGCGACCTTGAGCGGTCCCTCTTCCTATTTCCTACATAGGAGCAAAATTACAAAATGTAACAGAGGTGTTTTCAGATTCTAGGGATTGTTACAGCGTGTGGCCGTGTGATTTCTATAATTCAGTATTTACCTCCAGAAGCCATTTCGATGGTGAAATAGTCTGATTGTTTTTGCCGCACACACTTTTCAATCAATGAATCATAAAAATCTACTGAATCGGTAGGTACATTATGTACCGATGCGATGACTGATCCGACGAAATAAAAATGCGATGCGGGCTGCGTGCGTGCGGAGTAGTGCGGACTCCACAGAGAAAGTAGCTAGCGGACTCAAACAAACAAATCAAACAAAAGCAAAACCATAGCAAAACCAACTCCTGACTTTTTCTTTTTATCTCCCGAGGAGCACGAGTTTGAGTCACTTGACTCACTCATAGAGGTGGGCAGTTCAAACAATCGCTAAACCACTCGATTGTAGAAATCATTCAATGTATTCGAATAATCCTAAAACAATCGATAACCGAGGAAGTCGTGAAGCGTGAGCAGTCAGTAGTTTAGTAGTTTCATTCGTTTGGATTTCCGATAGTTTTAATTAAGCTCATGTAAAAGTAAACTCTATGCTCTGAGAAAAAGAATCTAATTTTGTGTGGAACATTCTATCAGAAAACTATCGAAATTCATGAATACTACTAGTGTGTATTCGATTGTTCGTATACTTTATTGCGCCCCAATAAGGAACAATTTTAATTGCGTGTACGAGTGAATAGAAAGATAAACGAAACAAACTAGTGTAAGCGAGAAAGAAATATAAACAACATGGCATCGATTGTGAATAACAATTGATAATCCCGAAATCGCTAGTTTATGTTTGTCACGCAAAAGTGATCTTTATGCACTCAGAAAATATATCCAATTTTGTGTGGCAAATTCAATCAGTAACCATCGAATTTCACAAATACTACTAGTTTGTATTCGATTGTTTGTAAAATGTATCAACGTAGACTTTATTGCCCAAAAAAAAACGCTCAATTTGGTATGGCAAAGTAAATGAATGAACGGTTTCACTCAATTGTGTGAACTAGTTATCGATTGTTTTCAAAGTAGATTGTTAATACTATTCACTATCAAACCACTCGATTGTTTGAACTAATAACAATCGCCCATCTTTACTATGGGCTGCGTTCAAGATCGGTCAAAAATTACTTACTCTGTGACGACAACAGACTGTGTCATATGAATTCATGTCTATACAAAGCCATCTGTCGGCAGCTTTCAGAACTATTTTTAGCTTTTAAAAAATCCCCTATTCTGGAAGGATATCGAGATAAAACCGGTATTTCAATCGTAAATCGGTCGGCTACAATACACCAGTATTTCAGAAAAAATATAAAGTCAAAACAAAAAACTTTCAAATTCAAAGTGTGGTGGGTCAGACAGAATCAGGATTTCATAAAAAAGCGATTCAGCAGGACTTTTCAATGTTTGTTTTAGCTGAAATGAAAGATGTAATAAGAATAGAACCTGAACTGTTCCACCAAAGTTTGACGGAATCAATTACCACACTATTAAACAGAAAACTTGCAAACAAGGTATTATAACCTGTGCCTGCATATATTTCCCGAATGTGAATATCTCTTTGTCGAGCAATATTTTGTATAAGACCATCATTCCTTGACCTTTCTATTTTCAATCTTTGTTGTTGGCTCAAGGCTCTACTCTTGTCTTTATTTACTTTCCAGGTAGTATTAAATGTAGGCCTATGCATAGCTCTATTCGACATTACAGACATAGGTCATTCACACATACTTCCAGGAGATGGCTCATCACATACTGAAGTTAAGTTCCGATATATAGTATTCCGGCCAGTAGTGGAAGAAATTCTCACGGGGAAAATAAGAAGTTGCAGCAGAGAAGGAGTACATGGTATAATATAAACAATTTCTATTACAAAATGATAGCTTGGTAACCTTATTTACATAATTATATTTTCATTACAAATATCATACTTTCCAGTCACACTTGGCTTCTTTGATGACATATTGATTCCTGTAAATGCACTACAGCATCCATCAAGGTTTGATGAAACAGACCAGGCCTGGGTTTGGGAATATCCTAAGGAGGATGGAGACAAACACGATCTGTTTATGGACTCAGGTATTAAATAATCTATTTATATTCTTATAAGTATTTAATTTTATGTTTCTATATGTTTATTGTTATAAAGTCAAAAGTTTATTTTTTTTATTTTTTTATTTTCTTTATTAGGAAAACAAACAGCTTAATCTATTACATAACAAAAAAAACAATGAGTTAACACACAAGCCAATAAAGTTTTCACAAAAAAAATTGACAAAGGTACTCAGAACAACACTAAAATGTATAGGTACTTGAATTTGTGTATAAAGTTACCAACAGAGGGAGATATTATGGTTCTACAGTAGGTAGTTCTAATTTATATAAAATATATATGTACGAGTGCTTATGTACTAAAAAGGTGATTAGAATAGAATAGCAGATCCGCACCGAAATAACCCCTAGCACCGCGTAGCATACCAAAGGCGACCCAATACAAATCCGCTATTCTATTACATAGCTTTTAAGGTATTAAAAATATTTTTCCTAAAACTGATGGGTGTTTCATGAAATATATCAACTATCAAAAGTTAGTGAAGCAAGTCTCAGGGGGTTATGTATATGTTGCAGGGAAATGATAGAATCAGGGATTTAGCTAAATTCCTAGAGATTTTATCAAATCCCAGGAAATGATAGAATAAAGATATGATTATAACATTTTACTAGGGATTTCGCTAAATCCCTGAACTGGTTCAGTGAAATAACAAAAACTAAGTTTGTATGTTAAATCACATGTTTATTTGGCAATATAGGTAAGTAAGTATTTTAATTACATAGGGTGTATACATCATGAGGAAACCTTCATTAATCCATAGCTGCGGCGATGGGCTAGCCCCCTGTCACGCCAAATGGAGTATTGAATCACTGGCTGAAAGTGGGCACAGTTGTGCCTCTGCCACCCCATATGGGAAAAGGCGTGTTGCTATGTTATGTGTTTCTTGTTGTATAGGTACAGTTTTAATCAATTAATATAATTAATTAAAAAGACATTGAGGTTTCTAAGAAAACAAAAATGGCATTTAGAATCTGGTATGTAAATTGAAGGGTCGGCAGAAAAGTCAAAAAAGTGAACTTTACCGGAGAAGGAAAAACCTGATTAAAAAACTATGTGTGTGTTGTTTGTATATTTTATGCATGTGTAATTACAGTATTATTTTGCCTAAACTATATAGACATTATTATTATTATTAACCTATAGCATCCCACTGCTGGGCAAAGGCCTCTCTTCCCCGTTTCCATCGCGCTCCTGGGCCGATAAACATTACATGCATAAAATATACAAACAACACACACATAGTTTTTATTCAGTTTTTTCCTTCTCCTGTAAAGTTCACTTTTTTGACTTATGTACTTTAGTCTGCCGACCCTTCAATTAAGCCTGTCAGGGAGATCTCTTACAGCTTCACAATTTACCTTACAATGTTTCAAACCTTTGCAGGTGAAACAATTCGGTTTCGAGTCACAAATGAAGCATTTGAGGAATGCTTACCAACTGGTCCACCCGGCACAGAGAGCGTAGTACAAACAGTGGCGCCATATAAACTGATTGGGGGAATCAACGAGCCAGGACTGGGATTGCTGACATGGTGGGAAGCGCCAAAAGATGATGATGATGATGAAGAAGAAGAGTCCAATGAAGAAATGGAAAATCAAAAATAAATGTGGTAAATGTAATGATCTGTTTCATTTACCATTTTAGGGTTCCATAACCGAAGGGTGCCAGACGGGACCTATTATTACCACAGATACTATAATATTTTACTAATACAGATAGACCACCTATGCCCTATCCAACATAGGATGATCTCTGACAGCTTGTCACTGTGACTTTACTAGGCATGGGGATCATGTCGATACAGATTATCGATATTCTAACTAAAGTTTCTGAATGTATCTAGCAAATGAAACAAAAGAATGTTGTAACATGTTTTTATTCTTGTTAAATCGATTCACAGCCCAAATCACCATCATCAAAGTCTGATTCGGACTCGCTGGAGCAGTCTTGTAGAGACTCTAAATTTGGCACATAGGTTCTTTAGAAGGTCTGGGGTGTACTAAGAAAGGATTTTTCAAAACTGACCTCCAAAGCGGGTGAAACTGGGGTGCAAAGTTTGTATGATAGTCCGTCAGTTTTGAAGTAATGTTCTTTAAATTTTGCGTTTAGGATTTATTTTTATTTATTGAAGTAAAACTTCTTGGGGCACGGGGGTAAAATTTATTTAACCTCTCAACTGTGGGTTATTCATATATTTGCTTTTCACTTGCTACTAGCCGGGTGCTATCACGAGTGGCTAAGAAATGTAACGGAAATTGGAATCGGTGACGTCAGGGTCGGCTGAAGACTTTTAAAACCGCAACTATTTTCAATACGGTTTTTAACTAATCAGATAAGATAATAATACATTCGTACAATAAAGAATGTTAATTAGTGAGAGAAAAACCTGATGAAACGTTAACAAATAAAAATTATTTTAAGCATTCTTCCACGAGTTCTTGATTTCCGGTATGGCCAAGATGGCGCCGCCGCCGCCGCTGGCTGGGGCAAACACTGGCAAACAAAACCAGTGACGTGACCAAAAACTACTTCGTTCAACCTCTTTGTTGGAACCGGAACTTATGTTTGACAGCTGTGCGATGCGATCCATACAGTTTGTAAGAAAAGAGTTTCATCAATGTCACATACGGGTCGATATGGATTTCTAAAATGATGAACGAATCGTTTTGTGGTCGGTAACTATGGAATAGGTACCTAAAACGCGCTGCGTAGTCGTGCAACGGGCAGCTAGTAATCGCATAAAGTCACTTAGAATCATCCAAATGTGATATTTAGTTTTCAAGCAAATTCCGATGTGATGGATGGCTGCATTAAGACTTCTTGAAAACAATAAGTAGGTACCTAGAACTGTTCTAAAGCCACTTTTTATTATATAGTGCAGTTCAAGTCACAAATTAGCAGTTTAGCTACTAAGTACGTGTTATACCTACCTATTTAATGTTTATCTGTAGTAAACGGCCAAAGCGAGGTCTACAGTTTACAGAGCCATAAGTTTAATGGCTTATTGTTTCGCTTATTTGTTTGTATGTAATTTTTGTAATACATATTTTAAAGTTGAATTGTTGTTATAACTGTTGAAATTATACGATTTTGATTTTAATAAGCTTTTGTAATTTTAAAGTTAATGCTTCATGCCAGTCAATAATGTTGAAGTAAAATATCAAAATCGAGGTATGTCGTATGGCGGACTAAGGAAATGTCAAGAATAAAATTAAATAAGAGTTACGTCATCGCTTCGCGATGAAGTAACCCTAAAAAATCCTAGCAAAGTAGGTATGTATAGGTTAGCGGGGGTAGCATAAGGCACGCCAGTCACCCCAGCCACGCATTTTGTCACAATTTAATGTCATATCATAATGAATGCGCGCTATTTTATGGAGAAACATCATTGAGACGCGAAAGGAGTTGGCAATTTGGCAAAATGACTGCCCCAGACATGTACAAAGACTTCTCAACAGCCAATTAATAGCATTTAAATATTCTCTCATAAATTACTGCGTCTTTAGTTAGTTTGTAGAACTTGAAGGAAATGATTAAATAATTATGAGTTGTCACTTCATACTCTATGATTCCGCCATTGATTAGTGACTTTTTCCATCGTTAAAAATAACATGCAACATAATTGCCAACTAGCAAAACTGTTGAAAACAGGAGGTTTCCAGAGGAGTGGCTAGATGGCGTTATGTTGCATGTTATTGCAAAATGGTGCTTATTTCTAGCGACGGCAAAGGTCACGGAATCATATTGGAATCACGGAGTATTGAGTAACAACTCTTATTTACCTATATTTAATAATTTTTTTCTTCAAGTTCTACAAACTAAATACAGACGCAGTAAATTAAATTTATGAATGAATATTTAAATGCTATTGGCTGTTGAGAAGTCTTTGTACATGTCTGGGGCAGTCGTCCATATATTGATTTAGCCATCTTCTTTGTCATTTATCTGCGCGACTGAGGTGAGTGGCAAGCCTTATGGTAGCCCCGCAGGTACACATTAACTTGGAATAGTTGAAAATACGTACTCGATCAATTAAATAAAGGGACTGGGCACAGAGACAAGCAAAGCAATGCATACATTTGAGCGAGACGGCTTAAAGACGTGACGTCAGATGGTATATAATCTGAGCGAGATGCAAATAGTAGTGACACTATTGAATGAGTTAAGTATATCACCACGAGCGCGACAAATTGTAGATAAGGAATGGTGGGAAATAAATGACATGACGTATTAAAAGTAAGTACAAGTATAAAATAATTTCAAATAATCGGACGTCTGAAACTTAAAAGTAACTTGAAGCAGAGATTGGATCTCAAAATTGGAAATTTAAATCTCTTTTAGTATAGGTAGGTATAGGTGTATAGTATAGGTACCACTTAATGATCTAGCTACAGAAGTTTTACTTCTAACACGTGTACGGTGCTACACGCGATTTTTTTTTATTTATTTATAGGTACCATTTTATATTTGTGCCATTACAGCAAACGAGCCAAGGCGGCACAAACAAAACACAAAATTACTAATTAAATAATTACAAACATCATACAAAACGTATTCACATAATCAAAATTTAAATAATTAAATTAATTCCAATTCATAAATAATTAAATTCAAGGATGACAACGATTGAATACATGTCTCAGGGTTTTTGAAAATTCTACACCCTAGGGGGTGAAAAGGGGGATGAAGTTGTGTACATAAAGTCAACGCACAGCCCAAACTGCTGGGTCTATAGACTCCAAATTTGGCACATAGGTTCTTTATAAGGTCTAGGAGTGCCCTAAGAAAGATTTTTTTTTTCAAAAACGGGGGTCCAAAGTTTGTATGCAAAAGCGAGATTAGTTAGACCATTTTATTAAAAAAGTTTTATTACAGCATTTATTGTCTTTCATACAAGGTGACTACCGCATGGCCCATGTATATTGTTAGACTTCACTATTTTCATTCACTGAGGTGGGCACTCTACTTTTCATCACCCTCTATGAGAAAAGGAGTAAGTAAGTAATCAATAAAATACCATATATGTTTAGAATTTGAATTATATATTTATTAATAAAAAATTTACACAAACTTACTTACAACGGAAAATGAAGGAATACATGTGCAAAAGAGATCTCTCTATCAAGAGATTCATTTCAGCAAACCTAGGATTGACAGGAAAAAATCAGACAACAAGTAGACCGATGTGAATCAAAAACATCAAATACTTAAGTTAAGTCACAGAAGAGATAATAGTACTCCGTACAGAACGGCCACTCCCTTCCCCGCGCTGATTCAGATACCGCACCCCACCCCTGGCGTCTAGGGACTGGTTGAAATATCAATAGACGCGGCTGAACGCCTGACGAGTGACCGCGCGTATACGGTGAATAATAACCGGTAATATAATATGGTGAAGTTTTGTGCATTATTTGTGTGTCTGTGTCTCGCTCGAACCCTGTCCTGTAGTGGTTTGGTTGTTTTGAATCCCTCAGAGACTAGGTACCTACTTAATATAAAATTCGAATATTGTACAATCCTAACGATGTTTTTACATAGGTAGGTACCTACCTACAGTTCACGCCAAGTGTCTCTTACCTACTTCAGAATAAGTAATAGCAGGTAACAACAACATAACATAGCTTCACGCCTTTTCCCATAAGAGGTGGCAAAGGCACTGTGCCCACTTTTAGACAGTTATTCGATACCTACCTACTCCATTTTTGTAACTTAATGTATGAAGGATCAAAGTGAACATTAACATTTTTTAGGATTTCAATGAGAACCCGACTAGGTACCTGTTTAAACGGCAGCGCCCCTACAAAGTCACTTCATAATAATGCAAACGCTTGTGTTCGGGTCGCGCCGTCGTCTTTCGGTTCGCCCGACGCAAATCGCTGCATTTGCCGCGCTACCAGCCCTAGCAATATTTACGCACACATTTGCACGTATCAAACATCATTTGGTCATGTAGTAGTAATAGATGCTTATTTTACGAGCGTTCTATGGAGTGTCCGAGGTGTGGTTAAGTACTTAAAATATTATAATCATAAATAATACTAATAAATTTTACAATTACGGAAAATATAAATGTACTGCAATGAACATATTCTTAAAAGTTAAATCATTAAGCAATTCGTTAACTTCGTTAATTAACTATTAACGGATTAACCGTTTTGTGCCCAGCTATGCTAGCTATGTTATTGATAGCTTGGGCACACAGAATCAGAATACTGACTACAAAATTTAATTTCTATGAAAAATTAAAGACGAAGATTGTTCTGTTGTTAGTATTCCGAATCCGGTATTCCGAACGTGTGCGCCAAGGCTTACGAAAAGGTAGTTAATATATTTTCAAAAACATTACATAAGTAGGTTCGGTACCTAGTAAAAGTTTCTACCGAAATTAATTGTAAAACTTACTACGGCACTTCCTCAATCGGTTTCCCTCCTTCGATGAGCCAAGCGGTCCCACTCTCTGCCCTCTCAAAGACATCAACTGCAGCCGTTCCCAGCACCTCTACTTTCTGCCAGTTTTGCATCTTCATGTACTTGGTCAGGTCTTCCAAGAAAAACTTGTCATCGTACGTCTTTACACTAGCAGCGCTCGCCAATTTCGTCTCAGTAAACCCTGGGCATATAGCCACAACTCTCACCCCACTTTTCTTCAAGTTATCTTTATGTCCGAGGGATCTTGTGAAACCCATTACAGCGTATTTGGACGCCATGTAGACGGGAACGCTCGCTGAACGTCGGTATCCGTATATGGAAGCAAGGTTCACGATGGTCCCGCCCTTTCCTCCAAGGTCCTTTCGCATGTGGTCCCAGAACTTTAGAGACCACCCGACCAGGTATGTCACGTTAATGTCCAGACACTTTTTCCATGCTTCGTCGTTAAGTATCCCTGCGTTGTTGATAAGGATATCTACTGTTTTGTAAGCCTGGAAGATTATTTCCGGTACAACATCCAGATCTGTGGTGATGTCACATTTAAAGAAGACAGCTTTGGTCGCTCCATGTTTGATATTCAGAGTTTTTGTGGCTTCTGTTCCTAATTTTTCGTCAACGTCAAGGATTATGGTGACCTTTGCACCTTTTCTGAGATAGTTATCGGCTATTTGATATCCGATGCCGGTTGCTCCGCCGGTGATCACTACCACTTTGTCTTTCAGTGATTTCTCAGTCATCTTGTTCTGATCAGTCGACTGCTCTAGAATGGTGCGAAATAAGTAGAGGTCTCTTTTATATAGATATCCTATCAACACGTGTGCGCTCGAGCGTAGGACGCAAACAGTCACACACAGATGCATCATATCACGAATTGCATTGAAATCGTAGACTGCGGCACTTTGCGGTATTAGAGAGTAGAAGTAATGTAAGCCACACATATTTTTAAATCAAAAAGTAAGCACATTAGACTCGAAAAAAATACTTTTATATGACCACTACAGGTAGACCCTGAATCTCCGATAATAGTCGATAGAATAGAAGACGCATTGACTCAGCCAGCCAAGGGGGTCGCGTTCCCCAAAGGGGTCGACTCCAGCAGAGGGTGATGTGGGCTCAGCATGATGATGACGAGATCATTAGGATCGTAATGTTCGTTACCCCTGAGTTAACGCAATATTTGTGGGTGCTCACCCACAAAATTAGCATGAATATTTTTTTCATACCTATTACCAACTTTATGCCACATCCATCTACTATAGAATAATTAGTTCATACTCGATGTTGGTGATATCGTCAAACGTCAATTACAAGATAAGTCGGCGTCAGGATGGCCGGTCACCAACTTATACTAAGGTATATGACATATCTATTGGTATATCTATCAAGTAAAGAGAGGGTCGGCTCTGAGCAAACATGTTTGTTTTTAATTAAATTATCAGAACAAGGTCAAGTTCATAACGAAAGCTGCTAACAACGTACGTTATCTGTATAGTTAATAGTTATACCTCAATAACATATACCATTAAATAAACTAGACTGTTCGGATGTTTTTTTCTCTAATAATTAGCATTATATTATATCTCATGGTTAAGCTAAGGATTTATAGAGGAATATATCTATACCTTGAAGGATATGAATAGCTTCGCACAGGGAACCTTATAGCAAAGCATAAGCTGATTTTCAAGGAAACTACAATTAACATGATCGTCAACAAAGTGTTTTTAATATTCATATCATATCATATTACATCGCTTCTTATTTTTTTTTATATTTTTTGTATGCTCGTTTTATATCATATTTTATAATAATAATATTTGTGTATAAGTAGATAATTCAGAATATACTATAAATCTATATACTATACCTATGCGCCATGCTTCACAAAATAAATGGTACTTACAATGGTATAGGTGTCGGCGGCCGATCGTAGAATCGGGCACATCATGATGTGCCCGATTCTAAGATCGGCCGGCGACTTAGGCATCGCAACATATGTTGATGTGAATGGTTTCACACAATGAAAAAAAAAGGTGAATGATGAGGATTAATAGATAACAGCAAAAAATACGTGTGCACCTATAAAACATAATATGCCCATCGATCGAGAAATGTTTGGCCAGTATCTTGGCCGAGCGGTTTTTATAGCGGCCACACTGCTGTTTGTATTATCTTTGGTCATCGTGACATTTGATGTTTATGTCACCGTCAAAGTATGAAATCCGTCATTCTTTAGGTTACACCTGTAGGGTAGGTCAACCGACCAGTAAGTAACACTAGGATGACTGATTTAATTTCATTCTTTGCCGGTAACATAGACTGGCATACACATGGCCAGAGTCTGCTAGTATGCTTACTGAGACAATTCAGTTTGCTTATATGCAAAAAAATTGGTTGTCTGTAAAGTCGGTATACGGACGATAACTTTACGTGATAACGTCATAACAAGGGAAATTAAATCTCGAAGAATTGCGCAACCTCAACACCTACTACTAAAATGTAAACAAAACAAAAAACTCAAAAGTAAGCCGCTGTAGGTTTGAACTCAGGACCCTCCGCGCTGTTGAGTCTTGACTAATACAACTCGGCCACCTGCCTAGTTACTGCCTGCGACGAAAATAGCTATGCTAATAGCTCATACATCAGGTGGAACGTGACACTTTTTCGAACATGCTGCCGGTGTTTCATCGATTTATAAGACTTTATCACGTCAAAATAGTCATTTAGAATACTACGCATAAGTGGAAATTTGATGACGTCTTTTCCTTGAGGTGCCGTATTATAGTCAGTTTGGAGTTACATTCACATTATTTAATTTTTTGCATTACGTGTTTAAGTTTTCTGTTGAGTTTGCTGTCTCTACAAAACAGAACATAGATTTCAAATACCGCTGTCAAAATTCTCGGTCACATCAACATAGGTAGCCTGCGACACCTATACGTAATACATTTTACACATGAAGCAGCAATAAAACGACAGCCATACATCACAATAATAAAATATGCTCACAGCACATATTATAGTATAACAGCATATTCCTAATAACGCCATGATAATAACGATAACAATTGAAACGTCAAACAAAATATAAACTGAGATCAAAGTAAAAATTGTTGATATCCAAAATAGATATTTGTAACGGTTTATATTCTCCAAATATCGCTAGATTATATCCATTGGACCAGTATGACTTTAAAGACACTTATGCATCATTGTCATCTAAAAACTAAATCTACCTTTGGCATTTTACGATTTTGCCTACAGTATAATACTCATTGAAGAAAGCCGCGATACTCATTGATTACGTGCCTGCTGCAGCGAATAATATACAGTATTATTAAATTTTACTGATATGGAGTTTGTTCAAGTTTTGCCGAGTGGTTATTATTTCAGTCCAATTGCATCTAATAACTTAATTATAAACAAAACACATACTTAGGTATAATTCAATACATTTGACCCTGGCAACTTTAACCATTGCGGAATGAAGTGCTAGATTCATATCCTGTTACATACATAGAACGTATTTACCCGTTATTGCGCATATTTACATACTTGACTGGTCATCATTTGTCATTGTACATTTACATACCTACACGCTTAAGTTGCGCCAACTGTTTACGATAAACCAACCAACCATTGACAATTCTTATTTGATCAGAGTGAGAGAAGATAGAGAAATGATTAACATACAGCTATCACTGGTTAATATATTGTATCGGATTGATCGACCAACCAATGATATTCAATCCCATTCCCACCTAGCTTCTGCACTATTTATATAAATATAAAAAATCTGCAAGTAAGTAACAAAATCTTTTATCTTTCTCTTAGGTAAATTTTCGTTTATATAATTAAACTAGATATAATGGTCATATTTGATTTCAGAGATTTATGGCGACCAGCTAGAAAGCGGAATAAGACTTAACCCGAGTACTTTGTAGAGTTGTCAAAGTTTACTTGGGTTATGTCTCATTCCGCTTTCTAGCTAGTCGCACTTCCACAGAAGAGATAATAGTACTCCGTACAGAACGGCCACTCCCTTCCCCGCGCTGATTCAGATACCGCACCCCACCCACACGCCAAAAGATTGTTGGACGAGTATACATAAGCAGTCGTCCTTCAAAACGTCGTGTCGTGTTATAGTCCTAGATGTCAGAGATACAGAAAAAAGCTAGTTTTTCTTTAAATTCAATAGATGGCGTTGAAGACACCTCTCAATTTCACCTTCTCAAAAGCATGGGTGTCATCAACGCCATCTATTGGTTTCAAAACAGATCAGACGGTATCCCATTTTCAGTAGGGTAGGTTAGCGACGGGCGGGCACTGTGGGATTACTTGAAAGTGTATAGCAGCGGCGAGTTTGTGAAGTGGTGCGCATTGCTAATGTGCGCGATGAGCCTGCCATCTAGTAGATGTCTGCCGTACTGTGTGGCCTCTTGGTCGTCCTTCGCGAGTCCGCAGTTGAGCAGCCACTTCACCAGGCACGCGCCCCGGAACACACCCTTGTAAGTGCGCATGCGGAATCTGTGGACGACAAATATGATGTTCGATTACCGATCTGCCGGTTCCGGCAATATTGCCCCATATTTTATATTCCCACAAATGGCAATATTGCCGGCAACGGCATATCTACAACGTGTAAATGAATTGACGCAAAATGAGAAACTAAAGATTACATTCTGAGCAACTTTCGTTATGAAACCGGTTTGATCAGAGCAACTTTATTTTTCACTTCTCCATTCAAATCAGCTGACCCACTCAGGCCAAAATGTACTGGGAAGTGAAAAATAAAGTCGCTCTGATCAAATCGGTTTCATGATGAAAGTTGCTCAGAATGATGTCCTTAACAAAGTAGTTTCTCATTTTGCGTTAATTCATTTTCACGTTGTTGAGCTCGATTATGATAATGTAGATGGGGGAAAATACTAGACAGTTCTATCCAAACGGAGCGAGGAATTCACTAGACTAGTTACCTAGTATTAGATACTGAGAATATGATTGCTCATTTACGAGCGTGAGATGTAAAGTTGACTAAAAATATGTCGTGAGTGAGGTCAAAATGTTACCTCGTGTCCTTAGCAATGGCTTCCTTGCAGCGTTCGAAGTGATGCGTGATGAACTGATCGCAGACATGTTTCGTCTCAAAGCTGAGGTCCTCCACCGCGGGAAGCACCACTGAGTCCGCTCCCGACCTGCGAATGTTACTGGATAAGACTAGTATTTGACCGCGACCTAATTTCTTCTATGAATCCATGTGGAAAAGACTTTACGATATTGTAGATAGATTATATTCTATGGGTCAGATGTTTTGTCTCGACACAATGGGCCATCATAGGCGCTTAGGTTACAGACAAGCACGCATAACGGGAGAGAGTCTGTTATTCTATAGCGGTATAGCTCCCGTCCCGTTCTGCCATCATGGGCTGTCTATTGTATACAGGGTGGAATTTTGTAACACCACCTGGAGGGGAAGTACTCTAAATAACGGAGATTGCAAATTACTTTATTTTTTAAAAGAAACAAAACTTGTCCTTTCATTTAATTTACTATGTTTGTAAGAGAGATGTGATTTTATTTATTTATTCGTATGACATCTCCGAGTAGGAACGTCACAGGCATATATCCAAATTTCTTAACCAGTTGGTGGCGTCATTTGTTAAGGAGATGAAGTCATCGGGGTCTCCAGGGTAAGCCCGAAGGGGGCATTCTGATGTGATCCTTTTGATTGACCCTGTCGATTGACGCCATAAAAGTACAGGTGATGTTTTTTCTAATTTTAGCCGGTTTGATTCCTGGTTGTGGCGAGCATATTTTTCAAAATCTTTGAATGCAGTTTTGTTTCTTTTCAAAAATAAATGAATATTTCCTTTGAAGGAAATTTGCAATCTCCGTTATTTAGAGTACTTCCCCTCCAGGTGGTGTTACAAAATTCCATTCAGTAGAGAGGCCTTTATAGATTATTTTATTTTATTAATAAAAGTGGCCCGAAAAGTTCAGGCCGACCGACGATACACCAAGAGTTGGTTAAACCTTACAAGGCATTGTGTGCCGGTAATTCCTTACCATTTCTTCTTGAGAATCCTGATTGCCGGTATGAAGAACTCGTCCGGATTAAGTCCAAATAGTACCAACATGACCAGTCCTTGTCCGTAGTTCGCCGCTACATCTAGAAACTCGATCTCAACGTAGATCCCGCCATTTTCCTGAGCCATCATACGCCATGTTGTATACGTTATACCCTGGAATAGAGGAATGTGGGTTATAATAAACAACTTATTTAGACTTGAATCGCCTGCTCGGAGTAACCTTTTATTATTATAGGAGGAAGAGGATAACGTTGTGGTCTTACTTATGTTAGGCTTGTTACAAATTACCCAAAGAACCATGCCCAATTTGGGCCCACCGGTGTAGCAACTAGTGACCTGTATCAATTGAAAGGTCTTTCGAAATACATAATTTTATTGTATGGCGGTAACTTCGTATTTTATGGGAGAAAAAAGTTATGATCAAATGAAATGTGATCAAATGTCCAAACAAGGCCATATAAATAATACCAACCGAGCAAGTAGAAACGCTTCTTATCGGGTGATGGGTGGCTCTTTACCTGCTATTATCCTATAGTCTGACAGATGCAAGAGCCTGAAACAAATGAGCCGTAGAACCGGTCACCCATCAAGCTACGGTCCGCGATATATGTTGCTTAACCCATACAATCGTTTGCGATTTACATAGACTTATATGGACATTTCATTTGATCATAACTTTTTTCTCCCACAAGTTATGAATTTACCGCCATACAATAAAATTATGTATTTCGGAAGACCTTTCAAATGATATGGGTCACTAGTTGCTACACCGGTGGGCCCAAGGTTCATACAATTTTGGGCATTGTTCTTTCCACTATTCGTGGGGCGTAAATATGGGAGCAGAGAGAGTAACTTTAGCATTTGTATCGAGCCGACCGCGTCTGCAGAAGTGTCGCGACATTAACGAAGCTCGTCGTCTGCAGTTGAATCGAGCCGACCGCGTCTGCATTAATATGGTAGAGAAAGATAGTGTTCTTTCAACCGACTTTTAAATATGTTGAGTGACGGACTGTCTCTAATAGCCAGTACTCTCACTCACTCACAATGAACATGGTGAGGCTGTACGTCACAATCAGCAACGTATGCTTGAGCAGCTGTGCGCTGTGAGCCGGCGGCGGCGCCGCGCAGTCCAACTCCGCTAGGTAGCGGCAGTCACCTAGCGGTAGCGCCAGAATTTCCCCCCAGGCACCATACAAAAATGTTCCAAACCTTTCGAACAACTCAGCTGCTTCGAACTAGCACCAGGGGGGTTTCACTACGCTGATCTACGGCCGGCTATACGCGCCAGTCGGTCTTGTCCCATGGTTGTCGCTCGGCTCTCGGTGCGCGGGCTAGCCGCGTGAAAACAATGACGCCGAAAACAACTGAGTGCGATGCGCAACCCTGCGTGATCGGCATCGTGTCAGCGGTGTCTAATGGAATATGAACGCTCGTGTCATACGAAAGTTTCAATTTCGCATACGAGCATATGAAGTAGCATAGACAAATATATTTTTTGCACCTAAACTTGACTTTTGTTCGGGAGTGAACCTTCTGTACGTAGTACTATTAGTTATTCTGTGCTAGCACATCCTATAGCTGTCACTCACAATGAACATGGTGAGGCTGTACGTCACGATGAGCAACGTGTGCTTCAGCAGCTGCCCGCCGCGGCCGCGCGTCTGCTCGGCCGGCAGCAGCCCCAGCGAGCCGGCCGCGCGGTCCAACTCCGCCAGGTAGCGGCACGCGCCGGCGGAGCAGCGGCGACTCTGCGAGGGGGGGCAGGCGCACTCCCTGCGGCGAGGTTACATAAACATTTATGGGGCATCCACATTACTCGACGAGTCGCGTGGCGAGAGACGAGGGAAGGAGGGAGGCTGGGAAGTGGTTTGGACACGTACATCGTCCTGCTTCTGCTCCTCGTCCTCGCCCTGCCGCGTGTCGGCTTTTTGGCGCGATTCAAAGGAAAAGGACCCTTGTTACCTAGTGCGGAGCATTGGATTACGTGTGGACGCGCATCTATACTTCGCGAATATTTACGAAATATTCGCGAAGTAGAGAAATGCGAGTCCACACCACTCCGCGAGTACTCGCCGCAGGATGAGGACGAGTAGCAGGATAAGGACGAGTAGCAGCACGAGGAGCTGAGTGTGGACGCCCTATTACATACAGGCATACTTCTGGCCCCACACTAGGATACCCTGTGTCGTGGGAACCAGGAACAGCAGCATCCAAGACCTGGGGACTATTTTTTGTTTTTCTATCCCAAGCCGGGAATCGAACCGGGGACTTCTCGCATGGTAGGCAGAGCCAGAACCGCTGCATCATAGAGGTCGTCATGCGCTGTACATACATATGGCGTAGAAGAGAAGAGAAGTAGGCAGACAGACTATTCTTGCTAGCAAGTGGAGGTCTATGGCCTCGTCCAGAATGAGGGGTTTGAGCAGTGACTAAAGTGGGCGCGAAATATCGAACATATGACATGACTGCTGCGCGTCCACACTGAAGTGACCAGGCGGGTGTGGCCCCGCCGCCGGCTCAAGTCACCGCGCATTCACTCGAGGCCAGAGACTAATATTAGGTCCTTACATATGAAATTGGCGTTTTGCCGTACTGGCCACTTGGATCTCAAATATCTTCTCTATGGTTAGGAATTACAAATTCAAAATACAGCTATTTACTCATGTATTTGTGTATCGAAAATTATAATTCATTTGTTTTATCCTCAATTGTTTTTTTTTTCTTTGCGTCACTCAGTTTACAAAATGGAAAACTTGAAATATCGCGTTATTTAAGAGAACGAGTTCTACCGTGGCACCAGTGCTGCAGAAACGGCTCGAAGGATTAATGATGTGTATGACGACGGTGCCGCATAAGAAAACACAGTGCGTTTTTGATTCCAACGTTTTTGTTCTGGAAATTTCGACCTGCAGAACAAGCCCCGTGGACGGCCGGAGACCAAAGTTGATAATGAAGAATTGAAGGCTATTGTGGAAGCGAATCCAACGCAAACCACGTCCGAGTTAGCTGCAGGCTGCGGTGTTAGTGATAAAACTGTTTTAATCCACTTGAAGCAAATTGGGAAGGTGAAAAAGCTTGAAAGGTGGGTACCTCACGAATTGAGTGAAGCAAATCAACACACGCGCGTTGACTGCTGTGTTGCATTACTCAACCGGTACAATAATGAATGGATTTTAAATCGAATCATTACCTGTGATGAAAAGTGGATCCTGTACGATAATCGGAAGCGCTCATCGCAATGGCTGAACCCTGCCGAACCAGCCAAACCATGCCCCAAGCGAAAGTTGACTCCAAAAAGTTACTTGTGAGCGTTCGGTGGACTAGTGCTGGTGTCGTTCACTACAGCTTTCTTAAATCAGGCCAGACGATTACGGCAGATGTCTATTGTCAGAAACTGCAAACCATGATGGAAAAGCTAGCTGCTAAACAACCGAGGCTGGTCAATCGCTCTAGGCCACTGCTGCTTCATGATAACGCTAGACCACACACTGCACAACAGACGGCTACCAAATTAGAGGAGCTTCAATTGGAATGTCTAAGACATCCACCGTACTCTCCGGACCTTGCTCCAACAGATTACCATTACCATCGAAATTTGGATAACATCTTGGAAGGGAAAAAATTCAACTCTGATGAGGCAGTCCAAACCGCCTTCAAAGATTTTATTGATTCCCGTCCGAATGGTTTTTTTTAGTAAAGGGATCGATGAACTACCTATGAGATGGCAAAAGTGCATAGATTTCATAGGTACATACTTTGATTAAATAAATATATAATGTTTAAAAAAAAAACGATTTATGTACCTCCCATACAAAACGCCAATTTCATATGTAAGGACCTAACATATCCAATAGGCTGCGCCTGCGGGGAATGCGTCTCGCCAAAACGTTTGTTGTATTCAACAAACGTTCGCATACGCAACCTATGTACGATGACGGGCCGCCAGACAGTTTCGCAGCGGCTGACCAATCACGGCTCTCTTACCTCGTCCCCCGCCGCCCGTAAATTGGTGAGTTGTGTTTCAAAGGAAAATGTATCTATGCGCTCTCCACTGGATAAGTGCTCCCTGCTCGAGTCCTATGGCGTTAGTAAAGGCGGAAGCTGGTTCCCGAAAGAGGAGTAAACAGACAGACTTACTCGCTAGCAAGTATGTATGGGAGGAAGCGCGGGCGCATCGTCAACATTCACGAATCTCTTCTTAACCCCTGGTCTGTGTAGTCAAGGATCCTGGTCCCTACTGACTCGGACACATTTTATTGATTTTCTACTTTATGAGAGTATTTTGTTTTATTTTACTCATATCCGGGTATAGGCCCCTCGGTGGGGACATTAATGGGCTACAATTAAATAACTTACCTATTTACTACTTTATTACACAGCAGCAAAGTCTAAAATCTATTAAAACAATACCCTTATTAATCAACTGACCATACACAAACGTCAATCCATGAATGAGTTCAAAGGAATGCACGAATGGTTACAAAAACTCATTCGAAGATAGTCAGTAGTATAACAGTGGCCAAGAATGGAATAGGTTAGACCACTTTATGTTTTATGTAATAATATGAAGAGGATTATAGCAATGAGATCGACACGATTTGCTGCTTTACGACTAACCTTGGAATCTCGCCGATATCCTCAATATCGCCAGAGTTGGTAGTCGCGATTCCGTTCTCGCAGTTAGGATCGTCGGAGCAACAAACGTTACTGGCGCTGCGGGCAGGGGACGGCGAAGCGGTAATAGTTCCGTAGCAACCTGGAGAAAAAAAAAACCTTATAGTCTATTCGTGATAAGAATGCAGTAAAATCATCACTCTCTGGCGGCCTAGCCACGCCCCGTAACCAATCAAATCGTTTCCAATTATCCAGCTAAGTTCACAGTGATCAGTTGAAGGCAAACTTTCGAACGCAAAGGTTGTGTCTTGTCCTGTGAGTGTGTGTTAACAGATTTAAAATTAAATTTCACTGCATTCTTATCACGAATAGACTGTAGCGGAATAATCGTATTACTATTTATCTGTCACCGTAATCAAAGTTTTATTAACTTTGATCACAGATACTATATATCTAGAGGACTAACTATTTGAAAAGCCTATCAGCTTCCAAAACCTTATGATCATAAATGTATAAAATTATACTAATACACATACACCACCTAGAAAAAATATGACACCGGCATAAACTGAGATGCTCCGGAAGCTTCTTTAGTTCGAGGCCATTATCGCTTGGTCTATCGAAAAATTGCAAATACCACGAGATGGCGCTAAGATATATAGGATTTATTCTAAGATTAGCGCCACCTAATGAAATGAAATGAAATAATTTATTTGCGTTGATGTGGTACAGTCATAGTTGTTATTAGTAAGTATAATTATAGAGCGGCACATTCAGCCAATTTGTGGCATGCAAATGGTATTCGTATGTACGTATGACATACCTTCTCTAATATTAAAAAGAAGTATGTTAACTGAAACCATGGCGTATAAAGTACAAATCTTACTCCTCACGCCATCTCTTTTTACGAATGGTTACTAATTCTAATTTGTATGGGATGAGCACCCTGTGCTTCTACACATTACTGCCCGGTTGCCTGGGCGCTGATTAACATGTTGGTAAAATCAGCCTCAGCCAATCACTTGAAACTGATCTAACCAATCTGTTAACTTAAGAGACCGGCGACCGCGTGAATTTACCATACAAACGTAATACAAAAATGATTTGAATTGAGAACTAGTTCAAAGCATTTAGACTGTTAATCGGATTAATACAGTGTTTACGCAGGTTCCTGGTCGTATACCAAGGTTCTTATTCAAATTGCTTAAAAATATTTTTAAATTGGTTGAAGAGGAACCCTGGTATACAGACCAGGAACCTGCGTAAACAGTGTATAAATCCGATTAACAGTCTAAATACGTTAAACTATTTCTCAAATTCAAATCATTTTTGTATTACGTTTGTATGGGAAATTCACGCGGTCACCGGTCTCTTAAGCAGCGCTCTTGAAAACCGGGCGATGACTCGTAGACCAAACAAACAAAAGCGGCGCACAACATACCAAATGCACTTACCGAGTCCATTGTTAGACAGCGAGTTGGTCTGCGACATAGGCTCTGCGTTTTCCACTAGAGTGCTGGCCTCGTCCGGCGGCGAGGAGCCGGCTACCTCAGCCGACAACGACGCGAAGCGGGCGCTGCGGCGACGGAACCGCATGTACACGATCAGGGCACCAGCACTCACTGAGGGAGATATGTTGACGTGTGAGATCGTGTAACGCCGAATATCCAGTATTTACATTTACTTTTCTACACATATTCGTTATTGAATAGGCTTGCGTCCAAGGTAATCCAATAAATCTAGGAACAAGACATAAGTTAAAGCATTATGTACAAAATGGACATCCTCAGAATTGTATATTTCCAGCAGATATATTTTATAAAGTCAATTTTGTGCAAAAAAGACAGCATTTGAAGGCACTTTTACATGACGTCACTCTGTGATTATTTATAAAAATAATCTATTTTGACTTGACAGGCCACAAGTCTATTGTCTAACATTGCTGAGACTTACGCCCGGTTTCCTGGGCGCTGATTAAGATAACAGGTTAGTTAAATCAGTTTCGGCCAATCAAGTGCCCCTGTCTATTTTGAATAATCCAGACGTTGTAAAACACTTGAAAAGAATACTTAACTTGAAATAGCCTCAGGCTATTACCAAATACCGCAGAAACATAGACCAATGCAAACAATCGTATAGGATACGAACGAATAGATCACTTCTCGCAGACTATTACTACCAAGGTACTACATACATACACTTTATAAGTACATATAATTCTATAAAAACACTGAGTATATCTAGATGACACTATTACCGACGAATATAGACAACATAACTACAAACCTGTCAGGCAGAATACAAGCAAGCACAGTCGAATAGCGTCAGTAGCCTTTCCATCTAGATTCCTATCCTTAGCCCGGGTGATTAACAGCACAGCCACCATGACAGCAGGGGCACCCCACGCCACGAAGCATAGTACTGGCCAGATGGTTAGTACGAAGCAGGGTCCGCGGCTCTGTGGATAACCAAACAAGTAGGTCAGAAGGGAAGTATCTCTAGCTCGAGCTTGACCAAAAAATTACCTTTCAGAGGTAAGCAAACCCTTGAGCGGTTTCGCCAAACGCCCGATCCGGATGCAGATTCCGGACGGAGAGAAATCGGACGACGGAAGCCGAATCTAGTGCGTAAACTATCATAGTGATAGTACTACATACAGTGCGTCCACTCCCATACTGCGCGCGGAGAGATGCGGAGCCGGAAACTAATTTAATAGGCATTTTGTCGTTCCATGGTATTGCCAATAAAAATACTGGTAGTACCATAGAACGACTGGCACGCTACCGTCACGCCACCCTTCATGCGCACCATAATCCCGGACGCACTCTACGACTGCTTCGGACCGCATTTTCTCGGGTCCGGATCGGACCGAACCGCTCTCTAAAGTTAAGGATACATCATGAAATCCTACCTCCAGCATAAGAAGTCCGATGGACAGCATGGCGGTCCACAGCAGACACGAGTACATGCTGAAGACTCGCAGCGCCTGCTGGATCATCAGCTGCCACGAGGGCGGCGCGTCGATGGAGGGACCGCCCCAGATCACGCTGATCGCTAGCAGCAGCTGGGAATGATACCTTATTAATCAGCTGCCTTGTGAAGGTATTAGGGAACGTTGTAGAAAGTTTGGCTAAGATGAAAAGGCAATTTGAATGAACAGAGATTTATCAAAGGTCCGTCCAAAGACCACGGCCCGCGATTTTCAACGTACCCACAGCGAGATAAGGTTCAAAACCTATAACAAAACAGAACAATAGATTTGGGTCTTTTGGGGACGCTGGACGGTTGAGTGGTTAACATGCGTTTACGAACCCAGAACCAATAGGGACTTAGTAATAGGGTCATGCATGCGTGTGACATGATATCGCAGTGTGGTGTGTTAATTCCATACAGATTAGAATAAGTAACCTTTTCAATAAATGTAGAGTGAATTCCGTCTCGCAAAAAAGGTAGGTAGGTTCTGCCTATTTTCTAAGCATTTTTAACCGACTTCCCAAAGGAGGAGGTTTACAATTCGTCCGGATGTTCTTTTTTATGTATGTGCCCCGATAGCGCCTAGACGGATGGACCGATTTGGAAAATTATTTTTTTGTTTGAAAGGGTTTACCTTCCCATTGGTCCCATTGACACCAGCTCAGGATGTGACGATGGGATCCTGGAGAAATCGAGGGAACTCTTCAAATATTATAGGCAGACCTATAGTGATTTTTGTGTTTTTCATAATAACTCGTGCAAATGGTAAGCATAATATTGTGATGCGGAACTGTTGATGAAGACCACATATGGCCACCAGAACTGCTCAATACTAGGTACAAATACAATGTGTGGCTGATGGGCAGGCAACGCATAGCCTAATCCGGTGTACCTAGAGCCATGAATCTTTGTACAGAGGTTCCTTAGTAGCGTGGGGTAGCATTGAGATGTGATTTGACAAAATTAAGTCCCCAAGGGGGGGGGGGGGATAAGGGGTTGCAGTTTGTATTAAACTCAATCTAATCAAATAGGGTTTGTGGAAGTCGGTTTTTTCTAAAGTTTACTTTTTGTTTCAATTATTTAAATTACGAAAACTAATGAAATGTCTGAACTTTGTCATTCAAGTTTAATCAGTAATAGTAATTAAATTATAGTATTTGTGGTGATAATAAATAAGACTTGTGGTTGTGGTTATTATTTGTTACCTGAGACAGTAGCAAGCACAGGGTCAGTCGATGCGGCATCCGTTTGTATTTCTTCGTCACTATGAACACCGTCAACACCCACACGACTGCCACCAGTGCCGCGATGGAAATATCGTATCCGAATCGTTTCATCTGTTCGGCGAAGTCCTTGCTGATAGTGATCAGTTGCGCCGACATGAACATCATCGGCGCTGACAGTAGCGTGCACACCACCATTGCAGATGCTATCTGGAAGTCAATTTTACATACTTACTTCAATATGCTTTATTGCACACATGACAATACATCACATAATGGAGAATACATGTATGAAGGCGAGCATATCTTTAGGAAGATATTTATATTACATGCAGTACAAATCCATCGAACCCAATAAACATTAAAATAAACATGTGAGTACCTACAAGGTGTAAATGAATTGACCGGGTAAAAGAACACTTCCTCTCTCTTTCGTGATAGATATTGTATGTATTTTTGTTAATTTTGTATGTATTTAGGTGTATATATTTGCATATTGTGTATTTATTTAGTATTTTACTGTTTTATAAGTAGAAATCTATATTTATTCATACTTGTCATTCGTTTTAGTCATTTGTGCACTGACTTCCCTCTCTTTATCTGTTTTTTTCCTGTCATCCCTAGGTTTGCTGGAAGAAATCTCTTTTTAGAGATAAGCTCGCCTTTGTACATATCCTTCTTTAAATGTTACGTGTTTTTTATGTTTTTTTTGTGCAATAAAGTATAAATGAAATTTAATTAAATGAATTAACGCAAAATGAGAAACTACTTCGTTAGCGACATACAGACAGCGACAACAACAACTTTCACTATAAAACCGATTTGATCTGAGCAACTTTATTTTTCACTTATCCATACAAATCAGCTGACCCACTCAGGCCAAAATGTACTGGAAAGTGCAAAATAAAGATGCTCTGATCAAATCGGTTTCATAATGAAAGTTGCTCAGAATGATGTCCCTAACAAAAAAGTTTCTCATTTTGCGTTAATTCATTTACACCTTGTATGTGCTGGCGCATACATACATTGCTTCTGTTCTGGCATCACACTATTTAGTAGGTAACCCTGTACGGTGTTAACCAGAAGTATTAGCGAATGTACCGATGTATCTCTGTCGAAAAATCTGATCAGATGAAACAAGATATTTAATGGAAAATCAGATAGAAATGTATAATTACCAGATCCATTTCCAGCTGGTAGAGATTAGAGAACACGAAGACCGCCGGTGCAGTCGGTATAGTCCCGTAAAGGAAGGCGTAAGTCGAGAGGGAAAGGGTGTCCGAATCATTTGTACCCGGCCGGAGAGCACTGACTGCCTCCCTCATCACCACCGGAAGAACAATTCTGAAATCAATGTTTTAGACCTGTACAGTTGTAAGAAATCATGGGGAATTTTTTATTACTCCAAGTAGTCAAATAGCTGGCTCACTGTAACGCAAAATGGTGCCTCTGCCTCCCCGTATGGGAAAAGGCGTGACGCCTTAGAATAATGACTCATTTATTAGTCTATCAGTATTTTATCAAATCTTGGTACTCACAATTTCACCATGATCAGAACTATTGGTAAGAGCAGGGCGGGGCCTCTCAGTCTATTCACTTGGCCGACCATGCGGAGTCCCAACAGAAAAAGAGCAGTTGCAGCAAAGGATTGACCAAACACCTGCGAATAATTACACCTCAGGTTAAGACTAAGTGCTCCATCTGGAATGATCCATTTTGTCTAATGGAAGACGTACCAAGCAGATGGTTTTCCATAAGATAGGAGTTACGATACAACACAATCTTTATTAATGAGGGACTATCTAAAAGGAGGGTAGGTACTTACGCTCAATAGACCTTCAATGTAGTTAGAAAGCTGATGCTTGAACAGTACATTGCCAAGGATACCCAAAACTGTCATTACGACAACTGGATTAAAAGCAATTCCTTTCAATATCTGCCTCAATAGCTTTAGCTTGCACATGTCTCCCCTTCGAAGTTCATCCATATCCTGAGCCTGGGAATTCTCTCTTTGTTTGTGTATTTCCATTAACACAAAAGCTACAGGGTTAAGAATAGCCAATGAAATTGGCGCCATGAGGTACAGATATAATGCATACTCAGGGTGTGTTTTCTGGTAGATGGCACTTACTGTAAATGTAAATACGTAACTATTAAGTAACAGGTTTAAGACAAAAAAATTAACAGTTATTCATTTATAGCTGTGACTTACTGATTGGATATCCCAAAGCAAAATCATTGCTTTGTGTGCAGAAAATAGCAAATATGCCTGCTCTTCCCAAATGAGTTGGTTTTGATATAATTAGAGTAACAATAATCACTCCAAAGAATATAACTCCTTTTGCTAACAGTATAGCAACCAGAAAGGTCCAGTTTACAGTGCTGAAGTCCAATTGTGCAAGGGAAAGGAAAATTAGGGATGGTAGAGCAAAAGTACCAACAAATGTTGCTATGCCCTTAGACTCAGTTTGAGATACTATGTTTAGTGAACCAGCTATGTACCTGAAATTAAAGAATCAGTTAAACTACAATTTTGGGAACCATTTCTGTGGCATATTACTTTTTACTTTTATGCAATACAAAGTACTTATTTTTACTAAGACTTACCCGCACAATATAATTGTGAAGCATTGAAAAAGAGCTGGATATAAACTATTAGTTGAGTCATCGGGAAGATCGAGGTATGAGTCAGTGTCCATTTTTTGTTGTTTTAGCTAATTTGGTGCTATTGTGAAGCTTATCTCTTTTGTCCTGTTATTGACATTTTACTGGAAAGGAATACATATAAATTAATATCATCTAAGCACAATTACTACGCCAAACCTTGGGACGACACTGGACTAGAGTGGCACTGGACAGAGGCGAATGGAAACGGTTGGAGACCTATGCCAAAAGGCACACAGAAACTATGTATATTATTAGAAACTGTTTTTAATTGTTCAATACTTATACAAACACATTGTTACCACCCTTTTCTTCTGAAATAAAAGGCTATTATAATACTTATAAAAAAGCACAATTATTACTTATGCAGCTACCTGCCTACTTGTATTTTTCACAAATTATAACAGTGTGAGTTATGCGTATTGACATTATTATGTGTTTTAATTATTTATATGTACCTAATACCAAGCTTCTGTACAATGGACTTATTATAGTTAACAAATCCAAAATGAGAATTTTAGTATTGATCTAAAGAGATGTTACCTACTCTATAACACACAACGCTCAACGAAATCTCTTACAGAAGATCTCATGAACAGTTTCCATATTTTTTATTGCATCCTAAACAATTCTGAATGCTGTGTAAATAACAAATTACGACGAGGCTCGAGACTTACCTTTGGTAACCCGGTATGTTGAGTTATTTGGTTATTTTGTTCCAGATACGGGCGTTCTACAAGGTTGTATAACTTTAGATCACGTAATAAATAGCCAATATCACAACAAATTGCAACATTTCGTTCCGGTTTGAGTCGCAGATACAAATATTTAAATCGATCGATCGACCCACGAATTTGTATTTATTTGTCTTGTCAATTTGTCATAGTCTATGTGCTGCGTTCAAGATCGGTCAAAAATTACTTACTCTGTGACGACAACAGACTCCCCTAGAAAAGCCCGTTTTAAAGGCCCGTTTTCATTTTGATAAGTGTAAAGTGCAGGTATAAAGTGTGGCTGTAAAGTGCTAGCAACGTCTGGACAGCAACTGATTAGTGTGAGTGATTTGATTACTGATCAGCGAAGTAAGGCGAATAGAAGTGTGTTCTATTTTTTTTGCGAGTAGGCACGTCCCGTGCGTCCTGCCTCCCCCTCCACTCACAGCGTGCCTTCACTCGCTGTTTACCTAACAGTGGGACTCCAGTTTGACTGTTTATCGCTCAATAACCAGTTTTTACTAATCAGAACCACTACACATAATTCGACCCTACTTTACACTTAACACTTCACAGCCCCACTGGCAAAACCCACATTTACATTTAACACTACACAGAGTCAAAACGAGCTTCTGCTCAAACATGAATAGTGGCTACATGAACTGTTCACGATTTTCGGTTGGTAACTCTGCTGGCCTTGGTTGGCAGTTGGTAGCTTCTATTTCCGGTGTTCTAGGGAATTAATGTATCTGATATGAATCGATACAACGATTAGACTACTAAATGTATTAGGTATCGTAGTTCGCAGAATTGGCGATCAATGAGGTTTTTAACTAGACAATTTACTTCAACATCCAACGGAGGGCTCTGGAATAATAAAATTCCTGTTTTTTGACGTGACAACGTCTTATAAATTGGTTTGCCGGGTGACACTTCAAGAAACTGCGTTACGCTCCGCTCACGTTATGCGCTCACAATGAGAGCGAGTGAGAGGCACGCGTCCCTTCCACTCGGGCATGGTTAGCCCGCCTAAGAGCGAGAGAGACAGACATAAAAAGTGAAAGGCACGCGTCCCTTCCACTCGAGCTAATAATTTTGTTAATATGAAATTCAGTGCGAGATTCTTTGTATAAATTAATGTTTTAAATATAATTCTTTGTATAAATAAATGTTTTAAATTGTTACTATTATTTCATCCTTCTTCCTACTATACGAATGAATATTCACATTAAAATTATTTTACCACTCAAAGTCGTTGTCACGTAAAACTTTCGCCCGTGTACCGACTTTACAGGCAACCAATTTTTTTTTCCGAAGGGTGTCAAACGGGACCCTATTACTAAGACTCCGCTGTCCGTCTGTCTGTCCTGTCCATCTGCCCGTCTGTCACCAGGCTGCATCTCATGAACCGTGATAGTAAGACAGTTGAAATTTTCACAGATGATGTATTTTTGTTGCCACTATAACAAAAAAGACTAAAAAACAGATTATAATAAATATTAAACGGGGTTCCTATACAACAGACATGTTTTTTTGCCGTTTTAAGGGTACCGTACCCAAAGAGTGCCAAACGGGACCCTATGACTAAGCTCACGCTGTCTGTCTGTCTGTCCGTCATCGGGTCCTACAGCACGAACTTTTATAGCTAGAAAGTTGAAATTTAAAATGGACACGAAAATGCTGAAGAGGAGCATATAAACTATAATCTTTAGCTAATTAACCTTGACATTGTCATTTCGAAATTGCACTCAATGTTTCGAAGGACAATATCTGTAGTGATACGATAGCGATGATAGTATCGAAAGACTAAAAGTTTGAATTCGACTTGTCATTTCATTTCATTTAAACTTTATTGCCCAAAAATATAAAAACACGTACATTGTATTGTCTTGCTTGTCCTTGGTGCCCAATTGCCCACATAGATTATAGGTATCGATTGTTTTCACTGAGTTGTTTCGTTAGTCTATCGTTAATGCTACTTAGATGCCATCACTACTGGTCGCAACTTCCGGTAGCCATTATCGAGTTGAGTCTTCGTTCGTTCGCCGCCGGGTCTGTGGTCTGGTGCAGTGAATGACAAAATATAATTTTCTTCAAATTCTCTCCTAATCGAGAGGTAAGAACATCAGTAATTATTTATACTAATAAGTTTAATCAGACAATATCACTGTGCAGTTGAAATAAGCAAAGTATGCCGTTTGTTCTAGATACCAACTCTACCGTTCACCAGCACTTTTTGACCAAGACCATCACGATGCAGTACAACGGGTTCCACAATCAGCACCCGATGTAAGTTTTACACCTTTTTTGTAAAAAAAATAGTAATCAATATTGGTGTCTAGTATTGGGAACCTTGATGCTTGAAACATGCGCTGTTAGGTACTTCCCAGCCGAAGCGGCCATTTTGTGAAATGTGTTCTCAGCTGATTATGGCCGCAATCGGCGGCATCAATGCAGGTGCGACAAAGGTACCTACTTGTTACGACTACCTACGTATGCAATCGACTCAGCTAACCCTTAGGTCACTGAAGTAATTCCTTTCTGATCGTGCCTATACTGTACCAATATTGAAGTTGCATTGTTCTTCGCCTAGTCGCCCCACTATCTGCTCTATGAATAGTAGGTATAGGTAGGGTACCAAGTTAGGTACCTCGTTTACGTCTTACCTACACGCTCGTCCAATAGGCTTACTTTATTACCGACTTTCACCCATTTCCTGATAATGCGGAAGATACTACAATAGTTAACATAGGTACCTATTACAGATCCATACCATATCTACTAAAATGTTTTTCACCTTACCTTTCTGTTCCACGATATCAGTCTCAGTCCTTAATTTCATTGTGATTGATTTACAGAAAACATGGTACTACCACCTACCTAGGCGGGTTAGGGAAAAGGGTGCTCTAACCCCTGTTGTTCCAGATGTAGGTATTAATGAGACCTACCAGACCAATCTGTCCTAGTTAAATGCCCTTACTGACATGCCTACCGCAGGGGCAACCTGAGTAAAAAAGTGAGGATGACCTTGAATTGCTTCCTTGATTGTGCAAGCCAGGGCAATTTTTATAGCTCGCCCTGCGGCAGGCGCAGCGATTCCTTCCTTGCAGGTGTCCGCCCCCTTCCTAGATCGCTGCAGGAGCAGGCATGTCAGTAGGGGCTTTTAAACCTATTTTGGTTATCCTACATTCCTTATTATGTATTCATAGTTGTGGTGATAAAGGATTGTTTTTGTACAATTAGGTCACAGGAATTCTTTCTACAGATTCCCTGCTAGGGCACCAATTTCATGCATGAACAAACATCTTTGATTATCGTCTTGAACACCTCCTGAATTAAGCAAACATAGAATTCTAGTCTAGTTATGATTTATTGTGTTTATTTTGGCCCATTACTTAGAATGCAACTCAACACAATTCTCTGAATTCCTTTGACGACTTTATGTATGGTGTGACAAGGTTATATAGTCCTAATAGTAGTGTCTCGCGCTGCATGTTCTAAGTAGGTACCTATGTAGTGGCCCTTACTTATATCCATATCCATTTCAATCTACCCAGTACCATGTGATGTGATCTTGGTCAAATAGCAAATCTGATTGTTTCAGATTCAGACCTAGACCAGACCGGAATGAACAATTTGGTAAGATCCCTTTCTTCAATGGAATGGACTTTGGAGGTCCGAAGAACTTTGGCCCCAGAAACAACTACATGGGAGGAAACAGAAACAACAACTTTCGCCCCAGGCCAGATTTCAATGGAGGAAAGCCTGATTTCAACTCTCAAAACGGAGACAACTCACAGAATGACTTTGGAGGACCCAGGCCTCGGGGTGGCTATATCCCAAACATGAAGAAGGACTATGACGCTGACAAGGCTGGAGGCAGCATGCAGTACTTCAATGCTAACAAAAATGGGGACTTTGGGGGACCCAAACAATATGATAACAGACCTGGAAACTTCCAAAGGAATAACTACAACAATGGCCCCAAAAACTTTAACCAGAACGGCCAAAACCCGCAGTATGCACAGAAGAAAATATTCACCCCCAACAATCAACAGATGAATGGTGGGGACTTCGGCCGCAAGATGCAGAGCATGAAGGCTAAACACCCTGGTGATGCTCTGGTCAAGCCTGAATGGGACATGGACAACCTTGAGGTCATTCAGAAGGACTTTTACAAGCCCCACAACAATGTGGAAACTAGGACTGATGAAGAAGTCCAAAGATTCCGTGCAGCAAAGGAGATCACAGTCAGTGGCAACAATGTTCCTCGCCCCAATCAAGTTTTCGAAGAGGGCAATTTCCCTGATCATATTATGCAAACAATCCAGGAACAAGGCTATACAGAGCCGACCGGTATCCAGGCTCAGGGCTGGCCTATTGCGCTTTCTGGCCGCGACATGGTCGGTATTGCCTCTACTGGATCTGGAAAGACTCTGGCGTACATGCTGCCTGCTGCCGTGCACATCGTCCATCAGCAACGCCTGAACCGCGGCGACGGGCCCATCGCCTTAGTCCTGGCGCCCACCCGAGAACTGGCTCAGCAGATACAGTCAGTGGCACAAGCTTACAGCGCGCGGGGATGCATCAGGAACACCTGCCTCTTTGGAGGCTCTCCCAAGGGACCCCAGGCTCGGGACCTCGAGAGGGGAGTCGAGATCGTCATCGCGACCCCTGGTCGTCTGATCGATTTCCTGGAGAAGGGAACCACCAACCTGCGCCGCTGTACCTACCTAGTGCTGGACGAAGCTGACCGTATGCTGGACATGGGCTTCGAGCCTCAGATCCGCAAGATCATTGAGCAGATTCGCCCTGACCGCCAAGTTCTCATGTGGTCTGCCACCTGGCCAAAGGAGATTCAGGCTCTTGCTGAAGACTTCCTGAATGACTATATCAAAGTCAACATTGGATCTCTGAATCTGTCGGCCAACAACAACATCAAGCAGATCATCGAAGTTTGTGAGGAGCATGAGAAGGAGCAGAAGCTGTCTGGCCTGTTAAAGGAGATTGCTTCTGAGCGCGACAACAAGGTCATCGTCTTCGTGGAGACCAAGAAGAAGGTTTGTAAGAATTTGATAGCATCATTTTAACAGGTCAAATAAAAAATCTCGCGCATCGATGGGTGCGTCTGAACTTGCATTATCGTATAATATAAAACTGAAGTTACATAATTTCAGATAATTAAACTTGCGAAACCAGGGAAAGCATATCTCATCACGTTTTAACCACCATTTTATAGATGTGGTATGATTTATTATAACATACCTACATACATATGCTCATGCCTCTATACCCGAAAGAGGGATAAGCAGGCATAAACTAAAGATCTCCACCTGGCGAGAGAAGTATCCCAGAATCGTAAGAAGTGGAGGTCTTTTGTTTCTGCTTGCTTCATACATGCTCTCCTGTTAAAAGGTATGGGTTACATATAGCCTGACCTTCTAAGTTGTACCGCGCTGGAATGCCTAGCCCCGCCAGCAATTTGCATACTTAGCTTGGTCGGGTGTAGTAGGAACGCGGTAGTTTGGCAATATAGTTTTGATCTTTACTATGACTGTACTTATATTTTGGATAGCGATTCTACATATTCTATTTCTTCTATAAAGGGGGTGCCTGCACGTGGGGCCTTTATGCATTTCCCCTTCTCCCACTCTCTTAGTTCAGCCAACCCAACTCGTGCACCAGCTGGAGTAGGAGGCCTGGGTGTTCAGGAGCTCATGGGTTGATGCTTCTCTCAGAATAGCCATCCTGGTTTTAATTGTGGATGGACATGCCAGCAACATGTGCTCGACTGTCTCCTCCACTTACATGCAACCCCTGCATAGCGATGTTTCGCTTTTCTTTGTAAACGTATTATTATTAGCCTATTATGTCCCACTGCTCGGCAAAGGCCTCTCTCCCCCTCTTCCACTCCATCCGATCCTGAGCGGTCTTCCTCCAGTCTTTATCCCATAGACCTAACTCAAGACTCCATCTTTTCCTGGGTCGGCCACGACATTATTATCGCTAGAGTATCGGAGTACAAGTCAAAACTATTATGGCAATCTCCAGGTTGACGACATCGCGCGCGCGGTGCGGCGCGCCGGCTACAAGGCGCTCGCCATCCACGGCGACAAGTCGCAGCCGGAGCGCGACGCGGTGCTGACGGAGTTCCGCAACGGCACTACCACGATCCTGATCGCGACCGACGTGGCGGCGCGCGGGCTCGACGTGGAAGACGTCAAGTTTGTCGTCAACTTCGACTACCCCAACTCGTCGGAGGACTATATTCACAGGATTGGTGAGTGCTTTGCGCCGTTCACTCCATTTGCAATAACGACAAGGAAATCTATTTACTACTGTTTTGAGATAGCAGAGCAGCCAACCGACTGTCGTCAGACCAATGGGTTGGCTGTGGCGTTAACGACCTGCCTAATTAATAAGTCAGCTACCATTCTGTCAGAATGACAGTTTTAGTAAAAACCTGGTCTTATACAGGATGTAACAGAAAGGTGTAGTCATATTTTAGGGGGTTGTTAGGGACACTATTCTGAGCAAATTTTACTATGAGACCGATTTGATGAGAGTAACTTTAATTTTCACTTCTCTACATATACAAATCAGCTGACCACTTGGACCAAAATGTATGGAGCAATGAAAAATAGAGTTGCTCTCATCAAATCGGTTTCATAGTAAAAGTTGCTCAGAATGGTCTCCCTAACAACCCCCTAAAATATGACTAAACCCTTAGACTGTTCTGTTAGACCCTTAGACTTCTGTTACATCCTGTATGATTGTGTTGCTGTTTATAGTCAACATAAGGAATAGATATCAGGTTTGAGGAAATAACTACTGAATCTTCAGGGGGTATGATACTCGCGCATTCGATATACGGATATCGACACCTATATCGAGTGATGCCCATACAAAATCACTTAATATAGCTGTACTATTGGGCTAACTAACTCCGCCTCCGCCTCCGCCTTACCTCTGCGGCGATATGTGATCGTGTGTGTTGCGGCAGGGCGCACGGGCCGCTGCTCGCAGTCCGGCACGGCCTACACCTACTTCACCGGCGGGGACGCGCGGCAGGCGCGCGCGCTCGTCAACGTGCTGCGCGAGGCGGGCCAGGCGGCCTCGCCCAAGCTCGCCGACATGGCGCGCACCAACAACGGGAACACCGGTGAGTGTAGGTGCACACGGTACACTTCCTGCCTCATTCATAAAACTAATCCAAGTCTTTGATAAGTCAAATGTGCTTTTTCCCTTTCTCACAAACACAAAATTCAATGAGTAATCTTGTTATAAAGGAATTTTTTTTTTTTCGCGCGTCCAATAACCTAACCTTGTTTTTCTTGTGCAGAATAATGTAAGGAATATAACTTAGTATGACATGTATTACCTATACACTCAGTCCGGTCCTGACTGAGCTAGAGGAGCTTAAAGTTTGTAACATTTATTAGGTTTTTGAGATGTATTGGTCTCCTAGGGGCAAGTTAAGTGTGCAAACGTAATTAAAATCATAGCGTGATCGATCATGGCTCAGCTTGGCTCGGCGATCCGGATCGGAAGATTTGGCTGATGGCCGTGCGAAAAAAAAGGCACCACTATTACTCATTGTCCTTTCAAAGTGGAAAGAGAAAAAATAACCGGCCAAGTGCGAGTCGGACTCGCGCACGAAGGGTTCCGTACCATTATCTATAAAAAACCACAAAAAAAAAAACAAAAACATTTTGTATGGGAGCCCCCCCTAAATATTATTTTTTTTTTTTTTTTTTAAGTAAATAATATACTCAATATATTGTGAACATTTTAAGCGTCTACCTGCTACCATTATCAATATCGAGCAAAAATGAGCAAAAAAATCACGTTTGTTGTATGAGAGCCCCCCTTAATATTAATTTCCTTTGATTTTTAGTATTTGTTATAGCGGCAACAGAAATACATCATCTGTGAAATTTCAACTGTCTAGCTACCACGGTTCATGAGATACAGCCTGGTGACAGACGGACGGACGGACGGACCGGACAGCGAAGTCTCAGTAATAGGGTCCCGTTTGGCACCCTTCGGGTACGGACCCTGACAAACGGCATTTAGTTATAAGGGTTTATTGGAGTTTTATGAATAAGAACGATGTTTGAAGCGCTTGTTTGAAGCGTAAACAACTGAGACCACACCAAGACGGGCCGAGGTTCATGGCAATAGCGGCATCGATATTGTCCTTTTGTTCCCCCTCCACTACCTTCGCATATCAGTGAGTCTAGTCAACACGCAAACGCAAGGTAGCGTGACTGTCGTGATTTTCAAATCGCATTACTATTCTTAGCGTTGCGTGCGAACGTTTATTTGCGTTTTGCATCTTGACTAGACCCACTGTGATCGATCACAGAGGGGGTTTATATTATACATATTGTGGTATATTATTTATTATACACACTTTATTAGACAAAAATCACTCTTGCGAAAGAAAATACTGCATACTGCTCGCAGCTCGTTCGTTTGAGAATGAATGGATGCTAATGTTGTTTGCATCGGCAGGCCGCAACCGCTGGCAGCAACGCAAGGACAACAGTGGCTCGAGCTCGCCGCGCCAGCAGAACAACCAGTGGGAGCAACAAGATGGCGGCGCTGAGCCTCGACGAGCAGCCGGGCGGCTACCAGCACCGGCAGCAGCAGCCGCCGCGCTTCAACAGCACCAGGGCGGGCACACCAACCAGGGGTAAGCTCAACGACCAACCAACATAAGGCGCGATGAGCACTTGGGCGACAAGACTGACACGACACGACAAGGTACGAAGACACAACAGAACGCGACAGAAACAACACGGCATGCGTGCTAAGTGGCATGACATGATATCCAGGATAGCATTTGTCTGTGTCTGTCGCCGCCCAATGACTGTCGAATTCATCCATTGTACATAATGGGTAGCCAAGGATTATAGATGTATGAGTTCCCACGGCCCCCAGTAAAATTAATAGGAACTTATCTGAACATTGGCATTGTTTCCAGCTACAGGCAGAACAACTACCAGAAGCAGCAGATGCCATTCCCGAGCCCGAGCGTGTTCGAGTCGATGGGCAACTACCAGGGCGGCTACAACAACGGATACCAGAACACCGGCTACACCAACCAGAACCAATACAGCCAACGCCCCTACAACGGTAAGCCGCTCACGCTAGCCAAAAACAACGTTTTTGCCAAGTA
>OY735265.1:5592228-5620147 GCA_963457715.1 Argyresthia albistria
AAAGTGGCTGTAAGATCCCTGTAGTCATTTTTTATAACTTATTTTTGTTACTTATCCAGTGGAATAAATGGGACAATTAGTATTAGAGATTTTTATCTTATAAACATGTTGAATTTAATGTATGCTTTTTGAGCTAACTAATCTGTATTGCCAAATAAAATTATGAATATTTTTCTTACGAAATGTGATGTCAATGACGTTTGCAAGTCACTTAATTCTATGTTTTATTTGTCATAGATTTAGAATCCTGTGCCTAAACGGTCTTTAGAGTTTTGACCGATTGAGTCAATTTCCGTTTATGTAACAGTAGGTACAGTACACCAATACCAACTCGTTTATGTAACAGTAGGTACAGTACACCAATACCAACTCGTCGGCTGACACTGACAAGATAACAGTGGGTACAGTTCACCAATACCAACTCGTCGGCTGACACTTACAAGATAACAGTAGGTACAGTACACCAATACCAACTCGTCGGCTGACACTTACAAGATAACATTAGGTACAGTACACCAATACCAACTTGTCGGCTGACACTTACAAGATAACAAGCATTTATCTTCGAACTACATATAGTGAGATAATTGGAGCGGTTTCATTTTCATCATAGCAAAATAAGTGATGCCACTTTTCGTTAGTTTTATATGATGTGATTTCAGATAATTCTTCTAGTAACATGCTGGAGTTTCTTTGAACATAGACGGGTAAAGAGGGTCTAAGTATAGGATAGTCAGTACAAATTTTGCTGAAACATGATGTATAAGATGCCCGTTACTGTCCAAAGATTTGGAATCATCTGTGATATTTCATTACTATACCTGTCGTTGCGTTGGTCAATTGTTAATTCATAAGAACCTCTTTGGGCCGTGTTTTACTAGACAAGACAAGAATATATTTTTGACTACTTGAACGAGTCATGATGATGATTGTGACTTTGTAAATTCACAAGTCACTCACAGATATAATATATTTAATATAATAGTTGTAAGATGTAATAATTATTGTTATTCAATTTAGTTCTCATTTTACCATTAGGTGACGAAATTGAACCAGTAATCTAAAGGGACGTAAACGTTATTTATTACAATATCCGTTGTGTATGATCCATCTAGCTAGCGGTCACGTGACGCATGCGTGACGGGAGACGGACAACTGTTGAGGGGGTGACCAACGTGTCTTGTGACTCTCACACAATAATCCGAGTCGATTGTGAGATTTGCATTTTATATGTACATTATAAAGAGAAAAACTGCAATGTAGGGATGTGTATATGTTCTCTGATCATCTCAAAGATGATTCCCTAAGACTAGCCTGTCCTCGAAACAATAGGCGTTATTTTTGTACGGTATTATATATTTATTTTATTTAGTATTGTTCTGATCGTGGAAATAACGCTTATAATTTGTCATGTGTAGTGTTTTATAGGACGCGGTAGACGGTCAGGCTAGAGTTGCGTGGATATTAGATCGGCGACGCGAGAGCCCTGCGCCCGCGCGGGCGGCTCCTGTGTCATATGTACAAAGTACTGCACCCACCTCTACTAAACAACTGTGATAATAACACTAAGTAGCGTAGCAGGCGTTAATTAACTAGTTGCGTCCAGAGAAGGGATGACATCATATCTGACATATTGTATGTGATATGTATATCGAAGCCTGCGGATCAACGCCGCATGTTTTGACAGAAAGTTTTCTCTAAACAAGACTGATTATTTCTTATTGATAAATATTTTATACACATTCAATTTTGACTGAATGAATTAAGATGTCTGTATTTGTATTGGTAGTATTACTCTCGTGTTTCTGTTTTCCCAGTTATTCACTATGTTGGATATGTGTCAAAATACCTTTCTAGCGGTCACCAGTTTTATATACTTATCAACAATTTGAACATTTCTTTTGAAACACTAATTTCGTCTTTATTTCTCGTGATGGAAAATGTTATTGACAAATTGTGTGGCGGCGACAGATGATAATGCTGACTTGAATAATGCATAACATAATATATATTTAGTTGTTATTGATTTACAAAATTTTATTATCTCATAGGCATTAGTACTTTATTCAAGTGCTATTATAATTTTCAAATTGAGAGATTTGTGAAAAATATACATAGATTTTTAAGTATGTGGCAATGCAGATCGTCATTATAATACCGACTTATCACTTCGGGCGAGATAGTTTGTATTTATTAAAATTATAAAAATTATGGAGAGAAGCTCCTTGCGTAACTGTCCCAAAGGGAAGTCTTCTAAATGTTTCTAAGAAGTGCATTTCTTCTATGTAATACAGTATTAAATTCTGATTAAATAAATGAATGTATAATTATTATTATGGCGTTTAATTTCCATGTTTAGCTAATAGAAGGGATTGCAAATATTTGAAAAATTTGGTGATCGACGTCGTCGTGCGTGGCTGAGGGCGCGATGCGTGGCTGAGGGCGCGATGCGTGTTTCCGTAATATACAAGGCCATTATGTACGCAGGGGCCTGTAAATGATCGCGTATAGGTACTTTGGAAACGCAATGATTTCACTGAGATCTTCCGAACTATGCATCAGCACGCCGCAATCGTGTATATTTTGGAATAGTCTACGCCAATATTATGGTTTCGTTATATACAGTGCGATTACCCAATGTAAATACTCGTGTATTAAGTTACGGGCAATTTGATAAATACGGTCATTATTCATACTGCTCGGCCATTATTCATACTGCCCGCGTCAATTGGGTAATGAGATTAAAACGGCATAATTAATCAATTTGCCCGGTCATTATGAATAATGACTACTCTATCTTGGGTAAAGTAATAAAACAGATGCATTGTAGTGTTTTCGTGTACTTGACCCAAGCTACGCTCGCTCCGCTGGTTGCACAAAAGTCTAAACTAACCTAACCTACGAAACCTACAAAAAGTTAAAACTTATAATTTCCAAATTTTTTGATCGTGCGTTAGTTGACACTATAGTTTGGAACCGAACTTTCACACGCATTCACTACGAACTATACACTATCATATTTATATTGTTTTAGTCTGTCTAGGATATAAGTAAATTTTAGAATGCATATTATATAATTATGTATGCAACCTTTCAATTTTATTATTGTACACATGGGTCTACCCCCGCTCAGCTATCAACCTCTCTCATCGAAACTTGGTTTGCTGGAAGAGATCTTTTTTTAGAGATAAGCTCGCCATTGTACACTTTATATTACCTACCGTGCTTTGTTAACCTTTTTTTTGTGTGCAATAAAGAAATTATGAATTATGAGTAGTACCATGATAGTACCTATATATTTGATAGTATATATTCAGATGTGGGTATCAGCATTCCGCAATGTACATGAACAGTTCACTTGGCCTTGTATACCTACTACATAAAATAAGCGGGGCGCGATCCGATGGAGTAAGAAAGCAAGAGTTTAATTTTTAGGGTTCTGCCAAACGGGACCCTATTACTGAGACTTCGCTGTCCGTCTGTCTGTCTGTCACCAGGCTGTATCTCATGAACCGTGGTAGGTAGCTAGACAGTTGAAATTTTCACAGATGTATTTCTGTGCTGCTATAACAACAAATACTAAAAAACAAAATAAATTAAATAAGGGCTATATACAACTAACGCAATTTTTTTGGCGGTTTTTTATAGATAATGGTACGGAACCCTTCGTGCGCGAGTCCGACTGGCACTTGGCCGGTTATTCCTTCCTTACTCCATGCTCTTGTGGCTCCTGGGTGGGCTGCTTCCTCCTTTCCATTCCATACGAGTTTCATCAGGGATCTGTCACTTGCTCGCTGCGCATTGATCGGACGGAGTCCACCCTATAGATGAATGTATGTCGGTCCACCCCCCACGGGGTAAGTCGTCTGTGGTAATGGTAAGAGTAACAGCAGTACCCTCTAGCGATGAATTGAAGAACTACGAGGAGCGTAAGAAGAATACAATCACAAGCCGCGCCACGGTCGCGTCGTTGGTGCGTCACATATAGTGCAGTATTTCTCAGTCTATAGAAGTCATGGTGTAGTTGGCATACCAGGGAAAATTGAATAAAATAAAAATCGGTTAAGTGCGGGTAAATGTGTTGTAGAAGTTAGACATATACTACACATTTAAATTTCAGCTTTCTAGCTATTACGGTTCGTGCAGACGGACCCGGTGACAGACAGGACGGACGGACGGACGGACAGACGGACAGCGAAGTCTCAGTAATAGGGTCCCGTTTGGCACCCTTCGGGTACGGTACCCTAAAAACCGACATAAAAAGGAAAGTTGGTTTAAATTAAACGTCCTAACTCAATTAAAATAGTTTTTCGAGATCAAGAGGTAGAGATAGCAAGACGAATTGAATGAGCCCAAACTCGATGGTTACACACTTGTGCCTACTTAAGCGTCCTAGGGTTCCCTCCGCCACCTTCGAACTCCAGACCAGCCAGTTCGATGGTCCCATAATAAAGTATTGAACTTCTCATACCAAGTTTCGTAGTTATAGAAGAACTAGAAGTGGGTGAATTCCATTCCTACTTCCTAGATTTGCTGCACGATGTTATTTAGTTAACAATTACAACATGACCTAACTAAAGGGTGTTAAAAATAGCGGCCCTTGTCATTGTCAGTAATTCAGTATCATATTCTCAGATCTATGTGAAAAAAAACAGTCCGTGTGTCGAGAATTCCTAGCTGATGTATTTTGGTGTGTCCTTCCTGACTCCTGCCTGCGGTGCCTGCCTGACCAGTGGAATTCAGAAAACTATAGCCATTCCGATTCCGATACACCGTTGATACACGCCGTAATGTAGTAATCAATACCAAAATGTAGGTACCTATTATTTTCCTAAAGTTTGAGAAGCTTTACTTTATGGTTAGACCTCAGAACAATAACTAAAGCAGGTTAGACGTTCGTCAGCAGGAAACTGTCAATGTGACCTCCAACATTCCTGCCACGATGTAGGGTAGTAAGTAGTTATGACTTGTAACAACAGATGGCGCTGGAAGTTTGACGTAGACTACGTCACGAAATTTTCATTGACAGGCTGAGTTGAATGTCTGATAGTGATAACAAGTGAAGATTTGGGAAAAATTGCCAAAAATACAATGTATCGTAACTAAAATCGTGTGCCCATATGTCTATGTAGACTGAAGTAATATGTTCTTTGTTATAATCAGTTAAAATTGTCTTTTAAGCTGTGTGATTGTGCGTAAACAGGATTGGTTCCTCGAAATTAACATCGAGGTCGTTTGCCATGATTGCAACTATATCGGTACGTATTAACTTGATTATTTCGCTATAGAAGAATATTTGGAGGTGCTACGACATATCTTTGGCTTGCTTTCTCCGATTTATGTCAAAGATTGTCCAACATAACCAAACATTTATCTTGGAAACACACAATTTAGGTTGGGCCATGAAATGAATGATACCTACTAGACAGCAGACGACCTTGAGTCTGATCGTGTGAAGGCAAATCTTTAGATCTATTATTACCATCAAATCTAACTACAGACTAGATCCGTATATAAATAACTCATAATACTATAGGTAATTATTAACTAACCATACCTAGCAGACCTAGTAGTAGGAGTAGGTACTTATTTTGTATACTATATACCTGCTCCTGCTACACTACGCAAACCATTTTGTTAGCGTGTGACCTTACGCAGGAGCGGATCCAGGATTTAATTGGGGCTGGGGGGGGGGGGGGGGCAAAAAATCATAAATGATGAACAATAATAAACTAGGTACGTACCTATATTTAGTAACTACCTACCTACATTGAATGTTTAAAGTTAAGGCCTACGCAGACTTGCACGGCGGCATGGCAAGTTTTTTTTTACCAATGGACATTCAAACGTATCAATATAGAAATAAGACATCCCACCAAACACATTCTGTAAAAAAACTAGCCAAGTCTCGATGGAGCTGCTTGTTTATCTCTAAAAAGTAATGAAATCTAGAAAAAGTCGTGCCAAGTCTAAGGTTCCTTACTAAGATTTCTTTATTATTATAGTTAATGTTGTGTGACTTGGCCTTTGAACATTCTTTATACGTTAGTGGGTACAAGTCAATTCTGAACTTCGTCGTATTTAATTACAATAAATTACAAGCTGCAAGTTTCCTGATAGGGACACGTTATGAACATTCTATATACGTTGGTTTACACGTAATGTTATATCCATTTTTCAGTTTTTTTGCGATTTTTAGGGTTCCGATCCTTAAAAGGAAAACAAGGAACCCTTATAGGATCACTATGTTGTCCATCCGTCCGTCCGTCCGTCCGTCCGTCCGTCCGTCCGTCCGTCCGTCCGTCCGTCCGTCCGTCTGTCCGTCTGTCACGACCCCTTTACTCAGGAACGCGTGGAGGTATCATGTAGAAATTAATATCGATTACTCAAGTAGGTATATGGTCCCTTCGAGTTGTGAAAAAAATAAACTTCTAGGTCCACGCAATCAAAAGATACCGCGATATTAAGTCATAATTTTGCTGAATTTGTATGAACTCGCGTGGAACTCGCAAGGGAATCAAAACCTATAGGGTACTTCCGGTTGGCCTAGGGTCATGAAATTTGGAATGAAGGAAGGTCTTATAGCACAAGTAAAGGGAAAAATCAGAAAACTGTAAATTTCTGTCTGTCTGTCTCACCGCCTGTTAAGACTTTTTCTCAGAAGCGCATGGAGGTATAAAGTTGAAATGAATATCGATTACTCAAGTCTATGATCTGATCTCTTAAAGTTGTGAAAAAATTAAACTTATAGGTCAACGCAATCAAAAGATACCGCATATGTCTCAATTTTACTGAAATTGCTTGATATTCGCAAGGGAATCAAAACCTAGAGGGTACTTCCCGTTGACCTAGAATCATGAAATTTAGCACGAAGCAAGGTCTTATAGCACAAGTAAAGGGAAAAATATGAAAACTGCAAATTTCTTTCTTTCTGAAAAATATACAATTAGGTTTACATGCTTTAGTTTTTTATGTGGAAACCTAATTACACGTGTTACGCTCTCTCCAAGTGTGATCGGAACCCTTGGTGCGCGAGTCCTACTCGCACTTGGCCGGTTATTTGTTGGTAAAATCCACCCTTAATATGATAATCTGAGACTGCCTAGGTAGGTACCATATCACATCTATCTCGTGTCTTCCCATGATGCAATGTCTGCATGTGGTGTAGAGTGTGCCTAGCGTTGCCAGACGTCCGAATAAAGCCGGACATGGTTAAGCTTTTTAGATGACTGTCCGGCAAAATTTCAGGCTGTGCGGCCAGTCCGGATTTTGTTAGGCTTTTAATTTCCTCTCAAGACGAAATCCATAATTTTTGTTTTCCGCCCCATTACCTAGCACCAAACACAATCTACTTGAGAAGTAAGTTGCTCATCCCATCATGTAATTTATTGAGCACCATTTGACAACCGAGATACAGTGTTTTCACTAGTTCGGTTGTCACTGATCCCTCCTATTTTACGATAAATGTTCCTAATTAAGTATCTCCTTATTTTAGTTAAGTAGAATCTGTGTAAACCATGTTATCTGTCAATAAACAAATTTCAATTACAAATATCAATTTCAATCACTGAGCGGTTCGCGCGAGTCGTTTGTCCAGCAAAATGCCCATCTTTAAAAAGTTATTTCAGCAGTTTGAGATACCTCCTGAATCTAGAAAAAATATGTGTTATAAAACCGTCCCTTTAGGCCGGTCAATATCGACATCAAACATTGCAAACGCGCATGTAACTACGATTTTGTTATATGTTGTTAGGTCCCTTGAGAGTAGTTAACACCCAAGTTTGCAACCCTGAAAACCCTGTGCTGTCAATGTCAAATCAAAATCCGTTCAGTAGTTTTTGCGTGTGTATCTCATGAACCGTGATAGCTAGAGAGTTGAAATTTTCACAGGTGATGTATTTCTGTTGCCGCTATAACAAAAAATACTAAAAACCAGAATACAATAAATATTAAGGGGGGCTCCCATACAAAAAACGTGATTTTTTTGCTGGTTTTTGTAGATAATGTTTCGGAGGCTGTTTCTCATAAACCGTGATAGCTAGAGAGTTGAAATTTTCACAGGTGATGTATTTTTGTTGCCGCTTTAACAAAAAATACTAAAAACCAGAATACAATAAATATTAAGGGGGGCTCCCATACAAAAAACGTGATTTTTTTGCTGGTTTTTGTAGATAATGTTTCGGAGGCTGTTTCTCATGAACTGTGATAGTAAGACAGTTTAAATTTTCACAGATAATGTATGTCTATTGCTGCTATAACAACGAATACTAAAAACTGTCTAAGTGCGAGTCGGACAACAGATATGATTTCTTTTCCATTTTTATAAATGATAGTACGGAACTCTTCGTGCGCGAGTCTGACTCGCACTTGGCCGGTTTTTAATATTATAGTATGACTGATTAGGTTTTTGCTAAATAATAAATACATTGTGCTCAATTACATTATGTTTGTAGGATGTATTATAAAGAACAAAGAGTACAAATTTGACATTTAAGATAAAGTAAACATAAAAAGAAAGCACAAAAAAAAACAGTATAACGATTTAAAACTACAAATTTATACAAATTTGGAGACTTAGACTTTTGCCCTTTTGGAAGGACCAGGTCTCAACCAGTCAAGATCAGTGGGGGGGAGTGGGGGTGGAGGGATAGTGTTTTCTGGAGGTGAAGGTGGGTCGGCATATGGTGTTGTATTGTCCTCATCCTCGTCCTCCTCATCCAGAACGATAGGGATGGCGTTGTTGCAATTTCGACCGTGGCAAAAGGAACATAAGATAGAGCACTTGAGTGTGACTTGAGCCCGGCCTTTCTGCAAGTGCACGAAGCTAAGCAACCTTTCTTGCATTTGCAAGCCATCATTTTAAGCAGGGTCTGAGGAGCGGGCTCTGCGCACATTGTGACAGGCATTAGACCTTGTTCGCTGGTCTCCCATCCCCAGTCACACGGGTTCTTTTCAACCCCTAACCATTTTTGTAGTTGGTGGTAAGTCCTCCACGAATGATATTTTGCAGCATCTGTAGTTGGGGGGAGGCGAGCAAGGTTCACTTTGACCGTAACTGCCGATTTGACAAATGCTGAGTAACGCAAAGTATTCAGCACTGCCGGAGAATTGCCCATCTTTGACTTGCTGTATCTTCGCAACCAAAAGACATAGTGTGCTCAGGTTTCGCTAAAATTGTAGCAAATTTTGTTATCTTTACTAAAGTACTACCAAACGTACTTGAAAAACTGTTCGTTAAGGTAGATTTTTTAATAAACTGAAATATTTGCCAAAATTTCGCAGTTTTTCGAGCACCGTGGGGGCAGCACAAGGTTTTCAGGGTTGCAAACTTGGGTATAAACTACTCTCAAGGGACCTAACAACATATAAAAAAATCGTAGTTACATGCGCGTTTGCAATGTTTATTTTTTTAATGTAGATATTGACCGGCCTACTTGGCTAAAAGTTGTGTTTGAGAACATCATAATGCCATTGGAAACTATGTTTTTTTTTATCTAATAGTTGTTTTTTACCTAAGAGTTATTCCAGGAGTTCTACAAGCAACGCTGGTATGGTTATCAAGTGTAAAAATCGGTAATCAAAATATCTAAAAATTTAATTTTTAACAACTTAAAAATCATCAGTGGTTTTTGTGTAATTAAATTAGCAAAAAACACACTGCACTTTTCTGTCGCAGCGGCGACGGACGTAAGGGCCGCGTTGCAGTTATTTTATCATATTTCTTATAGAATTTGTGAAAATAGAGGTGCTCCGTGGTCTAGTGGGTTTCACCTTGCTTCTCACGCAGGAGATGCAGGTTCGAATCCCGGTGCTGACTATGTACCAATGAGTTGATTAATTTGTCTTAAGTACCTACATTATCGGAAACTCTGTGTTTCGGATGACACGTTAAGCTGTAGGTCCCGGCTACTATCACTACTTCGTAGTATGTAGTAGTCGTAAAAACCCCTCCACCAACCCGCACTGAGCCAGCGTGGTGGAGTATGGTTCAATCTTACTCGGATCCGGGTAAAGGCCTGTGCCCCTCGGTGGGGACATTAATGGGCTACATTTATTTATTTATATTTATATACAAATCCAGTTGCTAATTTTAGCGATACCGGGCGTCTTAATCGTATCTAATATAGGTACTTCTGCCTGTTCAAGAACAACACAGCCATAGCGAAATACTTCCCAATAAAACTTCGTACAATTAGGTAGTTATGGGAAAGTGATTCACCATGACTGTCCTTGTCTGTACCTGCATATTTCTTCTTTCAAACTTTGGACTCGTTATATTTGTCTTCAGATTGATATGTAATTTACTGCAGCTGTCCAACGATCTTTTGGCGTGCGTTGACAGGTGAAACTTACGATTTTTGACAGGGTCATTGCATGAGGTCGCGTAGAAGTGACGCCCCCTGTAAACATCACTCACACGCCAAAAGATCGTTGGGCGAGTATAATTGAAGTCGGCTTTTCTTTTTGAATGTCCGGTTCTTTCATTGAACTGGGCGAAAAGTCCGGTTTTCTGAGTTGAGTTGACAGAGTTTGATCTTTCCAGAAGATCTGTGGGCCCCGGCAGACGGTCCCCAAGGGCGGCCCCAACTAGGTTACGGCGCAATTCTCACTGTTACCGAGGCCGCGTTCACGGAACGAGGTAAGCAAAGATACACGCTCCATTATGGCGATCAGTGCCTAAGCATATATTATTATTGAAATAAAATAATTTTGAGAACAAAAAATAAACACCTAAGCACGAATGATTTGACGCACCCTCCTTAGCCTGTCGAGCTATCATGTCCTTATGCGCTCGCTATAATAATAAATATTAATTACTTATTAACTAACACAAAACACAACATGAAATTTTAAAAATATTTGAGAACGATAAATTAACAATCAGATAAAATTAGGTAAGTAGGTACTTATTAAAATAGTAGTTATTATGGATCAATGTAATAAAATATTTCACCAAGTTAAAAACGTAAATTAACCGACTTCATGACTAACTACTACTAAGTCGCCCGGTACGCAAATGTCGTCGTTTATACTATAGTAACACGAAAACGAACCTACAGAATCTGTCTCCTGACAGTGTCCATACGTATTACATAATAAACGAATATATATACGATTCTGACGGCCAGAATTTATCTCGTGACAATAACCACAAAGACATGGATGCATAAATGTCATTTAGGAAAAAACAAATTTAACTTCACAGTTTTTTTTTCATGTAGAAACCAAACTACTGGACTTATTGCTGATTTTAAAAACAAAGAAAGAGTTTTGAAAATCGGTTCATAAATACCATTTCGATGTAACAAAAAAAATACAACCGAATTGATAACCCCCTCCTTTTTTTAAGTCGGTTAAAATAAGCGGTGTTGCGCTCCATTTACGCAAAAATGTGAATGCCTGGATTATATATAAACAGTTTAGTAGCCTTTTCTTGCTTGGTCGTGGCATTTAGTCACAAACTAACCATTAACTTAGACATCATCATATAAATTCAAACGTATTCACAACTTCCTAGTTCTTCAGGTATTTAAGCATTGGATCGTTAATAACATTGTTCAACGCTGCATGACCTGGGCCCGAATTCTACTGTTCACAAGCATACCACAAGCCTGGCACAAACTTGAATACGAGGCATTTGGTATTCTACTAAAACCGGAATCACAATTCACAAGCGCCAGCGTGACGCCAGCCTGCTTCGTATTCTACTATCTAAAACGTACTCACGCTGCTGGCGCCAGTTTGACGCCAGCGTACTTTGTTCTACTGTCCAAAGCATTCTTACGCTGGCGCCAGTTTGACGCCAGCGTAAGTACGTTTTGGATAGTAGAATACGAAGTAGGCTGGCGTCACGCTGGCGCTTGTGAATTGGATTCCGGTTTTAGTAGAATACAAAATGCCTCATATTCAAGTTTGTTCCAGGCTTGTGGTATGCTTGTGTACAGTAGAATTCGGGCCCTGGCCTAAGAATAATGTGCTTGACATATAACTTGGTCTCAAAACATGACACAAGGCTTATGCTCCTCAAGTCGAGACGCTAACTGTGCGTAAACAAAAACCACAAAAGTCAAGAAAGAGTCGGGGCCGTTGTCGGTCGACGGTTTTTCTGGAACTGTGGCGTAAAGGCTGACCTTCGTCATGTTTGTAAACAAACGGTGCACGTGACAATGAAATAATTAATAACTGTATAGAGGAAGGGACTCTCCAGTACCCAGTGGCTAGGTATATAGGAGAGAGCAGTGAAGCGAGATGCGGACCATTAATAACTCTCTATTATATTTAAATATCCAACTATAAATACATAATGAATCTGCCTATGTTGACAGATATCAAGGTTGCTCTAGATTGCATCTGACCTAGTAACAAACTTCAGCTATGTAGGTATGTCAGGTACCTACAACTGTATGTAGAAGTAGAACTTGATCAAACTGAAATGACGCGCCCCACTACCGCATTTACATTAAAGCCGCTAACTACATGCCTGCGTTGATATGGTAGCAGTCAACAATTGGACTCCAGTTTCACCCCCTCCCTCGGGGGTGAATTTTGAAGTAACCTATCTTAATGTAGGTACCTCTAGACCTCATAAGGAACTTTCATGTATTTTTATATGATCTAGAAGTTTTGGCTCTGCGTTAAAAATGAAAGAATTTGTACGCACAACTTCATCCCTATTTTCACCCCTTTGAGGTTGAATTTTTAAAAACTGATACATTTGTCAATTAAATATCAATCGTTAGCCTGAATACAAAATTTGAATATCCTAACTTGAAAAATGACGGACTTTCATAAAAACTTTCATCCCCTATTTTACCCCTTAGGGGTGGAATTTCCAAAAATCCCTCCTTAGTCGATGCCTACACTATGCAAGGTAGATCTGTGCAATATTTCAAGTCTCTAGCTCCAGCGGTTTGGGCTCTGCGTTGATCGTAGTCAGTCATCTTACGATTTTATATACAATACAGATTGAAAGAAAATGCAGTCGGGTTTGTCTTTATAATTTCCTTCCTTCGCTCGTTTATCCAACGATCGCGAGGTGAACAAAGCTATATCACTGGATGAAAAATATTTTAATAAGATCTGTTTTCGTGTATTTCAACTTTAACCCTTTCTGTCAATTTCACGAAATGGTCAATGATATGGCCACGCCAGCAACAGAAACTGTTTCAAAACACAACAACATGACAGACAACGAACGTGTCTAATATAATAACAATAACATGATATTAAGCCTTTGCTATTATTGAAGCCGGGGTCCCTCTTATGAAAAATATATTTTCGTATTTTGCGAACCCCTGTTGCTTTTATCTCATTTTCTCGTTCTTTTATGCTTCATTGTGCGCACTGCTGTATATAATATGGCCTATTCAAATATACATTCTCGAAGATGACCAATTCGGAACATGATTTTGAAAGACTGTTTCCTAATGCCACCTATTAATTACTACATGTGAAGATGGAGCAGGAATACTTTAGTGACAGCCTGATCAAGTGAAATACCTACATATGTTTTTTATATTTTAATATATTTATGCAATATATTTTTATGTAATTCTGTATTAATGTAAATAAACGTATTCGAGATTACTATAGCAATATTTTAGCGAAAATTTAAGGGTTCATTTGAATAATAAAAACATTTTTTTAAAAACATACAACCTCCTTCTCTATCTCCTTTAAACCACTAAACCGCATTGCGAACAAAGTTTAACATTTTCACGGCACAAAGACACTCGAGACAAGGTCACTCCTCACCTCATTACCTAGTGGCAATGTCACACACAATAGACCTAGTGGCAATCAGATACTCAGACAAAGCAGCCAGCCTCACTCTCCTCTCAAGATCAGTACGGACTACCGACGACGACGGGCTAAAGTCAAATGAAAATAATCCATTCAGTCCTATTGAAACGAAACAGTTGTTGTTTTGTTATATTTATTTATTTATTTATTTATTACATACATACATGCTTGCAACATCACAGTTAAAACTAAATCGACACAAACAGACAATAAATTAAAGGACAAAGAAACAAAACAGGTTATAAAAATACAAACGTTACTTATTTATAACATAAACAAAAAGTGGCGACCTTTGCGAATCCCGTCAAAGAACACTGGAACAAGTCCACCTCAGTCCTCTCTGAAATATCATTGAAGAGAGCTCCCGCCCGATCACCGGCGCCTCCCGCAGCATCTCCGTCCTCGCCAGAGGGTTGTGGAACAGCTTGTGCGTCCTCGCCCGGAGCTAGTTGTTCGGCACATACAGTCCCAGCCGCGCCAATACTAGAGGGTTTTCGAGCATGCCACGGAAAACCCTAAACACATACGTAGCAAGTGCAAGGCGGCAAGTGTATTGTTCGGTTTTTGTTACATATGATGATATTATTTTATTTATGATTTATTGTGCATTGCTTGAAGATGATGCGTGCTTTGCGTGATCAGTCAGTTCACTGATTGTTGGAGCAAAATTCGAAATTTTATATAGCTGTAAGTGCAAGTCGGTTAATAAATATCGTGTTGGCTGGAATATAGATCAATCTTACTCGTATTCGAACCTGTAGCCTTAGCATGCCTATTTTTTCGTGTGTAGTTGGTGAGGGACGCAGCTATGCAATCCGCATATCTCTGTCCTACACTTTCACACGACAAAACCCGTGTCACGCTAGTCATGCTAAGGCTGCTGCCCTTTTATGAAGACTAGATTTCATATTTGTTGCGTTTTCCCACCGAAAATGCAACTATACCAGGCCCCCGATTCTCTCGCTATCGAGATCATCTCCCCAGTCGAGATATCGGTTTTGATACTACCTAAATCAGTCGAAAACTATCTTGATTTATATTTATTTCGATCGAAAACGGGTCGAGATGTCTCGGTTGGTCGATAGGCTAGTCGTAAGAAGATTTTGGTAGTGAATCTACTATTAGACAAAATTACATTTTATATGGCAACCCATGTATTTACGATTTTGGTAGTGAGTTAGAAATACGACTCTATCTGTGGAATACCTAACCTGTTTGTTTTATGTTGGTTGACAGGCAGGCTAGCGGCCCGTTTTGGTCCATCATCAATGTTTCCCCCGATTGAATATTCAATTTTGCGATCCGAAGCACCTTTCACAAAATTGACAGTAAAAAATGATGAAAATTCATGTTTACGTAACCGCATTCTGTTTACTTCACGGGGCGAAGGTTGTATTGTAATGGCGATGGCGGCGGCGGCGGCGGCGGCGGCGGCGGGGCGGGCGGGCGGGCGGTCGCGTGCCCAGCCATTCAATACCACGTCTTCGCAGCTTCATTTTCCCTCTTACGGTTTTCCAACTTTAATTTCTGCAAGTTAATTTTATTTAATGCATGTAAATAAATAACTTTACCGGTCAAGTACGAGTCGAAATCGCGTACCAAACGTTCGGTCTTTTTGTTTTCGTTGACCGAGAGTTATGATATTTATACAGCTTTAAATGACCACAGACGAGACCTGAGTAAATAATATTAATTTTAATTTGATATCTTCACGCGCTTCTGAAAAAACAGGATCTCGATTAGTGATCCTATCGTATAAGAGTCTATCTAGATATAGATAACAAACCTAAAAGTTAAAGAATTGCGGAATACCATTGAAAACATCAACAGAGAGCTGACTTTGTCTAAACTCTTTAGCGAATAATAAAACCTACACGTAACACAACCTGCCTCAACATACAGGCTTTATTATAGTTTTCCTGTCCGTATTGGTTGATAAAGGAAATATGTTGCATATTTTCTCAACCATCAACCGGTTCAGTGTAACTCGCATAAACAAAACGAGTCACACACATCACAACAACAATTGCCACGTTTTTGGTCCGTGCCTGATTCCAATCTGAGTGTTGTGTTTACGTTCGTAATATCATGCAGGCAGCATCCGGCCTCGACGACGCCTCGACTGCCTTGCCAGCGGCTGCGTTTTTGCAAAACAAACAACATTGCAACATCTAGCCATCCCACCATTCGCCCACGTAGCCAACCAATTGAAAGTGGGTAGCGCTTTCCTTTTCTAATGCATTAACAAAATGTAAAACTTTAGAAAAAAACGACTTCAATTGAACCTTATTTGAATAGCAACTATTTGCTATTTTATATATGTCACCGTAAAATAGTAAAACCCGTGAGATTACAATCTAACGAAAAAAAAAACCGTTATATTATAATCAGTCGATAAATTGTAAACAAGATCGATAGGGTTTAGCATTTATGCTTTTTTTGGTACTTACAAGTCAACCTAATACGAAGGATAAACAAATCCTTCACCTACCCTGACCCACCGCCTTGCCCAAACATTCATCATTTCAATGTATCGCGTCATATTTTATGAAGTACGGTACAGTTTACAATTTATCGACAGATTACAATCTAACGAATTTAAATCCGTTAGATTGTAATCTCTCGGGCTTCTCCATTTTACGGTGACGTACCAAGTCTTAATCATCACCAAGTCATGCTTCCGGAGAGCTGCAGCTTCCAAATGCAAACCGGGCAACGGAAATCACCATCACCTCAAATTTACTTCAAGCGTAAGGACAGGGTTACATTCATCACATTTTTTACCTTCTATCACAAATTCACGACGACACGACCTCTAAGAAGTAATTTACTTCGAAATAATAAAATCATAGATCCTGATGATTGACATCCCCTTGAAGTCGGTTCAAAGAGAAGTATTTATTGATTATGGTGCTTTGCCAATTGTTGGACTAACGCTTTAAGTACTTCTTTCATGTTTAATTAAATGTCTAAAAGTTCTTTTCATTTGTTTGTGGTTGATCCGTGTAATATCACGATGGAGGCTGTAGGTGTTGGAAATGTCAATGCAAGTTAAGTTTCCCGTACCTTGTCGAGCAACCTTGTCTTGGCTGGGGGATCACGGATATTAACTGCTTTTTATTTGTGACCGAGCAGATCTTTGTTATCGTTTCAGTTTTAGTCAGTCATCTTTGGCTGCTTACAGAACTATTGTAATCTGCTGTATGACCTTTAAATAATAAATAAACACGCTATAGAATATCGGGTTGCCGGGCCGTCCCAAATAAACAGTTCGGCCGTATTTTTCAGTGGCCCATTTTTTAATAATTTACCGAACGCAAAATGTTGCCATGTCATGTTTACGCCATGGACCGGGGCAGCGGGCATTCATAAAGTTGATAGTCACCCTTCGCGGAATGCAAATTAATGGAAGTAATTTCGGCGGTTTTTTGTGTAACAAAGGCCCGCCCGTCTTTGAATAGCATTTTGCGTCGTACAACGTTGCTGCTGAGAATCTGCGGCATGGCTGAATAAGTCGAGCATTAAGTTATTAATGGCATTTCCTGATGCGTCATCTGTGTTTACCATGACATGACTCGACTCGGCAGCAGTGGCTCTGAACTTGCTTCGCTCAAAATTGTATTGCAAGCATAATCCGCAAAGGACGATGATTGATACAAGAATGATGATTTTTTCCTACATTGATGGTATACAAGGTTTTATGGTATACAAGTTTTTAGTTTAAAGTTAACGCATTTTCAATGTATAATAAAGTCGTTAAATTTATTCCCCAACGAGTATGTCCCACTATCAGGGATTTTGCTACAGTCGGCTAAAAATACCATTATGTAAAAATAATAATTAGGCAGTAAAGTTCCCGTCCTTCAGTTCATTATTTAATTAGCTGGCAATTAAAATAATGCCTTATCTACTAACTAAATATAGCTAAGACTAGAGCTGTAAACAACGGACTTTCCGCTTGCAAAGAATTTAATAACGTAGTTATGGATTTGTTCCGCTTGATAAGGAGCGGATGATTAAAACTACTTTTTAAAATATTTTATATTTGTGTCATTCAGCAACATCATCGTGGTAAGGAGGAGGTGTTATTTATTACTTACCTATGTCTACATAGTACAATACTGTCTTTGTTCTTTTTGGAAATAATGATGTATATTTGAAACCGTTTATGTAATAGCAAATTTGAACGTGTACATTTCTAGATTTCAATTAGTATAATCGGCCAGCTAGGCATGTGCGCCGCGCTGCGTGGAAAGTGTCACAAGGTCTCTAGTGTTAGCGTGCATATGTCATGTGTCACAACTGCAGTCAGTCCCTACAGGTAAGCTCATTGCATTAAACAACAGTTTGACGAAGTGGTATAGGTCAGTACATCAAGGCCGTCTTATCTAGCAGATAGGAGTGCCGCCATTTTATCTGCAATAACACAAATGCAATATGGTACTTATAAATAATCCCGTCTTATCTTTACTATCCCTGATAGTGACGCACTGTCAGCATCCGATCGAGAAAGACAGCCAAACTGTCAAGACAAAACGCCGAGAAAGACAGCCAAACTGTCAAGACAAAACGCCGAGAAAGACAGCCAAACTGTCAAGACAAAACGCCGAGAAAGACAGTCAAACTGTCAAGACAAAACGCCGAGAAAGACAGCCAAACTGTCAAGACAAAACGCCGAGAAAGACAGCCAAACTGTCAAGACAAAACGCCGAGAAAGACACCCAAACTGTCAAGACAAAACGCCGAGAAAGACAGCCAAACTGTCAAGACAAAACGCCGAGAAAGATACCCAAACTGTCAAGACAAAACGATGTCAACACAGAGGAGCTTAACATAATTTTGCTATAATGCTGCATGCTCACAATATTGATGCCGTACGATCGACCGACCGACGTATAGTCGACATATATCAATTACCATCTCTACTCTACCCAAGCAGCACATTTGGTGGCATAGGAGTTCCATATTATATCAAATTGCTACGCAAGGTGATTTTTGGATCTAACGTAGGTGCTATATAGGTGGTTAGAACCTATATAGCACCTATATGCAACCAAAAGGCGAAAAATAGCAGCCTATTTTAAAGATCTAATAAGGTCTAAACGCGTACAAATTGCTACCGTTGGTGAAAATTGGAACTTCAAGTGCAAATTGGACTGATTGAACGAATGATAGTCTATTCAGTTCGTTCATTAGATCAGTGTAGTACTATTAGTGGCAAGCAGGATTGTTTTTGCTTTGTTTTGTTTGTGTGAGTAGACTGAGTGATTATATATTGGAACTGGAAGAGATTTTCATCGTATATAACTACAAGGTAAGTGCGTTATTAACGAATGGTGATGGCTAGACTTCTACACTAACATATTTACGTAATTAGGTACATGCGCATGTTCTGTCTTAGGATCAGATAAAACCGGTGCAATTTTGATTTTATTGTGAAGTGCATATTATATTTCTTATAAGATTTTAATGCGCCATCGTTCTGATGAAAATTTCCTCAAAAAAAATATAATAATTAATTGTAACATAACCTCACTTTTACATTTTCTGTTGAAAATCTGGAATCTGGTGGTCAGAATGCGATTATTTTGTTGCTAGAATGTATCAGATACGCGTCAAATTTACGTTGTAAACTTGTTATTGTTTTAATCGTCTCAAAATATTTGCAATTTGCGTTCGCCATCTTTTAATCATGGCGATCAAACCAATTACTTGCAGTTGCAATATCAGCTTATTTACTCCATAATGGCACCTATACATCCAAATATCACCTAAATGCACCTTCGAATTTATCAAATGAGTGAATATTAGACCCTGTAGTAACTATTTTCGGTTTCAATTGGTGATCCGTGAGAAAACAAAAAAATACTTGGGGCCAGATTCTGCAAGCGAATCGCATGTACTACTAAGCGAGATCGCGATCGAAGGGTTTATGGGCTCTGCTCGAAAAGGGGTGTTATGATTTTATTTAACGCGTGTGTCACTCTGGGTATCTGTGTATCTGTGTCTCTGTCTCTCAGCTCGCGGAGCGTAAACGGGTGAACCAATTTGAATGTAGTTTTTTTTATTCGAAAGTAGATTTCTTGGAGCATGTTCTTATGGTACCACCGAGCTGGTCTGATGATGGACTTCGAAGGTAGGAACAATTACGCTGTAATACATCTTAGCTGTATTGAAAATTTCAAATACCGGTATACCGAAATTTCGGTATTTTTTAAATGCTGCTGGTACTGTTTAAATTATTCCAAGAACGATGAGTCCATTAAAACAGTTTTCTACGCTATGGCAGAAACACTCGAACTGTTTTAAATAATAATAATACATTTCACGTACCTACTTTTAGAGAAAAACGTTACAACAAAAGATATTGGTATTGACGACCTCTGTGGCGCAGCGGTTGCACGTCTGCCTACCATGCGAGAGGTCCCGGGTTCGAATCCCGGCTAGGGACAAAAAAAATACCCCAAGTCTTGGATGTTTACATGTTTGTGTTGTCGCTGTTTCTGGTTCCCACGAAGCCAGCCACGTCCGTCCGTCCGTCTGTCTGTCAACAGGCCGTATCTCATGAACCGTGGTAGCTAGACAGTTGATATTTTCACAGATGACGTATTTCTGTTCCCGCTATAACAACAAATACTAAAAACAAAATAAATTTAATATAAAGGGGGCTCCCATACAATTAACGTGTTTTTTTGCGATTTTTTATAGATATTGGTACGGAACCCTTCGTGCGCGAGTCTGACTCGCACTTGGCCGGTTTGATGTTTAACGGTTTTTGTGTAAATATTTATGGGGCTACTTAGCTATCTTAGTTAGTTTTACAACTTCAAGTGTCATTGTCGTTCTATATAAGTGAAAATTGGTACTCTCGCTTCTTGGCGACCCCCATAAAGAACTCAAAGTAGGATATTAGTGCATATAACAACCTAAGCTTATAGCTGCCACTATAAGTCATTAAATACACTAATATGCCATTCTTTGGATCTCAAAGTGCCAAATAGGCATAACAGTAATTTTAACAACCCATTTGCGACTATGGGTGTCATATCAGTGAATATAAAAGCCTATTTGCCACTGTTAGTTCGAATTTAGACAATTAAGCACTACAAGTTGTTAAATGGTGGCAAAATTCACCAATATGCCATTATCAGTAATATTTTGTTCTCCTGTAGAACTTAGAGCTGAGTTAAAAACTAGTCGTTATAATCTGCACTGATATGCGACCCATTATAGTGATTTTTGCCACCAACCATGTTTAGTTGGCTGCTAAATGCGCTAATGTGCTGCTTGGGTAACGCTAATATCAACTCAATGATTACAAAAGGAAAATAATTTTATGTATCTTATCTTAATACTCAAAGCGTTAACGGAGTGGCTACCCAGAACCGCAAAACGCCAAGTAGGCAGACCACCAGCCAGATGGACGGATGACATCGGTAGAGAAGAGGCCTATACCCAGCAGTGGGTAGGTATGGGCTGATTGGGGATGATGATGATAATGATAATACTCTTTATCTTTTTCTCAGCCATTTTTTATTATCTAAACATAATGTACACTGAAATCTTCACATTTCTAAGGAACTTTTGACTCTTACTCAAACTGAGTGAGAGTATGTTACGGTTGTTACATTAACAGTTGACCCTCACTCTCCTCCATCGGCTAATTTGAACTGAGCTTGATTTAATTTTGAGTCTCATACGTAATTTTCCACTATAAAGTCCAATAAATATTTGCTTCAACACATCAACTGGGTTTCATGTTGTACGTTAGAGCCTTGTCTGGACGTCGGTCGTCGGTCGTTGCATGTTTTTTTATGTCTGTTTCATTATTATTTGTAGTTGTCTCATTGCTGAGTTTCGTATGTGAAACCAAACCAGCATAAAAATCAGGTACCGAGAAGCAGTTACGTTGTATACATCTCGAGGATAGTTTTATTGAGATAGTAACGCCACCGGCTCAATAATTGCTGTTTTTCAAACTGTATCTTTTTCAACTGCTTATTACCGAGTGTACCTGTTGGATTATTCGATTGAGAATCGATTGTACAAAAACTAATCTGTGAAACCGCCACACTTGATGTTTGGTTGGCTACTCTGTATTTAAAAAGTTAGTTCATAGCTGTGTTATAAAAGGCGTTGTAACCGCCCAGACCCTCCTTGTTTCTGGTGTGTTCTCAAGCTGATAGGACATAGTCGTATAGCCTTCCAAGTACGTAAATTCCCGCCAATATAAGGAATTGAGTTAAACTACTAAACCGTCGTTTCTCTAAATCTTAACTCTGCAAATAGGCTCATACCCAATAGGTTATGTGCCCAGGTGCCGCGAAATGAATCTACTGTGCAAATATTAACTAAATTTCAAAAATGGAAACGAAAAGACCAAAACGTAACATCCAACCTTTTGCTGGTGAAAAATACGCAGCATAAAAAGTCTCGACGCGCTGTACGAGCGAAAAAGTATTGCAACGCAGTTAGCATTACGTAAGACGTTACTTGCGCTGAAACTTCAAAGTGATATTCCCCTCGTGAGCCACTTCACCACATTCGACGAGCTGATTTCGGAGTTGTTGGCGGCCGGCGCAAAACTTGATGAGACTGACAAGTTCATGCGGCGGCGCAGCTGAACGAAGAATCGACGCCCGCGCCAGATGAGTTCTCAGGCTTCGCATTCATGACGGGCGACTACCAACAAGAGGACGAGCGATTGGAGAACAGGATAACGTTCCTGTTGGACTCTGGAGCGTCCGACCACATCATAAACAGGGAAGTTTTCTTCTACATCTGCTCAAACCTAACCACACCATGTATAGTCTAACCCGTAGTTTACGAGATTATCCCACACACACGAAGTAGTTGTTGAAGTTATGAGTTAAACCAGAATTATTGCTGGATTACTATTTATTGATGTTACTAGGTATACAGTTGTATAAAGACTCGGCTAAGCTATAGTTAAATATCATACAAGTAAGTTCGCATGACGCGTGACTTAAACTAGGTTGCTGATCACAATATTGTGCAGCGTGACCGTACACACCAGTTAAAATTTTAATTGCTAAAACTGGACAATTTATTTCAGCTACGAAGAAGGGATCAATTCAAGTTGTGAGCGACACAGGTGCTTTTCTGCCCCAAAGTGCCGTACAACCTGCTGTCGGTGTCCAAAATGCAGCGAGCCAGCCTGAGCGTTGTTTTCGACCAACATGGAGCCCACATCACTGACTGAGGTGGTAAGAAGCTCATGAATGGTATGTGTTGAAACAACTTATTTGTTTTAATGTTATCTGTGATAGCGCATCGCTCTGTTAATGTAATGTAATTTTGAAATCCAATGAAACAAAATTGGTCGTTTTAGCGATCGGTAGTAACAGAGAGTAAGGATAACTAGCCAGTAAAGCAACCATTGTATATTGTGCATTCAGATGTGTGCGCGCCTATCACTCCTCCAACAATTGATAACAAAAATTACTTTATATTGTTTGTCGATCAATTCACATACTATTGCGTAACTTACCTGATAAATAACTTATAAATCAGATGTGTTCGCTTGTTTCAAAGACTTTTTGCAAAGTGTGAAGCTAAATTCAATTCAAAATTAGTAAATCTCTACTGTGATAACGGTGGCGAGTATTTATCCACCGAGATAAAAAAAAAAAAAAATTGCGTGCAAAAAGGTATATATAAGTATCATTTAACGGTTCCACGAACGCCTCAACTCAATGGTGTTTCAGATCGTATGGTAAAAACGATAACTGAGAAAGCCCGCGCTATGATTCATGAGGCAAAGTTAGATAAAGTATTTTGGGGCGAAGCAGTTTTAACTGCAGTGCATTTAATAAATCTAACACCAACGAGGGCATTGAAACAATCTCAGACACCATATGAGTTATGGCATGGTAAAAGCCGGTTCTAAAATACCTAAGGGTCTATGTCCATAATAAAACCAGTAAGGCAAAGTATGACGACAAATCGTTAAAAAAAAAAAAACTGGTGGGCTATGAACCAAACGGATATAAAGTTTGGAGTGTAGAATGCGAAAGGTTTGTGACTGTGATAAAAGTTATAATAAATGAGACAAATTTCCAACCAAGGAATCCAGGCCTAAGTTTAAGCCTGAAGAGAATGTTCAAAATTCTCATGACAAAACTGATAATAATGATGGTCTATCTAAATCAGTGTCAAAGTCTCAGTGTAGAAATAACTCTGATGCAGATCAGGTGAAATCTGACCACAGTCCCAACAAAATTCGTAAAAGACCCAAAAACGCAAAACAATGACATACCTATTAAAATCACAGATGAGAGTAAAAGCACAGATTAATAAAAAGGTAAAAGTAATTAATTGAGGAGGAGCGATAGAATCAGAGGTCGGTGTATGTCATGATCTTATGATGAAACTGATGATGAATATTTACCAGTGTGCTCAATCATTGATTTGTAAAGTACCTAGTTCATTTGAAAAGATAAAAACTAGAGATGATAGAATTCATTGGGATAGCGCAATAAAATATGAATTAAACTCCATTAAGAAAAATAATACTTGGTCAATACAATACCAATTGTAAATGGATTTTCACTATCAAACATAACGAATATGAAAAACCTTTAAGATATAAAGCTCGACTTATAGCTAGAGGCTTTAGTCAAGAATATCTAGTAGACTACAATGAAACATTTGCGCCTGTAGCTAGGATTGCTAGTTTTAGATTGATAATTACTTTTTGCAAATCAAAATAACTTACTGGTTCATCATTTAGATGTTAAAACTGCCTTTTTAAATGGTAAGTTAAAAAAAAAAAAACTAAATGGAAATTCCTGAAGGGTAATTTATACAGGCAACAAAGTATGCAAGCAGGCTGCAAGATGTTGGTTTGAAGTCTTTGAGCAATCCCTAAAAGAGAAAGGTTTCTAAATTCGGATGTTGATAAGTGTTTATATGTATTAGATAAAGGTGAAATTCATAAAAACATATATATAGTACTATACGTCGATGATTTAGTCGTTGCGTGTGCGATGTCCAAACAATGAATAATTTTAAAATATATTTAATGAGCAAATTTAAAATGAGTCATATGAATGAGATAAAATTATTTCTAGGTATAAGAAATAAGAATAACTAAAAAAAAAATAAAAAAAATTGTACACTAACATTAGATCAAAGTTAGTATATAAAACCAATACTGTGTAAATATAATATGCAGGACTGCAATCCAGCAAGTACTCCTCTAGAAAGTAAACCTAATTATGAGGCCCTGAATTCAGACGTTAAATATGATGCGCCCTGTAAAAACCTTATAGGCTGTTTGATGTATTTTATGCTATGTACTCGGCCAGATCTAAGTGCGAGTGTCAATATATTGAGCAGATACACAAATAAGAATAATAAGGAGTTGTGGCAATGTTTGAAAAGAATGCTTATATACCTGAAGGGCACAATTGATTTAAAATTAGTGTATAAAAGAGGTAATTTTGAGAATGTACTGTGTGGGTATGCAGATTCCGATTGAGGTGGAGATAAAAGTGATAGACATAGTACAACAGGATATATATTTTAGTCTTTCCATAATTGTACAATAAAATGGTGTACAGAAAGTGTACAGAATGTCTAAGAAACAGTCCTCCGTTGCAGCTTCTTCGAAAGATGGCACTGTATGAGGCTGTAAAGGAAGCTTTATGGCTAAAATCACTAATGTTAAGCAATAACATACAAATTGTAACACCCATTACCATTTTTGAAGCAATAACGGCTGTATCAGTGTTGGGAAGAATCCTACAAGCCACAAAAGGTCCAAGCATATAGATATTAAATATTACTTGACCCGTGAAAAAGTAGAGAAAAATGTAAGTAATTAAATTAAATTACATACCAACAGGTGCACAACTGGCACATCTGATGACGAAGCCGCAACAATCAGTTTTCAAAAATTAAGAGTGGACATGGGTCTACAATAAATGTTTATTGTGTTACAAATATGTACATTAACAAAATCATTGTTTAAAAATGATAATATTAAGTTAAATTATTATGACATGATCTGACTAGGTTTTTCTGGGTTTTCCCTAGTCCTTGCAACGAATGTTGGATCATAAAAAATATGTAATTACTTACTCCCAGCAGTTACTTGGAAGGAAATATGTTCTGTGTAGGTATTGCAATATGTATACCTTAATTATAAAATGATTTCAAAATCATGATCAGTTTTTGAGGGGGCGTGTTGGATTATTCGATTGAGAATCGATTGTACAAAAACTAATCTGTGAAACCGCCACACTTGATGTTTGGTTGGCTACTCTGTATTTAAAAAGTTAGTTCATAGCTGTGTTATAAAAGGCGTTGTAACCGCCCAGACCCTCCTTGTTTCTGGTGTGTTCTCAAGCTGATAGGACATAGTCGTATAGCCTTCCAAGTACGTAAATTCCCGCCAATATAAGGAATTGAGTTAAACTACTAAACCGTCGTTTCTCTAAATCTTAACTCTGCAAATAGGCTCATACCCAATAGTACCGAGTCTACGGCAAGGCCGACTTCACTGTCACTCAAGCTCTGATAACTGCTTCCCTAATTATCCGGCATTTAGCTAAATGGCTAAACACATTTTTCAAGATACTACCGGGAAAATCATGTGCGAAAAACAAGTGCGCCGGCCTTGCAAATAATCATCTTGTGTATGGAAAACATACAGCCGCATTATTTGAAGTCGGTTTTTTTTTCTTTCTTGCTGTCATTTCGTGATATGTTCAATCGCTGAATACTATTATGTTGCAATATATTTAATAGAACTGTTGCTCAGATATGGCAATCAAGCATCATAGATTAGGGTTACCTTAGAAGCTTTTGTAACCCACCCGATTAGGTGGCTTGGCAATACTTGGCATTGTCATGAAATCGACGAATGTTGCTAAATTAACATGCAGATTTAAAACCTGTTTTTGATTACTATTCTCAATTCACTATCTGGAGCATGCTATAATAGGAACTAATTCCGAACTGAGTTAAGATAGCACTATACTAGATATCATAAAATGTAAACTAATGACAAGAGGTAATTATAAAGTCGATATTTATTATGTCACACACACTGTACTCTGACTGATCAGTGATCACTGTCTTGACCTGGCTACCTGCCTGTACCTAGCACTAGTGTTAACCTTAATGTCAGTCGCATGCAACAGCCTATAAATAACTGGGCGTTACTGCGCTAATGCGCATATGAACATTAATGTTTTGTTTGCGCGCCCGATTATGGTGTCAGTGTGTCGCGTATGCGGTATCTAATGCAACATCTGGGCTGGAAATATATATACTGTGCATGGAATACGTTATTATAATAGATCAGTAACAAAATAGCTTCTTATTTTGTTGGCAGTTTTAGGGTCATACTAAATGGCCCGTAAAATTGGCTCTCTGTTTGATAGCACTTAAGGCTCCGGCGTCCGCGTGAATTTCCCATACAAACGTAATACAAAAATGATTTGAATTTGAGAAATAGTTTAACGTATTTAGACTGTTAATCGGATTTATACACTGTTTACGCAGGTTCCTGGTCTGTCTACCAGGGATCCTCTTCAACCAATTTAAAAATATTTTTAAGTAATTTGTATAAGAACCTGGTATATAACCAGGAACCTGCGTAAACACTGTATTAATCCGATTAACCGTCTAAATACTTTGAACTAGTTCTCAAATTCAAATAATTTTGGTATTACGTTTGTATGGGAAATTCACGCGGTCGCCGGTCTCTTAACACCATATTACATGAAAGCAAAATAGTTAACTTACGTATACATTAAAGTGCGTGTAATTAATTACCTAATTAGATAAGCAAACCTTAGTCTACTTGCTATTTTCTATTTTACCGCGACCTCTTGTGTAATCTGGGTCATATGCATGGTAGCTTGAGTTTATGGATGGAATTTCATTTGGACATGCGTGTGCATCCTGCCTGCAGTATTATTAGCGGGCGGCGGCGGCGGCGCCGGCGCGGCGGCCGGCGGGCGGTGGCGGTCCGTCAGGCTGCGGATCGCGGATCTGGGTCGTGACTTCGACACCGTAAAACATGTCCAACACGAGCACTTGACGCTTTTGCGACCGTTTTACGGCCCCCGTTTCCTGGCAGCTA
>OY735265.1:5620347-5743503 GCA_963457715.1 Argyresthia albistria
ACTTACTAAGGTGTAAATGAATTAACGAAAAATGAGAAACTACTTTGTTAGGGACATCATTCTGAGCAACTTTCATCATCTGATTGACCGATTTGATCAGAGCAATTTTTCACTTCTCCATACAAATCAGCTGATCCACTCAGGCAAAAATGTCCTATGTTTATTGAATACCACACCAGGGCACTCCGCCTCCTCAAAGAAACAGCATCAAATATCATCCCAATTCCAAGCAATATAGGTACTAGGTCCATACTAGGTAGTTTATATGGCTAGAGGAGGGAGGGGCCCGCGTGGGGATCACGTGATCAATAGTCCTGGCCTGTGCAGGGATGCACCGGGGGCCGCCGCCGCCGCCGCCGCCCCGGTAAATAGGTCATTCGCACAGGCCGCCGCAGTTTGTTTGGGTTCCACTCTATCGACCGATCACACCACCAGAGCCGCTATTCACGACCGCTCGATACCCGACTACGATCTCCGTCTCTATCATAGTGAGTGAGACAGAATAGACAAGACACATCGAATAGGACCCTCAGGTTTACGGGTCAATCTTGTGCATGCGCGCGCATCCTTGATTATGATATTGCGCTTCTGTATTTATGTATTGAGGCTACGACGTTCCATGTTTGCTTTGATGAATTGCCTAAAATGATTGATGTATGCCTGATTTGGTAACGACTAGGCAACGGTTGGAACTGCTATTCATGGCTCGGATAAATTACCGACAATACGTGATATCATGCCTTGTTAGACATGGACAGACCGGGATGGAGACACCTATTACACCATGACAGAATCAGGCACAACAAATAGTGGTTGGAAAATCTTCAGAGAAAACGCCTAACGCGAAAACAACCGGCTCCACCACCGTACGCCGAATTTTCTTGTGACCGTTTTGTGGCAAGCAGTGCACATCCTGAATCGGTTTGTTCAGTCGCAAGAGAAAATGTGACTCCCAGAACACACAGCACCTGTAATAGACATCTGAAAAGATGAAAAGGCCAATGATGATGATGAGTATCATGCCTTGCAAGTCGAATGAAAAGTACTAATAGCCAGCTAGCTTTTATTACGTTTCTATCTAATGCTTGTCATGGCTGCAACTTTAAAGCCAGTTGCATACAGTTACCTAAACAAACATGATATTTTCCTCATGATAGTGCGATGCGATTGCATTCATTAAATATCATAAGCCAAGCTGTTTCTAGGAATAGTAAAGCCTAGGTAATATAATGGTAGTAACCTAGACATCTATCGCGAAGGTACGAGTATTACTGGAAATAGTATGAGGAAAATTGGAGGCTATTTCTAGAAGTGAGAGCTCTATGTCGGGTGTTTGGAGCATGTAGCGACAAAATATTTTGGGGAGTTAGGGGCATCATTCTAAACAACTTTCACTACCAAACCGATTTGATCAGAGCAACTTTATTTTTCACTTCTCTATACGAATCATCCGATAACCGCTCGGCCCAAAATGTATTGAGATGTTAAAAAAGTTGCTGTGATCAAATCGCTTTCATAGTGAAAAGTTGTTCAGAATGATGGCCTCTAATCCCAAAAAAAAATAGTCGCTCCATACTCCAAACACCCTGTATTGTAGTAAATTTGAATGGCACCGAAGTTAGGTAGATAGACTCATCCCTCAACAACTCAACCCAACACAAATCAAAGAGTATGGCTGTTAGTCATTCGTCCATGTACAGTCATGTTTTTAATGGTGATATCATTACGGCATGTTACTACATTTCTATTGTTAGAAGTCTCACCTACTTGAGTTGTAAACCTACTCTATTCGTTTGCATTCGATGCAGTTCTAGTACAACAACGTAGTAATGTTGATTTGTGCTAGGTGACTATTCATTCAAGATACAACAAGTTACCGGATGTCTCGTTTTGTTATTCATATCATAATGTTTGAATGCCTACGACGACGCCATCAATAATGTTTTTGAAGCATCGTTTATAATGCTTCGGCAGAGCTTCGTCTGTCCTGAAAGAAAATGCAATAATTTTGAGCTTTCCGTGATTCTAGTGTAGCCACACCTCCGAAACTCCATACAACGCTCGTACAATCACCTATACTACTGCATAATCAAATGACGTTTGTACACGTGCAAATGTGTGCGTAAAGTGGCAGTTCTGTACGTACGAGTACTATTATCTCTTCTATGGTGTAGCTCTCCTTCGTCGCTTGCACACATTCTCAATTTCTGAATTCAGGTAAATAGCTCGGTCGCTAGACTGAACAAGTGTCTTGCAAACCCGTGATGTTAATTTCTAAACAAATAAGCAGAGAAGAAGAGTCAAAATAATTTTGTTAATCGATTTCTGACTCCTCTGTGACGCATGTCTTCGCCGCATGACGATTGCACGTATACTTACTCAATTCTTATGAACAATGTGTTCAAAACACGTGAATGTTAATCTCTTTCGTTTTTTTTCTCGTTAGGTAGTCAAGGAGCAAGGTGAATGGGTAAGCCTATTAATATGTGCATTTTGTCGCGACTTGTTGATGACAGGATGACAGGTCCGTTGCATTAAGTTGCGTAGAGCTTGCGCCCCCCTGTAGACGTCACTCATCAGCCAAAAGATCCGTGGCAGACTGTGGCCCGGTTTCTTGTAGACCTTTTTCCCTCAAAATTGCGCGACAAATTGTCAAACTCCGTTTAAATCATAGTTAAGTTAAGTTTTTGATCTGTGGCTTCTATAGTGTGTTGCCACAATAATTTCGCCAATGTCACGTGATGAACCCTGCACAACTTGGGTTGCTGGTTGATTCAACTGACAGACTGTCAGCACTGCAGCCTGTGAAGATCTCCAATTTATTGCCGGTTAGAGCCTTTTTGGGTTTCTGAAAACATTTTCTGTAAGTCAACAGACTGTTGAAAGGCCACTGACATCGATTTGTAATTGGAGAATATCGAATTGTTCATTGTGATGTGTTATTCTGATTATCTCGAATTTAACTTCATACTATTCAACTTCCAAGAGTGTTTGCACAAAACCAAGTGTAAATTTTACGTATTTTTTATGTTTTTGTGCAATAAAGTATAAAGGAAATATGGTTTTTACGTGGCGGCATTTTCAACCTCAGATCAATGAAACTCTTTGTTCCTCCTTCAATGTCAACAACTCAACAGACCAACGTGAATTTGAGGTTTGGCCTAAGGATAGAGACAAAGCTATGTGCTAGAGGGAAACAAATGACTGAATGAGAACTCAGAACAATAACTAAAGCATAGAAGTAGCCTAAAAATAGCAGTTATCAGAAACGAGTCTATCTCAACATTCGTTTATGCCCTAACTGATGTGTAAGAGCGAGACAAATGTCAAGTCAGTTTAAACGTCCTCTAAACGCAATCGAATACGGCCTTATCTGCCTGTCTTGCTTCACGAAAGTGATGGGAATACGATAAAAATGACGATAAAATATATCGATAGTATATGCTAATAACTATCAAAATGATGATGAATCATGAGAAGCCCCGCAGAATGGTAATGTGCATATCAAATCCATGCGGACCATTAATAACTCTTTATTATATTTAAATATCCAACTACAAATACTTAATGAATCTGCCTATGTTGACAGATATCAAGGTTGCTCTAGATTGCATCTGACCGAAACAAAATTCAGCCCCCTTATACGCTAAGTCAGTGATGATCACTCAATAATGATCCGTAAAAATTAAGAAGCTATTGGTGTCCTTCAATTAATGTGTAACCAAAGAATATCAAAATAAGTCGGCTTATCACTGAGTTAGCGAATAAGAGGGCAGCTATGTAGGTATGTCAGGTACCTCAGTACTTTATTTATCATCAGCGTATTTAAAATTATGAAGATATTGCTGAAAAATTAACAAGGAAGTATCATTATTTGATGAAATCTTAGTAATGAAATCTTAGTAGTCAGAAAATATTGCCAAAAATCTTTATTTTCTGCCAAACTTTAAGTTGTGTTGAAAATGAAAGTATGATTAATTTCGTATACGTAAGGTTTATTTAATTTAATTCACATTCAGCTGCCTCTTCTCAATGTCTCGTTGTGTTTTCCGGAACATGTTGTCCACTACACTGATTGTAATTAATTTGTAATTTTAAGTACTTCAGTGTCCACAGCAATCTTTTGTTCTGCTTTTTTCATAGGTTTTGAACTTTATCTCGAGGTTGGAGCCTGTAATCAAGATAAATACAAGATAATTTCTGATCTCATCTGATTTCAAAACCTTACCCGTATTATTAGGTCGCTCTCCGGTATGAGAAATATCTCAAAATGACAGCTTTGATTTATTTAAGGGCATCAACTACAAAAGCGTTTTTATAAACCAAATTCTTTCTTCTTTCTTAATTTAACGGCAATGGTAATGTATGAGTAAAGTAGAAGTCGTATGTAATATGACCATGTATCTAAAGTCAACTCTGAAGTCCATGAATTGACTGGAATAAATTTATCGATATTTACAAAAGATGTCATCTTGTTCCCATCTCTATCGACAATACTTCGGAATAAAAACATTTCAGAAATTTGATAAAAGGCCGAGATAGATAACTCCAGCGTAGGAAACCATGGATGATTTATAAAGTTTATAGCTTTTACGTGTTTCCACAATAGGTCCAGGGAGATATCTATTAGAAATCTGGGCTAAACTCACCGATTGAAATAATATGTATCCCGTATGGTTTTTCCTGTTACATACGCGGCACTTACAGCCACTTAAGCACAAGACTTTATTGATTATTGGGTGGAGATAGATGGACGATAATTTAGCCAAGAAACACAATAAAATAAACTTTTATATTAACTGATAGATGATTTCAAAATAATTCGTGGTTATGTTTACATAATAATACGGACAGTGACAGCTCATAGCTTAGAAAGTCCAATAAAATTAAAAAGTATATTACGATACGTCACTTACGGGCAAATAGTGAACTTTTCTATTTGGCTGAATAAAAAGGTTGCAAAACACCATTAAGTGAACAAGTTCAGTAGTACACGGTTCCTGGAGTCACATGATGGCTCGTGCATTGTCATTGCAACCAAAATGCTGACTTTCATATTTAGTCGTATAAAAAGGTTGCAAATTCAAAGAAAGGGACTGAATTTGTATACAACCACAGAGCCTTAGCCAGGGGCCTTGAATGAGAATGAGCAAATGGACTGGGTTACCACATACAATATAAAATCAGCCGTCAACAGTAGTTACCTATTTTTCCAATCATTTGCGTTCTGGAAACACAAAGCTTGTCAATACTGCTGACTGATACGTCAAATTAATATCGTACGAGAAACTGTGGCATGATTCTCGCGCATTCGTTATATGATATCTACACCTATATCGAGTGATTTCGTATGGGAATCTGACAATTTTGGTCTCGATATCCGTATATCGAAGGCGCGAGAATCGACCCGCGGGTGTATATCTCGATCGAACCGTTCAGATGTCATTCGATAAGCTATATTCCGCCTCATAGGAGAGAGTGGAACCGTGCAACGTATAATGCCGTTCCACGAATCCGTCAGGCCAGGCCAGTGCGGGTGAGAGTGACGTATATTTACGCTAGGTGCAATGTACAATTGTACAGCTATCTGGGTTGAGAGCTAGTTCAGACCTGGCCGGGTGCCGGCGTGGCGCCCCGGTCACCACCCGGCCATGCGCCACCCCAGAGCTGCACCTACATTGATCCAAGCTGAGCTGTTTGTTCGCGTATGCTATGCAATAACAAACGGTATCCCTATTTGGTGTCCGAGGCGAAAACCAGTCACGCGCGGCTGGTCCGTGTCGAGCGGCAGGCATTACATAATACGAGGAATATTTGTGTGTAACGGTGTAACGATATATGTTTTGAGTTCTAGAAAAAGGGGCTGAAGTTTTCGATGAAATTTGCAATATTCGTTTTTAATTTAGGTTTTTGGGGGTAAAAAATCGATCGAGCTAGGTCTCATACAAGCAAATGCGTGAGTGACGTTTACAGGGGGGCGCCACTACTAAGCAACCTTATGCCTTTAATTCCTCATTGGCATCAAAATATATATGCAAAATATCGTAGGAAAGCTGTAGCGCTCTTTGCATGGCACTTATTTTATAAATTATTAACTCTGATTCATACATGTTTTTTGCAAGCCTTTTTAGGGTGCCAAACGAGACCCTATTACTAAGCCTCCGCTCGCTGTCCATTCGTCTGTCTGTCCGTCAGCGGGCTCTATAGCACGATCCGTAATTGCCAGAAAGTTGAAACTTTCACAGAATGTGTATATCTGTTGCCACTACAACAACAAATACTGAACTACATGAAAAGTAACGCTGTTTATAATTAAAAATAAAAGTATTGACTCTTTTGGATAGCAAAATTACGAGATGAAGATATTCTCGTAATAAATGTCAGGCACGTGTATCTTGTACGATATGGTGCGGAACCCTTCATGTGAGAGTCCGACTCCCCTTGACTTAACCGATTATTATTATTCATTTATGCACAAGTGTACTGAATTAGTATATCATTTACATATTACATTAGCCCAATTAATAAGTACAAGTTACACGTGATTCATACAGAGAAATCCTATGCACAAAAAACCGAGAAACAATTTATTCTTATGTTTAGTTAACTTTTTATTAGTAAGGAGCCTAAAGTTTAGATTAAAGGCCTATAGACTAACAATCAAACAGAACAGACCTTCGATTCAGTTATTATTTTACTCACAATCTTGCAGTTGCTAGATATCTAGATAATGTATCAGTTTTGCGAAACGAACTTTAAACTCAATAAGTACTTTCAATATCTCTACATTCTCAGAAATCTCAAGTGGCTATGGCGCTTCCACTTACAGATGGTCCGACAATGAATACCTACATAGAATCGTATTGCTTTAGAACTAAGAATGGGTTATACTTTCGTCTTTCATCGATAAAATGAATGCTGAAAACGTAAAACAGCAATTGAATGAAATTACGTTTGCTTTAATTGTAAAAACGCGATAGTACCAGCAGTGCAATTTAAGAGTTCGCCTGCAAGTAGGGCACGCTGCAGAGCGCATCGTCTGCCAACTTGCCAAGTTAGCCGCGCCTGCGCCGCACCAGCCACCCCCACCCCCCACCCACCCCTACCACCCGCCACCTGCCCCCGGCCCCAATCTCGCAGGCTTCGATCGCGTTACGTAGCAAGTTACGTGTAACGTAAGCTGTAAGTAGGTCGCGGCGCGCGCAGCCGCTAGCCGCGTCGCCCCCCTACTAGCTACGTCACTATTGATTCCGCACGTGGCGCCCCGTACGGTGACGTAGCCGACGTCAATACTATCGCCCCCTCTGGCCGCCCCCGGTCACGAGACACCCCCCCCTCCCCGCCTCGCCGCCCACTCACCCCCCGCGTACGTAGTTGTGCAAGTGCACTATGCAGCGCGCTAATTTTCCCGCCCACACTGCTTTTCGTGCGTAGGCAGAGTTTTCATATTTTATGCAACGTAGTTCCTGTTAACGCTTGAGCCTGGCTTATTCTGAAATCCGTATTGCGCTGTTGTCTGCAGTGTCCACGATTCCAATTTAAACATTCTCATAATTTTAATCAAATTCAATCTTACGGGGTACTATATTTTATATCATGGCTGGAATTTTTCATCAACTTCTTTCCTGAAAATTCCTTGCGCATTAAATTAAGAACGGTAATAAAGTTTCTGCAGACAAAATATAACAGATTGTTCTAATAATAACCATGTCTTTACAGTAATGTTCTCTATTTCTGTACATTTAACGAGAAAATTTCCAAACCAACAAACAACGTGCAATCGCATTGACGTCATCTGCAAAGTAGCATTTTTTCCTACTTCAAATACGCGGTATACGCCTAGATAAATAAAACCACTAATGTCTTAGAGGAAGTCGGTCTCTACCTTTTATTCTTGTGCATGCTGAAAACCTATATTAGTACCTAGCTACCTAGCTAGTCTAGCTACTATACCTACCTTAGTATTTCCTGTTTGCCCCAAAATATGCCGTTCTACCAACTATGAGTGATTCAAAACACTCCTCGACTTAGGTACTCATAGCATCTTTGAGAACTCTTCAATGGGTAAATAATTCGATCCATCTCGTCGCATAATGTGATAATTCTCAATACATTTGTACGGGCATAAAGCAAAAACAACAACAATAGGATGATAGGGTAGTAAAATGCAAATGGGGTGCTCACAGTATATCAATTTATGTTTGAAAGTAAGTGCGAGTATTATGTTTACATTTGCATAAATAAGCAAATTTTGTGTCTGCGGTGGCATGGCGCCAGTTTTGCTGGGGGTGGACTGGTAGTCTGGTACACAACTGTACTTCGAGCAATACCTAATAGCACCACACTTGAGCTCTTCCGCTGTGCTTCCAGCAAGGAAGTGCGAAAGAGAGTTTGTCTTTGCGCCTCCCTCCTCCTTTGGGAAAATAGTCGAAAATTCTTAAAAAAAACTCAGGTGTCGTGGTATTTAACATTGATACTAATAATTCATATTGTTATCTAAAAATACTAAAGCTATAGGTAGGCTCCGCGGTAAACTTTTTTTTTCACTCAATCTTCATGCCACGACATTCCAATAAACAATATGTGTTTGTAACATTTTAATAATAAATGTGGCTATCCAGATATATTTTTAATTTACTGATACAATGAAAACTACCATAAAAAATATCATGAGTTTTTTTACCAATTTTTTTATTTGTTTGATACCATAATTGAAACAAAAAGTAAACTTTAGAAAAAACCGACTTCCACAAACCCTATTTGATTAGATTGAGTTTAATACTAACTGTAACCCCTTATCCCCCCCTCCCTTGGGGAATTAATTTTGTCAAATGCTATATCAGTGCTACCCCACGCGACTAAGGAACCCCTGTACAAAGTTTCATGACTCTAGGTCCACCGGTTTAGGCTATGCGTTGCCAGCCCGTCAGCCACGCATTGTATTTGTACCTAGTATTGAGCAGATCTGGTGGCCATATGTGGTCTTCATCAGCAGTTCCGCATCACAATATTATGCTTACCATGTGCATTTGCACGAGTTATTATGAAAAACACAAAAATCACCATAGGTCTGCCTATAATATTTGAAGAGTTCTCTCGATTTCTCCAGGATCCCATCATCAGATCCTGACCTGGTGTCAATGGGACCACCCTTGAGGTATTACCTATACGCCGAAAAAAGATTTGTTCAAATCGGTTCATAATTGGCGGAGTAATCGCGTAACAAACATAGAAAAAAAAAAAAAAAAAAAAAAACATACGGGTCGAATTGAGAACCTCCTCCTTTTTTTGAAGTCGGTTGAAAATTGGCAGGTTACGACACTAATGCCCCTGCTACTTTAAATAACCGGCCAAGTGCGAGTCGGACTCGCGCACGAAGGGTTCCGTACCATTATCTATAAAAAACCGCAAAAAGAAAACATGTATGGGAGCCCCGCCAAATATTTATTTTATTTTATTATTTATTTTTTAAGTAAATAAATACTCAATATATTGTGAACATTTTAAGCGTCTACCTGCTACCATTATCAATATCGATCAAAAAAATCACGTTTGTTGTAGGGAAGCCCCCCTTAATATTAAATTTCTTTAGTTTTTTAGTATTTGTTGTTATAGCGGCGACAGAAATACATCATCTGTGAAAATTTCAACTGTCTAGCTACCACGGTTCATGAGATACAGCCTGGTGACAGACAGACAGACAGCGAAGTCTCAGTAATAGGGGTCCCGTTTGGCACCCTTTTAAGCCTCCGCTGTCCGTCCGTCCGTTCGCCCTGTCTGTCCGTCAGCGGGTCCTACCGCACGAACAGTAATAGTAGTACAGTCAAGATGCTTGCATAGGGTCAGGTTGTTCTGATTTTTTATATGTTGTTAGGCCTTAAACCAGCATTAAAATGCCAGATTTTCAATTTCCCAAGTGCCCTGTGCGAGCGGCGGTGTACCCAAAAAACCATGAAATTTCCGGTAATTTTTCAGTTTTTGTTCAACATGTCAGTGAAGAAGGGTCTGACTGCTATGGTTACTTTGCATGCTATAAAGTAGATAAATTAGCTACAATTTGAATGCATGGCTGGCTCATTTGGTTTTGTGGGATGTATGCGTATAGTATTTAAGATCTTAATGCAATAAACGTCTATTTTCTTCTATGCAGCTATTGGTTGCTACAGTACAGTTCATCAAAAGTAGGCTCGTCACTCTATTAATTGCTATTTCTTGAGCTTAGGTTTAAACCAATAACTATTGAACGGCTGAACCGATTTAAACAGAACTTATCCAAGAAGAAGAAGAAAAGTCTTCAACCATCTACAGAAAACCGCGTCAGAATCCGTCGATGTGTTTCGTCTGTCGGTTGGCCGTTCTTTTGATCGTTCTATAATGTGTCCAGGGCACTCTAGTGGTCAAAGGGGTTGACAAATCATGATGCGGTTTTCAGCAAATAGTAGTAGACAATCCTGCAAAGGTTTTTGAATATGTTTTGTTAAAATCTGTTCAGCCGTTTGAAAGTGCTGTGCGAGCGAAGGTGAACCCAAAAAGCCATGAAAAATTCGTTCATTTTTGTGTGAGTCCTATTATTGTTGTACGAAACCCTCTCAACGCGAGTCAAACTCGCACTTGGCAGCTTATTGTTGTACGATGGTACGGTACCCTTCGTGTGCTAGTCCGCCCCGCATTTGACCTTTTTTTTTAAGTTTTTAGGTTGGACGAATTATTTATAGGTATTTTAATATTATTAGAAAACCTACTATTACAACGATTGAAGAAGATAATTATAATAACTGTTTGATACGGTAGGTATTTAACAATGGAGTTCCTGAGTCGATTGTAAACCAGTAGTAGTACAATCGGGTAATATTAAGTGTGAATGTAAATGTGGTCGAACTTTGTAGGTGGGTACTATTGGTAGACGGTGTCTATTGCGTTATATGCGTTCTGTCGTATTGATTTAACTGATGCGGCACATACATACAACATACATACGTAGTACGTACACGTGGCTGATGGTCTTGGGATTATGATGATTCCATGTAATACCAAAATCATATGCAAATAAACGAATCTGAATCTGAATCATATGAAGTAAATTCAAAAACAAAGGGTTTTTACTTACTTACTTACTTACTTACTTACTTACTTACTTACTTACTATATACTTTATTGCACAGAAAACATATTACAGACACTTATTAATGGAAAAAAAAAACATGTACAAAGGCGAGCTTATGTCACACACTCGCTTATCTGTACACTTTTGTAGATGCCCCAAATGGCATTGGGTAATGTTGGCGTCATTTTGACGTTTCCATAGAGTTTGGTCGATTTTGGGTATTGGCTGGCGGCCACTCATGAAACTTATAAATTTTGAAAGAGCAATTAAAAATAAGCTAATCTTACTGTGGAGAACGTATAGCTAAATCATTTCGGGGCTGAGATATCGCACTTTAAAGGTTTTTCAGTACAAAAAGTGTTACTTGAAGCCTCAGACCAATAACTCATAGACAGAATGTTTCAGCCAAATCGCCGTCAAAACAACGCGGCACGATTTTTTCTTTGTGTGCGTATTGCACACACAAATTCAACCTCTTTCCCTTGTCGGACGAACGCCGACGCAAACAAACGAATAAAAATAATGATACCACCTCCACTGAATTTTGCCACATATTCGGCAATTTCATGTTAACCTAATTACTCAAAGAAAGATGATTTTTAATTATTTGAGTTTCTTCTACGTATATGTTATTAATTGTTTCTACTGGTTAATTTAGTAAGACCTGTCTGTAGTGGCGGCCATTTTGTCTCTTTCTCCCTTAGTGTGAATCCTGCTGCAGGATGTTTAGGTTTTGATGAATTTCTTCTATTCTAGTTAGAATTAAGGTAAATTCTTATAAGAATAATATTCTAATTAGAATTAGAATAATACTAATTAGAATTCTTTACCCTTGTCTTCCAATAGCCTTGCCTTTAATCTAAATATGGCAATGCCATTCTTAGTTATTTAGGCGATTGGTATGTTACACTAAAATGCTCAGAGTTATTCTAACATAAAATAACATTTTCTAAAAAACAGAAATAAAAATATATGTAGACAACTATTTTATTGCACAAAAAAATATACACTTATAACGAAAAAAACGTGTACAAAGGCGAGCTTATCTAATAAGAGATCTCTTAAACAATAGGGAGCGCTTATAGGATCACTTTGTTTTCCGTCTGTCTGTCTGTCTGTCTGTCTGTCCGTCCGTCCGTTCGTCCGTCCGTACGTCCGTCCGTCCGTCCGTCCGTCGGTCGGTCGATCGGTCGGTCGGTCCGTCCGTCCGTCCGTCCGTCCGTCTGTCCGTCCGTCCGTCCGTCCGTCCGTCCGTCCGTCCGTCCGTCCGTCCGTCCATCCGTCCGTCTGTCTGGCTGGCTGTGAGTCAAGCTTTATACCGATAACGCGTGGACGTATCAAGCTAAAAGGAGTTGACTATAGGACTGCCCCAGACATGTACAAAGACTTCTCAACAGCAAATAACATTTAAATATTCATTCATAAATTACTGCGTCTTTAGTTAGTTTGTACAACTTATTGTAGGAAATAATTAAATATTTAATAGTTGTTTGGGCTTGTACACAAAACGGGGCGTTGCGGCGTCGCATCGCAAAAATGGCAATCGTACTGGCAACATTTGCCAAGTATGGCGTGAGCAAACTATTTTGAAATAATAATCTTTTTAGCATGAACAAATTGGAAGAATCATTGCATGAAATGAATAACTTACCTATGAAATGAGATCCCACTTGCTTTATTTGGAATTTTACTGGAGTTATGGCACCATTTGAAGGCACAACTCGCCATTTTGTATTGTTTTTCACCAGAGACGTTTTGTTGTCACAGCGCTTTCCAATACTAATTGCATAGTCAGGGAGAACTGTCAAAATGCAATGATTCTGCGTTTCGTCTTTTGGGTGCTCGTATTAGGATTCTATGTTGCAGAGCGAATAGTTGTATTTCTATGCTTGAAGCTCTATTATCTCAGCTTCAAAATGGTTTACAGCAATGCTTCCTCTTTAAATATTTATGATACTGCTACCAAATAATGATAAAGATATCGGTGGCTGCGAATAAAAAAAAAATGACGTCAATGGTCCATACTAGGTTACCCAAACCCCTATATTTATGTTAGTAATGAAAAGTCAATGTTCAACAAAAAAATTGTTTAATTTCATGTTACAATCATTATTTATTATTTTTTGTTGTTTCAGGTAAGACACTAAATTCTGATGTTACCAGACCAGCCACGTTATACGACTAATAGGTAGGTATTGCATAACAATTTCAAAGGCCATGCATCGCCTAACATCCTCCCACCCGTTGAACTTCAAGGAAAGCTACTGGAAACCCCTTAGTGCCCTTTCAGAAGATTGCACAAGATTGCACAACGATATTCAGTTTTACGGGACTACGGGATCGTAAACTGCCCACGTAGGTAACTCATTACTGCCTCGGCGTGACGAGGATCATGCGTCATCACATCACATCACCGAGGATATTGCGTCGTTACATTCATTACTGCATTGTGTTTTACAAAGCCTACGCCGTAGTCGCTGAGCACCTTTTATTTCCCCATTCTCTAGAAAAGTCGCTGCCAATTAAACCTTCAGTCGTGAAACTTGAAGGCTCTACACGAGTCTAGAAATACAGTGTAGGTCACTGAAGTTGACATTACAGAGAAGTGGGATAGTACAAATGCCAAGGGTCGCACTGCAGTGCAGATGCAGCGTGGGCGGTAGGGGTAGGTTGTTGGGAGTGGGGGGGTGGGGGCGAGCAAACTCTGCCTCGATGCAAATGTTAAAGTGCACGACATATTGTCGAGACCCAATTCCAATCGGGTTTACTACGCAGTTTATTTCGGTTGTTGAGAGGCATTGCGCGGCTAGACACTCGCTATTGGGTTACATAAGGCTCGTGTTCTGGTTCGTCCAAGGCTGTACCAGAAGGTCGTCTGTCTGGGTCACGGGTCGACTCACGACGCCAACAGGGCCGTTGTAGGGTTTCCGGCACTAGTGTAGGTATAGTTATAAATTCACCTGGTACACCTTCACACGTCCCGCCTAATTAATTACCTAGATCATTTGCTTCGTGATATGCGTACGTACATGTGTGTTGTAATGTGTAGCGCTATTACTGGTAGAATACGGCGCGGGCGGATAGGTGAATTTACTGTCGCTATGATTGAATTCCTACTTATCTATTGGGTGGGTACATGTAAGTGTTTCTGGCTAAGCCTGTGCCGCGAAAGTGACTGTTATTCGATTATTAGATACTACCGAGAATTATGTAAGTGCCTATTAGGGCAAAGTCAACGGTTGTGCGTTAGAGTACGCGAAGGTTATATATGAATAACAAGCAACAGTCGGACTTTGACCGCACGTCAGAGATTATGACGCCATGAAGCATTTACGTAACATACACATGTACAATTCATATTGTTGCAAAGTTTCTGTTCTTTTACAATAGTAGATACATTATGCAACTAGTGAATAAAGGACGGATTTAATGCGAGGGCCATAGATGAACCGCGAGCAAGAATGATTATAACGCCTTAATCACGAAGATTGAATCGCGAGCGTAGCAAGTGATTCAAGTGTTATAATCCTGAGGGACGCGAGTGGCCCTCACTATAAATCCGTTTTATTCAAGCGTTGCATACTATAATTTATACCACAACAACGAGTAAAAACTTTTATTCTAATGTTACTCCTTGTCGACAATCATTTAAAACAAAACATTTACATACAGGCACACAAATTGCTTCTGGCCCCAGACTAGGATACCCTATATCGTGGGCACCAGAAACAGCGACATCTCAAACATGTTACCATCCAAGACGTGGGTTTTTTTTTGTCCCCAGCATGGATTCGAACCCGTGACCTCTCACATGGTAGGCAGATGCGATGCGCAACCGCTGCGCCACAGAGGTCATCAATCATGATCAACTAATCTCCACCATTGAAAACTATGAGTAAAAACTTTTATTCTAATATTATACTCCTTGTCGACTTACTTACTTTACTTTACTTTATACTTTATTGCACAGAAAACATAATACAGACACTTAATATTAGAAAAAACATGTACAAAGGCGAGCTTATCTCTAATAAGAGATCTCTTCCAGCAAACCTAGGATGGAGAGGATAATTTAATAAAAGGTAGACCTACATAAGTGCACAACGATAAATATTAAAATAATAGACTACTTACTAATAAATACATAAATACAGATAAAAACAAAAAACAAAATATAATATATAAATAGATACTAAGGTAGAGAAAGATAGTGTTCCTTCAAGCGTTCCTTCGACAATCATAATCAACCAATCTCCACCACCGCGCATCGATCAAAATTAGACCAAGCAAATCTCGAGAAGTTATTTGCACAAGGAGTTTGTATGACGAGTATTCCTTCGCGACCGCCCCGCCCACAATCGCGCATCCCGCGCCCCCGCCGCACGAGTCGTCGTCCCGGTGGTTGTTGTTCTTCTCACTGTTTTGGTGTTCTAAATTCAAATTCAAACCAGTGAGCAAAAGGGCTTTATACTAGTTTTTACACACTGTTTTGCGTGAGTAAAAGTAGCTTTTAAGGGGGTGAGTGTTATAAACAAATTTTACCAATTATAGAGAGAGCGCGTATCCCGAGCGAAGCGTCTCCATTTCAGCTTCGAAATAAATGATTTCGTACATCTCATCTTCGTGTGGAAACTTAAGTTGACGTAGGAAGAATCATAGAAGATCCTTCCCGTAGTCAGCCACCGCGATGGCTTTGTCATTAGCCTGCATAAGGTCGGCGTGTGTGCAGGAAGTCGGGCACAGCGGGCACGACAGCAGGTGGCTGGATGTTTGGGGGGCACCGCAACGGCAGCTTGTGCTTGCGTCCTCAGGCAGGATGCCCCAGCGTCGCATGTTGTCTCTGGTCCGCCCGACGCGTGATCTCAGCCGGTTTAATGTTTTCCACAGCCGCCAGCCCATGATTTCGTAGATTTTATAATGAAATGATTTCTTTTCGATGAAATTTTTGTGTGTAGATGGTATTAAAAGAAAATGCAGCCGGCTTCTTTGATTTGATATTACTTACTAGCTTTAAGCCCGCAACTTCGTATGCGTAGTTACACTTTTTGGTCGCATTTTTACTGTTGCGATTATTTTGCAAGTGTACAGTACGTACACACTTAGAGAACATAAAAGGTATAGTGTCAAGGTTTAGGTTGACTTGCGGAACTTTGATGAGTATTTGAATCGATGCGTCCTCGAGAAAAAGGGTAGATAATTGGTATTTATTATATAAAGAGATTGATTGCTCCAATAAACTCCAAGAGTTGTAAAGGGGTGTAAAATTATAAAAATAAACCTTTGCACTTCTCATGCTCGTAAAGTTTGTCATTATTTGTCTATGCTGCATAAAATCGCTTTTTATGCACTTGTGCATAAAGTAAAATCTTCGTCCATGTCTCAGACTCTAAGACAAAGGTCGTCAGGTAAACAGCCACACACACCTATGCTAAGTGCCAATGCCACGAAAGAATTAAAAAAAAAGTATATTGGCGGGAAGTTCTTATTTTTTCTTTGTGTTGCAATTTGCTGTTGTTTTTTGCAATATTGCTGTTTAATTTCCTCACAATCGAAGTGAAAAGCAGAGTGTATAACTCGTACATAAAACCCATTTTACCCTCGACTTGACTATCCACCCTCGCTCTCGGGTAAAATGATGCGTTTTATGGACTTGTTGTACAATCTACTTACTATTATACTTATACAGATTGTACCTGTACCCCAGTCGGTTCGAGCTGAAGGTCCCTCTGACGGACAGACGGACGGACGGACAGACGGACAGCGGAGGCTTAGTAATAGGGTCCCGTTTGCTCCGCGCACAGAGTATAGGCGAATTTAAGGCGAGGTATGAATAACTACAAACCAAGGTCATCAAAGATTGCGGAAGTGAGAAGCGAATATAACTCGGGAATAGGAACAAGTGGGATGGCAATTGTGCACTCGCACCTAATTTGAATCAACGTAAAAATAGAATTTGAATAAAAAAAAACTTCAAAAATAGGGAATTACATTTCAGTCTTCAAATCGCTAGTAACAACAATTCCCCACATATTACAATTAATAGAAAGATCATATTTACTACTACTGCGGTATAATAGGAAAAAATATTGGAAAAAGGGTTGACTTTGGATTTATTTTCTATCGAGAAAGGGCATTGAAATTTTCTGGCATATCGACCCGCCGCCATTTTGATTTTTTTTTCAAAATCGCGGCGCTCGATGAAAGTGGTATGTATGGATAGAGGACACATAGACGATCAAAAATGTTTAATAACATGGTACCCTAAAACGTCACATTAGCGAGATATTTGGAGGTAAAGATCGACTTATATGAGTACAAACACGTTTTACATCATGAAAACCCTAGATTATATAGTCAAATTACATACCACAAATTGATTACGATTTGCCGAGTATTTCCTGAAATACACATGAAAAAAGCACCCCTAATTTATTCATGAGGCGCCTTAAGTATATGTATACTTATCATCAGATTTTAATACATAATTGTAAATTATAGTTGTAAGTTTATGTGCGTTTTATGCCCTTGTTGTATAATCTACTATTTCGCTCGCCGAGCAGCTCTCAGAGCTCTCGCTAGTAATTAGTTCATAGTTTTACGAATACTTATTTATATGCCGCGGTTTGTTATCAGTTCAGTGTTGATGTAAATACAGGTATTATATTTATTGATCATGTCCTGTATTTAACTTGCCCTTGTGTATACTTCGGTGCCCTTTCCGTGAAGGCAGGCACACGTGGGTGCTTCCCAGGGGCTATAAATAATGAATATTTCTTCATTAAAATATCGAACTTAATAGGATTATAAGAACAGGTGCGGAGTACTACTTTGCACATCATTGTATTTAAGTATTTTAATAAAGATTGATAAGCGGGTTACCTAATAGCCAAATATAGGTACGGAAATATTTGAAATACATGCCATGGCTTTAACACCACTAACACTGTGGTTTTTTGTAGATGGGGTTTCATCATCACCTCTGATTCACTTACTTACTTACACTATAAAAAACAATAAAGGAACGAATTTCATTTTACTATTGGCATAAAATAAGCTCTTTAACAGCATTTCATTACTCCATGGCTGGGTATGGGTAGGCTTAGGCTAGGCGCATGCTAAGACGCAGGCGACGCAGGTTGCGCAACGCAGGGCAGAGCAGATTTTGTAAAGTATGGAACGTCCTTGAGCTACGTACGCTGCGGCGGCGCAGGCACGTGCGACGCAGACCTGCTCTGCGTCCCGTTGTAGTGCCGGCACAGAATTCTGCGCCACACGTGCACGTCGAGACGCGTTCGCGTTGTTAAGAATATTTCATAGTTTTGTTACAATAACAGAACATTTAATTGAATTAGCTCGTTGTATACCTTGTTTGTATGATACAAATCATACAGACTATTCAAAAAAGAAATTTAAAGAGTTATTAAATAATTAAAAACTGTAAAGTAGCAACAACTCGTAAATTTCATTATCAGACTCTGACTCTGAACTCATTTTGTCGTCAAATGTCTATTCCTTATAGTAGCTAGGACGCGAATGGTCTCCGCATGCTGTGTGCGACTGACTACCTACGTCTGCTCTGCGCATGTTGCAGCCACGTTGCAGCATACGTTGGGCGCCTATGTCTGCCTCAACTGCCCTGCCCTGCAAATTTTGTATCTGTGCTATGCTGTGTCGCCTGCGTCTCAGCATGCGCCTAGCCTTAGGTTTATCCACTCTCGCAAAATGGATTATCCATAACTAGCTGAACGTAGGCACAACCGCGCCTCTGCTACCCCGAATGAGAAACAGCGTGACGCTGACGTGGCGTCGAAATTATTATTGTTCTGATTTTTATTTCGGCAATAAGGGAAAGGCGTAAGTTTGATGTCGTCGTGGCCCCGGCCAAAATTGTGTTTCCAAACAAGTGAAGCCGCACCGGGGCGGCGGGCGCGGCGGCGGCGGCGGCGCGGCAATCAGTGTGACGTAAGATGTTTTGCCAACTTCGCTTAGTCACTCCACTCGACAGTCCAGCGTTTCGCAAGAAGAAAGGTGCCCTCGTTCCGATTGTAAACAAACAACACGGGGCGGGGCGGCATCATCGGCAGTGACTCTGCAGGGAGGCAAATACTTATTACTAATTACTATTTATCAATGAGATACCCAGAACTAGGTGCATCATTAGTATTTTTCTGTAATTTTGGATGTCGTTCTTAGTAGATAACTATTTGTTACTACATTCAACTTGCTTGACTCACTCCCTTGTCATGTGCCCTTTAACTGCTACTAAAAGTGTCTTGTTGACCTTTCTAAATATGTTTCCATCATTTCGTTTTATTCATGCCTTTTTAACTGACTTTGATGTATTTACAACTATGATTTCCCTATTTCTTTTGCTTCTTTACCTTTTTGATTAATTCATGCTAAGTAATCAAAACAAACCATATTATTGTAAATACTTATGTATTACTTGTTAGTCTGTTATGGTTACGGTTAATAACGTGATATTGGTATAAAATTAATTTTACTACAGAAATATTTATTTTACTACAGAAAGCGTTCATATATGACCACTTTCATAATATTCATATTATCATGATGTGGTTTGTAGTCCGTCATAAATAGAATTATACAGTTTTCGCTTACAACTCAATTGATAAGTGACCAGCATCAAACAAAACATTGAATCACACGTATACATACAGGTGTTCCATAGATGAATATCCAAACGAAATCAGCAGCAAGAGGAGGTCATTTTCTACCCACGTAGCCATAATTTTCTGGACTTGGCCTCATAGATCCCGAAAAAAGATTACTAACGTATATGGTATACCATACGAAAGGGCACTAATTGAGGATGTTTTAAGAGAATTGGGAGGTCTCAATCATTTTTATTTTTTATTTTATTGCTATGTAAAGTTGAGTTTGTTATTTTTCGTGAACCCTTTTTGTGACTGGTGGATGATAATTATTTTTCTATGGGCTTTATACACAAAATAACAATTATACTAAAATACTAGGATAGTAAGGATTAAAATACTATCACAATTTAGCAGATCTACCCATAATATTTTCATTTATTCCAGTTGAAACGATTAGTTTCGAACATTTTTCAAAAATCTAATTTTTTCGGGATCTATGGGGCCAAGTCCAGAAAATTATGGCTACGTGGGTCCATCTACCGAACAACCGGTATACAACAGCGTATATTACATACATACAAGTAACATATTAGTGCTGGGTTCCGGAGAGTACCATATTCTCAAAGTTTTTGTCACTACGAGTCTAATGAGCCCAAATTCGATGGGTTTACTAGCATGGATCCCAGGGTTCCAGCACTCCATCATCAGATCAGCTCGATGGTACCATATTCCCAAAGGGCTTGTCACAACAAACCTAAAGAGCCCAACGGGTTTACTATTAAGCGTCATAGGGTTCCCGCTCCCACCTTCAAACTCCATCATCAGACCAGCTCGATGGTACCATAACACCCAGCTCCAAGAAAACTACTTTCGAATAAAATAAAATAAAACAAATTGGTTCACCCGTTTACGCTGCACGTGCTGAGAGACAGACAGACAGAACACACAGAGTGAATACACGTTATAACACCCCTTTTCTCCTTCATCGGACTGGGGTTACAAAATCAGTCAAGTGCTAGTCGGAATCACACAAGAAGGGTACCGTACCATCGTACAACATAACTCAAGCACTCAAAACAATTAAAAAAAAACGATTACGCCCTCACGAGGATTTCAACTCACGACCTACGGATTGAGGGCCTACCACATACTCGTATCGTCCGCGCTACGACAGCGATGCGAGTTGACGTGAAATATACCATCATATTGAAATGCGTGGGTGTATCAAAACACGTCTCTTGTATGGGGACCCCCTTCAATTTGTGAAAACGTGAAAACTTGAGTTGACAAGTATATTTTGGTGTTACCCTAAAAACAAAACTTTGTTTTCTACCATACTTTCTGCTATTACTATCAAAGTATTTCAATTCATTGACAGTACCAGACAAATCATTGATAAACTTAACACTTAATAACACTACCGAATTGATAACCCCCTCCTTTTTTGAAGTCGGTTAAAAATCTGTAAAATTTGTGTATATGTATCAATACACAAATATTACAGACATTGAGCAATAGTGTTAAGTTCTGTATACAACTAAACTTTTTATTTAAAATAATGGCAATTACAAATTGCGCCCTGCTAGGTATATTCATATGAACCACGAGAGGGGTTCGTTCGCGACTACCTGCTAGCGACTGATTCGCGAGCGTATTGGCGCGTGAATGAGATCCGTGTAGCCGAAACACAATCCGCGGATGGAAACAAGTTCCCACCAAGGTGACCCCTGTTGGACGCTGGATTACATCCGCCTGGAACATGCTCTAGTGCGCGAGTCCTACTCGCGCTTTACTGTTTATTTTGCTATGACGACGGTGTTATCAACGATCACGTATACACGTTATCTATTTCGAAACAATGGCGCCTCGCGTACCTTCTTGAAATACCTTCACGTTTAGCTCTTTCACTGAAATCACGTATTCCTCAGCACAAACGGAACAACACGAGATAGGCAGTTTCTTCCTCGTGCTATTACTAAATATTCCTACCGGTTGGAACACAAGGACACTCATGTCCTCGTGGCCCTGTTGTACGGAGCATGAGACCAGCAGGAGTATTTAGTAGCAGCACCAGGACGATCCCAAATACACCTTATTCCTTACATCTTTGTATTTCGCCTGGGGTGTTTCCCACTGCAGAACAAAGACCTCAGCACTTTCGATTTAGATGCTATGAATAAAATTATCATTTCATTATGATAAATAAAATATCAGAAGCCACTTTTTCCCTCTGCACTTGTATTTGGGAATCCCCGCCGCGTTGTTGATATTTCTGCTGAGTCATGCAGATACCAATGCCTGCCATATTTGCTTTGGTATGGCGGAGAATAATAAGGAAACTAGTCAGTCTAGGTACTCAAATAGCATTGCTATTTGTACACATATTACTGTATTAGAATCAAAGATTAAGAGCCAATACACACGAGTATGTTCTTGTTTTGTGTTTGTTTTTGACTAGAATACTTCACAATTATTTTTAGACGTTGGATGTTATTTATGTCTGACTTTGGTGTTTCTGATTGCTATTTCTCCATCTTTCGGGAAAATAAAAGTTCATAAGTAATAAATAACCTTTGCAATACTTTGCATACAAACCTGATAAATAAAATACACGGTTCTTCATCTTGCTGAAGTTCTATTGGTAATGTACAATTAAAATTAAACTAAAGGATTTTTCTATAAAACATCCGCAATACAGAGGCAATATCTAAGTTGTTGGTTAAATTAAAACAAAAGCTTTACGTTAAGGTAATGCTAGTAATACTAACTGCACATTCAGACGTCTAGACTAGATTTCATACCAGTTTTCTCGAGTCTGTCTAGACGGGCCACGACCTGAGCCACCGCCACCAGGCGAATGTGCAAAGTAATGTCCATGCTGCATATACCCACCTAGTAAGTTGTTCTATCTATTACTGTTTTGCGTTGGCTATCCAATGTTCTTTTGTTTGCCCAGCAGTGGGACATAGCAGGGTCGCAATAATATAATAACCCATCAAAAACATCCTGTAAAAAATACCAAGTCTCGCAGCTCTGTGATTCTACCGTAAAAAGTTGTGAGATCCATGTTATACCAAGTCGGTTAACTGATTTAGTCCCTACTTAAGGGGCCTTCTGTCTTAAGTTAATACGTAAGATATTTTCATATCTATATTCAAATCTTTTACTTTTTAAATAAAAATATCGACTTGGCCATCGCATGCTTAGTTTGTTTAGTCCTTTACAACCAGGGTCTGCTGGAAGAAATCTCTATTTAGAGATAAGCTGACCTTGGTACATGTTATTTCTGTTTTTATGTCCTGTCATGTATCGTGTAATAAATATATACAAATACGTTATCTATCACACAGAACTAAGAGCCAGAAACCTGGTTTTTCATCAAATTCCTTCCGAATGCATAAAGAAGTGAAAGGTACTGGAATTTAATGGACTGAAAATAACTAGAGCATTAGTAATTTTGTTGCACTAGTCTTCCATTTTCTATTGTTGCCGCTTGTTAAAGGTATACATATATTAGTTTTGGAACCAAGTTTTAATCGTGTAGAACGCAATTATACTCTAAACAACCTAATATAATGTAGATATGATTTCGAAGATACATTGTGCCTTCATGCGATGGCCAAGTCGATATTTTTATTTAAAAAGTAAAAGATTTGAATATAGATATGAAAATATCTTACGTATTAACTTAAGACAGAAGGCCCCTTAAGTAGGGACTAAATCAGTTAACCGACTTGGTGTAACATGGATCTCACAACTTTTTACGGTAGAATCACAGAGCTGCGAGACTTGGTATTTTTTACAGGATGTTTTTGATGGGATCTCACTTCTTTTTGTAAAGTTCTACTTTTTAAAATTTGGTACCTTTGGTACTTTTACAATAACAATAAAAAACATAAAACCTGTCTTATGATTATTTCTTATGTTTGTAGGTAGTCTTTCTCTTTTTCTTTTCTGGTATTACTTCTTGAGCTTCAGCTACAGTTTTTCTCAAAGCCCACTCCCTGTCACGATGTGTTTTTCTCTGAGGCTTTGATGTTAAAATTTTTGACAAATCTGGGCGGTAAATGCTTCTCAATCTGTTGTATTCACAAATTGATGATTCCTGAGCTTTAAAACTTCCGAAATCGACATTAATTAGATGTAAACCGCCCAGACTTGTTACTCTCGAAAGTGCCACGTAAGCTTGACCGGATGTGAACACTGCAGAACCTATATCCATCAGCGCATTATTTAGACTTAGGCCCTGACTTTTGTGGATGGTTATAGCATAGGCTATACATATGGGAAATTGTTCGCGATGAACATATGCCCTATTAATAATTTCAAATTTAGTTTTGACCGGACTAAGCTCGTAAATTTCATGATCATTATTAAACTGAATGCATATTTTCTTAATTATTTTTGGATCATCTGGATCAATCTTAACTCTTCGCACTATACCGATAGAACCATTGACCAAACCGAGACTTACGTCAATATTTCGCCTTAACATGACTTTTGCTCCTATTTTTATAATTATGTTCTCTTCCAGGCCTGCAGTCATATACGCATCGTCTTCATATTTCTTTATGCATTCACGAGCTCTTTTTGTTAGGTATCTGGGACAATCTATGCTATCTATAGCTGTAAGTATTATTTCAGGATTGATTTATATGGAGAAGTGAAAAATCAAGTTGCTCTAATCAAGTTGGTCCCATAGTAACCACATACATTCGGGAGTTAAACCCTTTTTGTTACACCCTGTATATAAAATTCTCGTGTCACAGTGTTTGTCTTCGTAGTCTGAGAATCGGCTAACATCTATTTTTCATACCCCTAAGTGTTATAATTATTTATATGGCAAAACAGCGTTTGCCGGGTCAGCTAGTAATATATAATTTAAGCATAATGGTAACCAAAGGAAACGAGGGATGTATGCCTGGACCGTGGTAAGTGGTGGTCCCTGGTGGATGTACGTATCCCTCTTCTAGGAAACAGGCGTGATATTATGTATGTATTACATGTATGTATGTATTACATAATATGTTTATAGAATCTTGTTTGTAAAGGCATATTTTCCTAGGGGCATTCAATGATTCATAAACTGCAAATGTAACTTTGTAATCCTATACATTTTATATAAGATTACAAAGTTATTGATGCAGATGGGTTTTCTGGAAAACTATAACATAAGCTTGAAATGTTTAAGTTTTCCCTTGATAAGAATACTAATTACTATTTATATCCCAAATTTGAAGGTTCTATGTCTGCTAGAAGTGCCTGGGAGTTTTGATGATCGGTCAGTCAGTCAGTGACAAAATGAGGAAACTTTGACATGTTACAATTCTTAAACTACTGGTTCAAATTGAATAAAAAATTTAATATATCGTGTTGATATAAGGCCTAATTAGTAACAGAAAAATCAGGCTTCTTGTTTTATCCACAACGAAGTTTTAGGGGGGTCGAATATGGCCTGAATTGCTTCGAGAAAAGGATGGTACGGCTGTGCTTGCTCGACTTGGTGGTGCACTGCCGTGCACCCAGATATACCCAATGTTCAATACCATGAAAAATAAAATAGACACCAATGTCAACAATTTATACAGATAAAAGTGGTAATCTAAACATGGATAGGATAATGAAATGACAAATTAAATATCAAAGGAAAAATAAACAATTAACGTAGGATTTTTAAACAATATGGAGAAATGTCAAAACCATTACAACACAATCATGCAAAAAAACACATTAACTACTGTATTTGAAATATTTCGAATAAAAACTGTTACTTATACGATACCGCGGTGGTTCAACAATAACAATTTATATTGACCCCCAGATTGCCTAATTGACAACCTTTCATTTTGATAAGGTACTAAAATTAGAAAACCATTTCGAGATTTAAGTGTTCTGAGCTCTTAGATATTTTTTTCAGAATTTTTAGATCAGTAATTTAAGAGTTAAAAAATAAAAACTGAAATGTTGTCCAAATTATCAATGTCAGGATTTATGGCATGTGTTCCACAGGCTAGATATAAATAAAAAAGCAACTGTCAGTCATCATCTGTCTTCTAAATTTTGTCACTGCTGGTTGTAAACTTGTCACGAAGTAGCACAACAACAAAAGAGTATTTACACATATTGACAGTGCGTTCCGCGACATCGCCGTCAGCGCCATAATCGAATACAGCGTCTAAGATGCCATCGTTTGTATCGCCAAAAGCCCAAAACTGACTCGGACTGTAATCGATTTTGGCGTGACTCGGAACAGGGGGTGATATTATGACAGAATAATGACATTTTAATTTTTATTGATGCAATGACGGGCAAAAGTTCAACGTTCTAAAATACTGACATTGTACTTACGCCCTTTTAGAATGAGTAATTCTAAAAATCTTGAATTATAACTTAAAAATAAGAATAAACACTAAAATAAAAATACGGGTCCCATCGTTTCCCATCTATTTTCGTATGAGATAATAAAACCAGCTGCTATTTTTTTTGAAATCTTGTCAATTGATTTAAACCTTTCCTCAACCGATGCACCCCGCTGTCACGGATATCAGGAAGTATGAAGATGTTTAGAATAAATTAATACACGCACAACTCGATTATACCAATAGCATAGTGGATGCAAATCATGATAATATATCGCTTCCCACTAAGCTAGTGTATCTATCTACTTAGATAAACATAGGTAAGGTAGACTAACCTACCACCATAATAATGAATCTCATGCTCGTATATGTATGGCAATTATTGTGAATTATCTCAAATCACATGACAATGGCAAACGCACGAAATCATGGTAGACCTTGGCCTGGCCTACCCCAGCGCCATTGATAGTATTTCACTATTCACGTAAACAACTGATGTGGATGACAATTGTTCTTGGCGTGTCGTTAAATGAAATGGCATTGTGTTTTCCAGTAGTAGACTGGGCAGTCACGCGATTTCTCGAATCGCGTTAAAGGACGTTTGCAACACGAGTGAACATGACCTTATACAATTATCCCGAGAAAACTAGAGATAAACTTCGCAAGATAGATACCAATCAATCCCTACATGTTTGCGACCATCATGTCATGACTTTAAAAGCTTATGGTAGAAGCTATATTAATATTTAACCAATAAGTAATATCGGAAAAGCATACACGCAGGCAGAGCGATTGTTCTTCGGAAATCCCTAACAACGAGAGAGAGAGCGCCGAAAAAACTTGGTAAGAAAATAATGAAACAAATAAGATAAATTTTAGGTACATTTTTGGGGAATCCAAAGCATTTGCTCAAAATGATTGTATAATCGTTTAAAGGCTGTAGAGTATAAATCGTTGGCTCGATGCGGCTCAAACTAGTTACGAGTACACATGCCTGCCACACGCTAGCCCTCTGACGTACTATTCGACAAACGACCTACATTGGTTGACCCTAATGACCACTCATTCTCTAAAGGTTTCTAAAGAATTATGTTGGGCAGTTAACAACATTGCTATTTTATGTCTTGACTGATATGGCATCTGCTGTTTACTGGAGTTACGACCAACCTCATTCATGAGCACAAATTGTTCAAATTACGTGCGTCTGTTTGTTTCCTGTTGTGGCAAACTTGCATCGTAACGTAAAGTAAGATTAAGGGTCCGCCTTATCAGAACGAGACTTTATCCTTATTGATATGGACTGGCTTTTGGGATCACCCAAAGACATTCCAGCCTTCCTTTCGTTTTAACTTGTGTATTTTTATAATTTTAAATATTATTCTACTACACTTTTCACAGAAGATCCTAAGAGATCGTACAAATCAGCTCTGAAGCTAAATAAACACGGGGCCAGTTCTAATATAGTTTGTTGTCCAAATCCACGTGTTCTCACTCCACCCCGATCTACAATACTAGGTATATCTATCACTCTCACAGTTAAAACGGGATTTCACTTCCACGTGCCAACCCCCCTATGCATGCACAGACGACGACAACGCCACTTATTCCACCTGAATATGTAAATTTTATTTATACCAGCACAGTGTCAGCGTCAGTACATAACGTTTCTATCCTTCGATTCGAAAAGGAGACATGGCAACAGACTTCTGTGTTATTGATAAATAATAACAGAAGGCAGACAAATAAAGACGCGAATAACTCTGTATTTTTCCCAATCGGTAAAAACAATACTGAAAACATGTTATTTTAATGAGTAGGTTCGATGATATTATTGATGAAATAAGAATAAATTGGATTGCAAGTGTGCAACAAACAAGGTGTTTATCGCCAATTCCTGCCCTGCAACAGCAGTTGTTGTAATAAGCCAAGTGGAAGCTCACCAAGCGAATCAGCTCATTACGCGTGCCCAGCGAGCGTCTCCTGTTAGACCCGCACCCCGCACCCCGCACGGTGTTGTCGACCCTACGACGACGGCCCGAAGACGCCCGCCACTTCGTTAGTTCCGCACTATTGCTGCATGGCCACATAACATAACTGTCCATTTCCGGTTGCCTGCTCCCTCTTAAATGCTAATTAAAATCATACACCTCGTAATGAGCGCCTGCGCGCGTTGCTGAATCTGTATCAATTATACCGAATAGCTGTATCAGTGTATCATTAGCTGCCACAACATTGGTGCCAATATACATCAGAGTTGGAGCTGGCCAAGGAGGCGATGACCTCAATATGTCTTAATAATGTCCAACTAGAGATGTGTGGGGCATAGGCTCATTGCTCAGTAGTGGATGGAAGTGGCCAGGTGAAACATGCTGCATCGCATCACGTAGATAGGTATACATGTGACTTTAATTAGGCATTCAGTTATTGCGCCATTTCCGGCCCAGCATGGCGCGTGAGAGATGTGAGCGTATGCGTGGGAAACGGAAAGGGTTTGGCCACTCACATTCAAATACATCTACCTACTTGTTTGCATCAGTAGTGCAGTCAGCAGCACGTCATGCTTTACATTGTTTACTTAGACCAGTTCGTATTCGTGACTGCATGATTCTTTCAGCTACCGTATGGCGTGCGTGATGTCATTCGTATCACTTTACTACAGCTTATGTAGTTCTACAATATTAGTTAGGTGGAGTTGCCAACAATAGACTTAAAGTAAACCAGTCTCCCTCATCCTTGGCGAAAGGCTGATCGATAAAGGTATAATAGTGTAGACTCTACACTCCAACCGATAATTTAGGCAGGACTTTAACTCAAAACGGTCTCAAATGGAAAATTGAAGGAGTCCAAGTTTAAGCTACAAACTACTTCCCTACAAACTTTATCTAACACAAATTATTCCCGCATCTTCATACCAATCTGCGTAATACGACAAGGTCTCTAAAATTTATATACGTAATTACAATATGATAGATTCCTCGTCATGAAATAACCTAATCACGGCGTACAATGGAACACTTGAGTGGAGCAACTATGTAATTAGAGGCGTAAATAACACAGATGATAACATCAGTATCGGAAAATCATTCGTTCTCGACGCGCTCGAGTGATATCAGCGACAAATTAACAACGATAATGTGCTACACTTTACTAACAATGATATCAATTCCGGTTTCAATTTTTAGGTTCTAAAATCGCGAAACAGAATTCGATAATTTTAATTATGTAATTTAATTCTAATTTGAATGTTGACCTGACCTATTTTGAATTTCAATTTAATGTAATTTAATGTAATGTATGGGCCTCAGAAGCCTGAAAATAAACGATATTTATTTATTATTTATTTTAGCGCCCGAAACTCAATGTACAGTACAGTCAATTTAAACATGAAAAAGGGGTCGTGCTTGCAAAAGGTCGGGTAATTCTGAGTTTTTTATTTATTGTTAGGGCCTACCAACATTAATACCAGATTTGCTATTTCAATTTAACCATGAAATTTTCGGTAATTTGACCGCTGTAGTCACTAATCCTTTAAGTAGACCTTTGCTACAGTTTGGAGTCTGGCCTAAGGAAGACCTCAACTTGCTCAGCAAGTGGTTCACAGGAGTGTTGTGATTTTGGTCTTTTCCTTGGCCAAAGGTGCTGAGGTGGACACGGTAAACGCGTGGATGAATAGTACCATCCCTGGTGATCGCTCTGGGAGTCCTGGTGGTTGTAGGAGGTCGTAGATTAGTGACAGCCATCAGTTACACCTATCGTGCACTTTGGAAGGTAGACGTTCATCTCTTCAGCGCCTAAACTATTGAGAATAACGAGCAGGTCAAAAATCACTTTTTGGAAAAAAAATGCAAACTTTCGAAGAACCGTACCGTTGGAACCAAAAGCTGTATAGAACTCGTTATGATCTCAAATTGTAGAACATTTTGTCTGTAGAACTTCTTAAAGGATGCATAGTGACTACACCGCTCAGTCCCATGGTAAGCGCGGCAGCATCCTTCACTGAGATAATGAGCAAAAACTAGAAAAAGTCCGTTTGTTATTGGGGTTTTTGCGTATACCGTCGCTCGCACAGCACTTTGGAAATTGCAAATCTGGTGTTTTAATGTTGGGTAATTTAGTTCCAAACATATACAAATCAGAATGACCCGAGCAAGCAAGCACAGATGTAGATCTTGACTGGACTTTTATATTTCAGCGGTCAGGTTTAGAGTTGCCAATTTAGTAGTTTCTTAGTTTTAATACTGCAAGCGATAATTAAAACCAATTTGTAGTATAATTCGAAGTGTGCGTAGTTGACACGAGCGTCTGCCACAGAAACTTCAAGGTCGGGGTCGTTGAACTTGTTTGTGTGTTTAGTTTAGTTCGTTCGTCATCATAGGAAAACGTGGAAAAACAACTGATACTGGCTCACCACTTATCATAGTCAATATGATCTATGCCTTTATCTAACTGCGCGGCTCTCTATGTATGTGTCGTAGCCTTTGCGTCAAATTTGCCAGCTATTTCATGATATGGCCAAGCCATTACTGGCTTGGCCATATCATGAAATAGCTGGGGGGGGTTTGAATGAAAAAATGTCTAAGCATTTTTATTCAGCACTACGTAATGATTTTTGGCTTATACATGTCAAACTAACATGCAGACTATTCGGGGGCTTCGATGCGCTCGCCTTCTTTAGTCTTCACCTAAGCTACCGCAGTGTTTGCCCTGAAAGATTTCATCGTTTTATGATATTTTACGGTTGGCTATTTCATGATATGGCCAATCCGACGATATGTCTACGACTTTAAGATGAATGAATCAAGTGTAACGTTCTGCGCGTCAAATGTGATGTTTCTTTTAGAAAATGTGATTCAAATTAGTAGTACCTATGTATATGGTCGAAAAACAAAATCCTGACCTATCACACGGGGTAATCAAGCTAGGCGGACGACAAACTGGTAAAATTCAAAGTTATGTTATCTTTGACTTTGTCGATGCGAAAGGTCGTTCATTCGTATCTTATCAAAATGCATTAACAAAATATCGTTTGCATGTGTGCGAGTTGTCACACAAAATAACGACGCAATTCTTTTATCTGCAGACGATGATAATTTGAATATAATGTAATTGTTTCGTGAATCTATATTAACAACTGCGCAGGTGTTTCGTTTGCATATCGGCGGGGACACCTCTACCGCTGCTACTTGTATGTTTTAGGCAAAAACATTGAGGCCGGTATAGGGCGTGAAATTTGTAACAATTGAAAATAGAGAACAGAAGTGTGTGGGGCAATATTGGTTCTGTGGCTGACGTCTTTCCATTCAGATGAACAATGCGCCTTCTGGCTGATGTGATGAGGATGGACTTTTTGCCCCTACCTACCTCAAGTACCTCTAATTGAAAACAAAGCAAAAGTAGACCATACCTCCGATTGAGTAAGTAGGTAGGCAACAACCCAATTTAAATTAAATTCAACTTTTTCGATAGCTTAATTTTCAATATTAGGAATACCGTGTTACATTTTTCCCCACATATCTGCAATCGATCGATGCCAATCCGCCATTCTAAAATTAATCTTGCTAGCAAACAACGGATGCATTGCACGTCTTTTACTCGTTAGGAAAGATAGCGTTTTCATGTTACGAAAGCGCGTGCTTAGAATGTCTTTGGTGTTCATGTTTAGTGTTTACGTGCCACGAGCGTGACTCAGTATGTTGGTGGTAATTAGATGAAAGCAGTATACATTGGTGAAGGAAGCTGGGTCGGCATGAGTTGGCTCGCTCGGCTTCGTACTGGCATGTCTTTCCGGTCCACCGCTTGCCGGCGCCGTTAATCTGTCTAGCTAACGAACCAAGTGCTGGCTCTGTGTTCTAGCTGGGGCGGATCAAATAGCAGACGCTTGCACGCAAGACACCAGTCTCCTGGGTACATACTGGTACCTAGCCCCACACGCCGTTTCTCAGGCGAGAGTGAAATGTCGCCCGACACACTCGCTGCATGTGCCAGCATACCTACTTTCTTGCTTTCTCTTCAGTGTTGTTCACGATCGAGGATAATCGATGTCTAATTAGTTGATTGCTCTGCTTATTTAATTTTGCTATGAAATCAATATTCAAAGTCCGGTTTTTCCCCTGACCATTGGTATCTTCCACATACAGACAGCACAGAGCATTCTATTCATGTAAAAGTATTAAATCAAATAAAATGTTAAGACGCCATGTTGGACGCAAATGGATTCTTGTTAATGCTATTAAGGCTCCGGCGACCGCGTGAATTTCCCATTTAAAAACGTAATACAAAAATGATTTGAATTTGAGAAATAGTTTAACGTATTTAGACTGTTAATCGGATTTATACACTGTTTACGCATGTTCCTGGTCTGTATACCAGGGTTCCTCTTCAACCAATTTAAAAATATTTTTAAACAATTTGAATAAGAACCTTGGTATACGACCAGGAACCTGCGTGCGTAAACACTGTATTAATCTGATTAACAGTCTAAATGCTTTGAACTAGTTCTCAAATTCAAATCATTTTGGTATTACGTTTGTATGGGAAATTCACGCGGTCGCCCCGGTCTCTCAAACGGGAAAAACTCAAAAGTGTCGATGTTTTGATTCTTAGAACTGTGTTAGTGAATGCTAAAACTTTTAACAACATTGTTTATTGGCTGAGTCTAATTTATACACTGAGATTGAGTGATAGAATAGAATAGCTGTACGGCCTGTTTTTGTCCTGTTGTGATATGCTTAAATGCCTACGTGCATATCTATAGGAAATCACCAAGTGTAATTTATCAGGTAGCTCTATCTGGTTGTTTGTTGGACTGGTGAGCGGCCGTGGTCGGGTTACTGACATTAAAATGCGCAAAAACTCAAAGCAAAATATCCTGTTTAATAAGGTCATGTTAAGAAAAAATCGGTCAAGTGCGGGTCGGAATCGCACACAAAGGGTACCGTACCATCGTACAACAAAACTTAAGCACTCAAAACAATAAAAAAAAGAAAATTAATTAAGATTATGCCCTCACGGTGATTTGAACTCACAACCGATTGATGACCGACAATTGAGGGTCTACAACAAACCGGCTGAGCTAGTACAACGATGTGGGTTGACGCGAAATGTACCATCATATTGAAATGCGCGGGTGTATCAAAACAAGTCTCTTGTATTTGTATGGGGTCCCCTTTAATTTGTAATATCTCTCGTATTTTAGTATTTGTTGTTGTTGACGAACGGACGGACAGACAGCGAAGTCTCAGTAATAGGGTCCCGGAACCCTAAAAATATGAATATGAATAAGAACTTCTTTTTCCGTTGGTTTCATCAGTCAAATTCTTGTCTTTCCTGTGATGTTTAGTTCAGCAATATTGAACATACATGACAAATGGTGTTATTGTTTATTCTACATCGATGTGTGTTGTTTTTGTTACAATGGTTGTGTAGTGCATTGCCGTCTCGTCGTTTATTTAAAGTTGGCCGCTTGTTTGTTCATCGACTTGTTTACTTCGTGTTTATCATTCTGTTTTGTACCGATTCCTGATGAGTGTGTAAGCTTTCTCATTTACCAAAAAGCAAAAAACATGTTATGAAGTGATCCGTGTATTACATTCATTATTTATTTTTGTATCTAATCTAAAGTGTATTATTATTGATTTTAGTCAGTGTACATATATATTTATGGAATGCATATGCTAGTTATTTATTGTGTATTACTTATCTAATTTAAGTGGCTAAGTGTACAAGTATTTAATCAAAGTATCATGCACTTATATCCGGCCCGGGATGATACATCTTCTCGATATTGTAACATTAAATTATTTTCTCTTTCAAGAATTCAAAGAATTGTTGTTTAAAGAAATGAATTTATAGATGCTTGAGCAACAAAAAAAATATTTATAATTCTAAGAATAGACACAGCATTTACAATAAGTTGAAGATAATCTCGCTCCGGGAATCCCAGACTGTGATGCGCGGAATGTCGGTGTGCGTCCGGAGCAACAGAGTCCAGTGGAATTTCTCCGAGTTGTTTGCACGCCCAGAGAACGATGCACCCGTGTTTACGTCCATGCTGGCACAACCGGATCACCAACCACCTGATGCGCTTTGCCGGGGGCGCTGCGGACATCCTAGTAATAACGCCTCCATTCCATCATAACGGGGCTGGATAACAAAGTTACTACTTAGTTCCCGATCTCGCCACGATCTTTTTTTTAGGTCGGAACAGTGCCGCGTGGATGTCGTCACAGCCCCAAGTTTTGTTTGCAATTTGTACACAACTGCAACGCACGCATTATTTACGTTCATTTACCTCGACAGAGAGGTCAGATTCATTCAGGAATCAGGACTCAGGCGCATTCTGAATTAATATCTGGAATTGAGTCAATCAATACAATAATGAAGGACCCTACCTTACCCATTCCTTTTTACTAAAGACTTTTAGAAAATATGAATGAAACTCTTTGACTATCTAGATCTTAAGAAAGTATTTACAAGCAGTTATCTGTGAGTTGGTTGTATCAATTATAATAACATTATAGTCTGAGTAAGTATCTGTTTACTAAATAAATTTTCCTCCTCTTTACTATCAATCTTTCCACTACTGATTACTCGTACTTTTGATGTAGTATGATGTTGCAATATAGTTTCTCATCTCAGTAAACATTTGCCGAATAAAATCATTAGTCTAATCTTGATTTAAATACAACAATAGTATTAAACACGCCTATGTTATTTACGCATCGACTTGCTCTGTCATGCTATCATTTACAAAACCAACTGTTACCACCCGAACTTGTAATGTGTAATAATCGTCTAGATTCGCGGAAATCGCACTGGTTGTGCTCGAGTCAGCTGGTTTGTTTGGACCATGATGACGGCCGTTGTTTACAGTGAGTATTCCAGGAACGAAACTCTAGGCTTATGCTATTATTAGCTGGTGATGATAGTTTCGTCTGACGGATGACGCGATGCAATGCAACGGACTGTTGGCTTGGCGCCGGCGCACGGGGCCTTGTGAACAAACGAGCGTAGGTGATGTGATGTTCCACCTACCTCGTCGCTTCACGTGATGAATGATCCGTGCCCGTCTCGTAACTATTACGTAATCCCACTTGTGATCGCATTCTTGGAGGGACGTCATTGTTACGGATTTAAAAAACATGTATAATAAAATAAGAAGGAAGGTATGTCGTCATCATCATATCAAGTCTCTCGTCGTCATTTTACGTACCAACTTACTCTCTAAGTACATAATCAATTAGTATATGCAAGCATGCCCTTGTGCGTCGTCGGCCGCATTTAGTGTATGTTCCGAAACGAATAAATTTGATTTTGTGTTCAATCTTTGTCATTGTTCTGAGGCGGTTTGTCCAAGCTTAGACCGAACCTGAATCTGAAACCCATTTTGGCCTGAGTCAGTCGCTGCCTACACCTTCCCACGCACATGTGATTAATGCTTTTGGCTTCACAGCGGTAAACATCATGCAGTACGCTACTGCAAAACAAATAGAATAAAATAAAAACTACACATTCAATCAGTATTTTTGCGCTTGTTTATGCATGATCCGAGCAAATGTAGGCGTTTGGGATGAAAGTTTTCGCTGAAACCGCTCTACCTACTGAACTCATTGGATACATTCAATAGAGACATCACGTAAAACGGTTTATTTATATTTATTCTTAATATTACTACTGGCAACAGCAGCTTACTCGTTCCAGTCGAAATAAAAGTTGAGTATGACTTATTGTTAGTTTCGTTTCCTATTTATTTTGTATTTTTCATTGGTACAAGCTTTCCACATTTATGTCCATTGGGCCCATGCATACTTCCAATTTTGTCAACTTTACATTTTATATTAGCAAGTACCCGAAGGGTGCCGAACGGGACCCTATTACTGAGACTTCGCTGTCCGTCCGTCCGTCTGTCTGTCTGTCTGTCTGTCTGTCTGTCTGTCTGTCACCAGGCTGTATCTCATGAACCGTGGTAGCTAGACAGTTGAAATTTTCACAGATGATGTATTTCTGTTGCCGCTATAACAACAAATACTAAAAAACAAAAGAAATTTAATATTAAGGAGGGCACCCATACAACTAAGGAATTTAAGGAATTTAGACCGAATAATTCATATAGTGTTAAAAATTGAGAGTGATTATTTGACCTGTCCAGATCTCTCTCTAGTGACTTCCTCATCTGGTCAGTTCAAAGAATATGTGTACTAATTTTGAAAATTAAACAAACTATTGGGTTTTTATAGTAAAGTGACTATTACTGGATTTCTGCATGGATGGTTTGTGCACTTTGTGAAAGAAGCTGGATTTTTTTACCACCTACCTAGTACGTGTGCCTAGGTTTATATTTCGAAATTGAGGAAAATCGGATTCGACCTGAGAGGCCCGTGAGGGCTAAAACTACACGAATTATTCTCTCTGATCGTCGATTTTTGAGCTAGTTTTCCTATATCAATATGCGGGGATAAACGCAACTTATCATTATGAACATTTGGAAAGCGGTCGTATTTAATGGAACTAAAAGCTGTCGACTAACTCTGTCTCCACGTAAACTGCATGCAAGATTTCGAGTAATTTCGACTTTCATCCGTCATATTTGCACTTCAGACTCAATTGTCCCGTTTCTGACTACAGTAACATAAAATGACGTCAATAGATGGCAAACAAACAAGGCTGTGTACGTCACCATTCATCATATTCCTCCGTGTGATTTATTTCGCTCCAAATGATCGACCGGTAGGTATGCAAGCAAAGTTTAATTTCATTTCTGTCCGGCTTTGTTTTTCTAATATTAATAATTACAGTCTCACCCCATCCTTGCCATAATAAAGTTTCCATTTAACAATATTCCTACAAGTATTTAATGACCCAGTAAATAGAGATTAACAAACAAGGCTGTGTACCACCATTCTGTCACCATTCGTGCACATAAAATCATATTCCTCCGTGTGATTACTTTCGCTCCAAAAGGTCGACCAAGGTATGCAAGCAAAGTTTAATGTAACGAAGTCTATAACTTCTATCTGGCTTTGTTATTCTAATATTACTAATTACCGTCTCACCACCCATCCTTGCAATAATAGCGTCGTTTCCCAATAAAGTTTTTATTTCACAATATTCCTACAAGTTATTGACCGAGCGAGCGAAGCGTCTCCGTTTCAGGATTGGGCAGAAATGCTTTCGTATGTCTGTCTGTTTGTCTGTTATCCTCTACAGGTCGCATTTCTTAGCCGATTCTAGTGAAATTTTGTGAGCAGGTTGGATATTATTATTTTTTTGTCTATTCAGTTTTTGGATTTTTTATAAATTTCGAAATGTGGGTTTAAAATATAAAAAAAATCGCTACAACCCAAACGGCTCTACGGATATTAACAAATGAGATGTCGTTGGATTCGTAGAGACCGTGAGAATGACACAGACTTTATAATTATAGTCAATAGGTTGTATTTTAGACTGCAAAATGTAGTTTACAAAGTGATTGTTGCGGCTACTTTCATACTCCATGTACGTAACCAGGTACATTCGTAAGTTTGTATGTGTTATTGAAAGTAAATGCAGTCGGGTTATTTGTATTTATAAAAATTCCATCTGTTCATCCGATAAACTTCAAGTACGATGTGAGCGGTGGAAAATAATGAAAAAATACGCTAATTCCCGATGTCACTCGCGAGGTCTACCGCTTACAGAGCCACTATTCAATATTACTGTTTCTACTATATGTCAATGGTCTTCCAAAGTCCACCTCACATGACTGCTTGCAATTTGCTGATGATAACACCACGTTAGTAATACAGTGTAAAAAACAAGACAACTCTGAAAACGTAATTAATACTGCACTTGGGGACATTATAAAATGGTTACAAACCTATAATTTACAAATTAATATAAAGAAAACGTTTATTCAATTTCTCTCTTATAATTCAAATGCGCATCCTATTTCTATTACTTGTAACAATGAAACAATTTCCGAAGTTGACAATTTTATATTCTTAGGCAATTTGGCATCACAAATTCAAAATTGTCAAAAATCTAAATTAGAAAAAAAAAACACGTAGAAATCGGTGTGTAGTGAAACAAAATAAATCGCTTTGTGTTGTGTACGCTTTGTACGAAATAAGGCAAACTGTCTCTATTGAAGCCATTTGAAGCAGCTCTAACGGCCTATCATGGTTATGTCTCCTCAGTTCTATGGTGTGTGATCCTGTGGGGAAATTCGGTGGAGGTGGAAAGGGCTTTCAAAATTCAAAAAAAGTGCATAAGAGCAATCGGTAAGGTTAAATTCGATGAAACATGTAAACCACTTATTAAACAACTTAATATTTTACCCCTACCATGTGCCTACATTAGAGATGTTTGTGTTAAAAATTCCTAATTCGCAACAGGGGTTGCGAATGTCAGTTGCGAAAACGGCCGGAACGTTTTTGTTGCCTCTCATCGCGAATAATGGAGAACCAGAAATGAAGGAGGGCAGCAAAGACAAAGAAGAGCAAACTACACGAACCTACTTTATCAACCTCCTGGATTAAAGGACATATGGAAGAATGTAATCAATATGTGTATTATTTTGTTTAACAAGCTGCCTGACGACTTTAAAGTAATGAATAGCAAGTCCTTAAAAATAATCTCACGAAGTGGCTACTACAACACTGTTTTTATAGTAATAAAGAATATTAAAATTATAAAAACTAAACATTTATAGACTAGTGGCTCTGTGAGCTGTAGACCTCGCGATTATGTCGGTGGGAAAGCTGAACTGCTAACACACATAAAAAAAATAACCCAAATAATTTTCTTTCAATAACACATACAAACTTATGAATGTACCTGGTTACGTACATGCAGTATGAAAGTAGCCGCACCAATAACTTTGTAAACTACATTTCGCGATCTTTAATACAACCTATTGACTTTTTACTAAAATTATATAGTCTGTTTCACTCTCATGGTCTTTACGAATCCAACGACACCTCATTTGTTAATATCCATCGAGCCGTTTGGGTTGTAGCGATTTTTTTACATTTTAAAACCCCATATCTCCGCCATTTTGAAAAAAATCTAAAAACTGGCTCGAGTAAAAAATTCTATTTATTTTTCCAACCTGCTCACAAAATTTCACGAGAATCGGTTCATAAATGCGACCTGTAGAGGAGAACAACCGGACAGACATACGAAAGCATTTTTGCCCAAACCTGAAACGGAGACGCTTCGCTCGCTTCGCTCGCTCGGTCAATAAGTATAAAATCATACAAACCTTACGACATTTTAAATTTGAATTATATGTATAAATGAGAATTAAATGAAAAACTATTTACTGTGCTAATTTATAAATTAAAAATATAACTACTATTGCTGAAAACATTGAACGTATTTGAATGTTTTCTTGCAAATAAAATTAATTTCATTTCATTTCTCTAGTTATATTAATGACCCAGTGGATAGAGATTAAGTTTGCCTCCCGATGTGGGTGTCGGAGCAATGGGCGACACAAATGAGACACCCACGGAAACGTCAGCCAACGGGCAGGCGTGTAGGCAGACCGCTTCATGATACCACATTGTCATCCGGCTTTGGATGTCAGTACAAAAAGATCCTACCCAGTATTTTCCGCAATTTTCACTAAGATAAAAAGAAATACATTAGTCATTTGTAATTCGCACAAATTAGGCATCGAAAATCCTCCCGTGACGCATCTATTTAGCCGTATCTCTACAAACATGTTGCGCACACGAAGCGAGTAAAATAGGCCATACGTGGATTCGATATAAGGGCGAGCACGATTTCAGATGTAAGTTGGTACAAGCGAACATCCGGCTGATGACAGATAGCACAATCAATCTTCCACCAACAGCTCGTCTGTCGTCGTAGGGCTGCTACTGCGGCGGCGGCGGCGGGCAGTGCCGGAGACACTTCCAACTTCAAGCCTGAACATCGATTTGTCTTGCCTCAGTGGGGGATGTTTGATACAAGTTTCATCCTCAGACACATGTACACATACGCATTATGTAACGTGCCGTTTTTACTTAGGCAGGTCGGCTTATGAGTTAGAGCTGTCATTGGCCTCCGCGTCTCTTCTCTGCCCCTAATGGCATTGGAAATAATTGAAATACGCCGAAGTTGAGTGATGCTCCCGAAGCGTTTAATGATCGGGAGGACTATAAAGGGACGAAGGGGAACGTTGAACTTGGTGTTTTTGTCCGTCTGCCTGCGGTGATCATTTCTTGGTTTTGTTTTGTCTCTTGGTATGTATTTTCGGCTCAGTCTGCCTTAGGCGTAGTATCGGCTAGTCATGAGTGGTGAGCAAAGTTCGCTTTGTTTGTGTGCATTTATTTGTGCGTCGCGCGCGTCCGTATTTAGTCGCAACATGAGACGGGAGCGTGGCCGTCCCGACGGTTATGCGGTGTCTCGCGACATCGTCGATGCATCGCACCAACAATAGAAGCTAACCGTTTTCCTTACTTTTGTTTTAAATTCCATTATCTGTCGCCGTCTCGCCGAGCGACATGTCGGCCGTGCGCGTGCGGTATTACTTTCACATTTAATTAGTCTGCTCGTACGCACCACTGTTGGAAGCGTTGGAAGGTTCGATCGATTTAACTCCACTCATGAGTGTGGTATTTCCTGATGTGTTCCGTTAATGTAAGATTAATTAGTTTATTGAGACAACGTCCCTTCACTAACAATATCGTTATACTCTATCCATTCGGTTTAATTTAGGATCATAATTATAAACAGTTTTATGCTCAGGCATAAACGCTGTAAAGGTCTAACTGTCCTCCTAGAAAATAAACGCACTGTTATAGTTAGTAGTTCAGTTCAGTTTATTTATTTCTTAAAACAATGAACAATTGTATTAGAAATCAAATCTTAATAACCGGCCAAGTGCGAGTCGGACTCGCGCACGAAGGGTTCCGTACCATTATCTATAAAAAACCGCAAAAAAAAAACACGTTAGTTGTATGGGAGCCCCCCTTAATATTAAATTTATTTTGTTTTTTAGTATTTGTTATAGCGGCAACAGAAATACATCATCTGTGAAAATTTCAACTGTCTAGCTACCACGGTTCATGAGATACAGCCTGGTGACAGACAGACGGACGGACGGACGGACGGACGGACAGACAGCGAAGTCTCAGTAATAGGGTCCCGTTAGGGACCGTTTGGCACCCTTCGGGTACGGAACCCTAAAAACTAACTTAAATTAAGGCATCAATGCAGAAAATAGTCATCAATTATACAACAAGTTTTAAAAATACTAGTAGATTAGATCATCTTCAAACTTAGAGGCAACACATGTAGAATCTAACAGCTTGGTCGCGAGAACTATGTTCTACAACTTTCAAAGAGGGGGTCACAATATTGATGCGGACATCTTTGCGCCGCGTATTAACCTTCGTACCTTCTCATCTGGAGTTTCTAGCTAGCCTATCGACCTGTTTGAAAAAGTCGGTCAATAATACGTAATATGTATAACGAGGGAACGGTTAACACACCCAGCCTAGCCAAATGGTCCTTACAAGATGTCCACGGTGGAATTCTGACGATAGTGCGTATTGCTCTTTTTGCAAGACAAACGCTTTTGTGAGGTTGTACTTGTAGCTGTTACCCCAAAATGTTATGCTATAGCGTAGTCTGGACTCTACTAGGGCGTAGTAAACCGTAAACATAGCACAACATTGAATTAAGTCATTCGTATACAGCATACTTCGGGTAAATTGTTTCTCAAAGCAAAACGTGCCGGCTTAGCATGCAGTGCAATTTGTTTGCATTTGTATTTAGCCCATGTTGTCACGGGGAAATAACGAAGGCCCAATGGCCCATTACCCCTGGGGAAAAACCGCGTAAATAGCGTAGTTAACTTGAAGCACACTTGCGTTAGTTTTGTCGGTAGTTTTAGTTTAATGTCTCTACGGGGACTACCTACCTGGCTCGGTTTGGATTTGGATGCCTCTTGTTTGTTTACATTAGGCACTTGCACAGTGAGTGACATAGTGATATAGATATCAGGTTACATACAAAGCTACACCACAGAGGAAATAATTCCTCTGTGGCTACATCTTGGCAAGAAAAGAGAACATAAATGATGGCAACATACGTGATATTGTAAGTCCGCATTTTGGAAAACCAAATATTTCAAACACGCATTTGTCTGCGAATGTTGCCATTACCGTAATAATTTTCCATATCCTGTTAGTGTATTGTCTGTGATTCGTAATACTTTCGATTAGATTATGAAAAGAATGCGGGTTTAAAGGAAAGGTTTGAGTAAAAGAACCGTTTTACGTCCAGTACGGAAGGAAAATCGAGTGAAATAATCATTATTAAAAATAACCGGTCAAGTGCGAGTAGGACTCGCGCACCAAGGGTTCCGATCACACTTGGAGAGCGCAACATGGTGGTGTAATTAGGTTTCCACATAAAAACTAAAGTATGATGTCATGTCATCCATGTAAACCGAATTAAGTATTTTTGTTGAAAGACAGAAAGAATGAGGGCATGATCATATCTCATCTTACTAACGCGTCTATGAATGCCACCTATATCAAAGAAAAACATTTCAGTATTATTTTTCAGACATTACAATGGGGTTGGCAATTGTCAAAGTGGCGCTAGTATCGATTGGTGCCCATAACAAACAAATATTGTATGTAATTATAATTTTTATCAAAACAACCTATAATGACGCTTTATTGTGTAATTAGATGCTCAGAAATTGGAATCCATCGTTTTCCCAAAGATATAAACATCCGAAAACAGTGGCTGAAGGCTATATTAACGGACATATGTCCGGACCGGACAGAAGATGTCTCGTTCCATATCTTTTCCTTTACAGTACAGGATCTGCGCCCTGTGCACGTCTATTACCAATATGACATTGACAGGAGAAGAACCAATCTGCACAAGCGCCACCTGTAATTTTCACCTGTAAGCTTTCACCGGCCAACCCTATTCACATAAATTAAATTGTATTTGGAAATTCAAATGACTACATACTTTCCGTCGATTTATATTACAATAAGGTTGCGCCTTCCCATACGAAACTTCTTACTGATTTCTGGCCAAAGAAAATAGCGCCTCTGTCACATTTTTTTTGGTATTAATAAGTCTTCTTCTTCTTTGCGTCCTAACCTCTTTTGAGGTTAATTTTGCCAGGGTCAAGTAGTCAGGTTCTCAAAATTATAATGTCTTGAGATGATTTGATGATGATGATGATGATGATTTGTCGCTCGTTAGCACTACCCAGGGATGACGTGAAGGGCTGTGGGTTCCAAGTAATTCCTTCGGGCGTGAGCGACTGCCTCATCGGTACGAGAACTTGTATCTAATAGGCTGTCAGGCTGTCACATCTCACATGGGCTGTCCCCGTCTGAGTTTAGTAAAGAGTATATAAACTTATGTGGGTTTAAGAGGATCGTGTACTCGCGAGCTTCCATACAAAAAGCGGTAACGTTTTCCACCCATAAATAAGGAAACTAAACATAACCTCAAAATAAATAAACATTTATTAATTTTATAAAATTGGCGATAAAAACAACAAAAAACCTTACAGTACCTACCGACCTCATGAATAAAAAATCTATCAAATATTGTGAATTGTGAAAAATTCTTGTGAATAGACGTAACAAATTCGCTTGAGATATTCGGTAGTGTGGGCAATTGCCCTGATTCTTTGCAGTTTTCTGATTTTTCCCTTTACTTGTGCTAAAAGACCTTGCTTTGTGCCAAATTTCATGATTATTAGGCCTACGGAAAGTCCATTGCGATTACTATGAAAATCCAACAATTTTACAGCATAAACGGTCGTAGCGTTCGATTGCGTTGACCTAGAAGGTTGATTTTTTCACAGTGTTATGCGACTGCAGACTTAAACAAATGATATAAATTTCAGTCCACGCGTTCTTGATATAAAGGTCTTGACACACAGACAGACGGACGGACGGACGGACAACAAAGTGATCATTAAGGGTTCCTTTTTTCTTCTAAGGAAAAAGGCTAAAATATGCAACTACTGCTGAAAAGAGGCTAAATATGCAATATGCAAATATTAATAAACTGAAACAGAGAGATTCAACAGATGCTTACCTCAAAGTTAAAAATTCATGTCGCCAGCATCTAACCAAATAAAAGCTTAAATAGGTAGGTATTTATAGTGACGACCGTTATATGTATAAATAATAAAGTTCATGCTGTGTTCAACGTAAATCTAGCATCCCTAGGGTTGATAGCGAATATCTTAAGTCTCCTTTGCAGTCGGGTAATAAAACCGTGGCTAAACCGCCGCGCCGCGCCCCGCCTCCGCCGCGCCGCCGCCAGTCAACGACAGACACACAGACACCTCCGTCAATAGCTCCCCATTCGCGACGCGACTGTTTGTTATACTTACATATTATATTATCGTGTCCATTACATGTGTAATGCTATGAATAAATATCTGAGTAAATAAATAGATAATATGTTCGATATAAGGTTTTCCTTTCCTATATTTTTACCACAAAAATGTCGGAAGAACCTATCTGGTGGTCTGGTGCTATTAAGATAGCAGTGTTTTGCACTTCTATTTCTGGTTGGTTCTTATTATTATTCTCATGGGTGTGTATGATATCTATGCAGCCTAGTTAGTGTATTGTATACGTATGTATGCATACTTTATGTTTTGTGAAAAGCATACTCGTGCCGTATGAAAACGCGTGGAGCCTCCCGTATCGTACACGTGGCGATTTCAGATGTAGTGGTTAGTTTCTAACGCCTATTGTTTCAGGTCATACGAGATGAAATAATTAATGGGTTGCACCGCGGGAGTGCACATGCTGTTTTCATAATATTTTATTTCAGTTAAGTCAAATGAAGAACTTATGATAAGGACCCTCTGTGGAATGAAGCAGAGCGTTAATTAATTGTATTTTGATACATATCGTCTCAATTCTTATTTCATCGCAATTTTTAATACGAGGTGGCAAGCCAGATTTTATAATGGTACGTCCTATTAAGATTTTATGACAGTGACTGTCCATTGCCGCGGGAATGATGTTTTATATCATCCAAATAATTCTGTGTTAATTAGCATAAACAAAGCTTCAACTGAAAAAGCAAACGTGATATAGATTTATCAACATTTGAGTTGCATGGCAACCTTGAATCAAGATCTAACTTTCTTTGTTAGCGCGTTATCAGTAAAGTTAGCGGGTATTGTTTCCAGTTAGCAATAAAGGTCCTATGCGGTTGCCACAGAGCGTAGCGTGAAGCCTAGCACGTGTAGGAGTACGCAGGTACCTTACGCTCAGTACGTAGCGTAGGTATGTAGTACACTATACACGCGCTCGCGCCATTACCGGCACACTGCAACGATGGCGTCACTGCAGTCTTTCAGCCTTGCGCGTGCCCATATCCACCACAAATATAGCCATGTACTGACGAACCATACAATCTATTACGTAATCCGAAACATTAAATTCACAATAGCTTTTAGAAACCGTGCATAATCGATACAAAATCACGCGTCCGCGTATACTGCTTATCAGCTTACACGCGCGCCAAGTTTACTATGCTACTGTGCATCTACTTTTGTGAGAAATTCAATTTGCTTTCTCCTTTTGTGGGAATGTAAACAGATTGTGCGGCGCACCATTATATTCAGATGTTTTTCCCTCTTGTGTCCTGTATATTAATCTTTATTTGTAGCAACAATACCTCGGTGGGGGCCGCGAATACGGGCACCACTTTGTAAATCAATGTTGCCCATTGATTTGTAATTATAATCCCTCCCGAAGTCCTGACTACCCGCATGCCCAGTTCCTATGTGTCTAATTGTATCAATAAATCTTCTCTATCCCAATCCCTATCCACCGCGAATAGTTCCATGTATTCTTGATTATGTCATTACATTGGAGAGATTCATCGTCAACATGATTATACTAACCGTAGGCGAGGTGAAAGCAGTTTTGTTTATTGATTGTGCTCGTTCACAAGCTCACATTCTAATACGAGAATGCATAAATCATTGAGATAAGTTGCTCTATTGAAAAGTTGGTGAGCAGACGGCGCGGCGGCCACGAGGTCTGCAGCGATATCATACAGGTTTTCTAAATAATTCTGGTATTTTATGGGTTCTTCATAAAGCTTCAATACCGTCTGCGAGACACAATAGTCGGATCTCTTTTAATAAGATTTAATTGATGCCCTCTGCTCTGATTCAAATTGCTCGAGCAGAAAGCAAATAGCGTCCTCGAACGCCATATTTAAACTCGAGGGGCTTCGACGGCATTCAAAGTTATGAGATCGCATTCAGAGTTATAAAACATGCAGATTAAATCACAGTCGTCTTGCATTGATACCTCCCTAGAAACTTCTTCGTCAAGTTTTCTTGCTTGTTAGTAAATTGTAGTAGTTATGAGTTGTATATTATTTTATCTCACAGTTTGAGCATCAAAACTTGATAGTTTATCCGCTACAAACTGTGCGCTGCATGCAACAAACTCGGCTTGCTACAGAATCTGGATTCTATGAAACCAAATAACATTGTATAAAACTTAAATGCTGAAGCTTTTTGATTAAGCTTCATGTTAACCTGATTTCATACATTGAAAAGAAAATTTTCATAAAGTCTACTTGCAGAAAAAGCTCAATACACGTTTGAGTGAAATGGATGAATTATGAAACACTAAACAGCTTTTGCACAGATGACCGTTGACCAGATACTGAACCATGTCCCAATTGTCCCATACAACAGTTCTGGACTACTAACATTAGTAGGGCTAGGGATACATGATTCAAATACCTATTCACATGCAAAAATAAGGCAATGAAGTAAGTAAAAGTGCAGTGGGGTCATCACAATCACAACCTTTTTAGCGAAACAGCTTAATAGGAACCTAACACTAAGCTGATCCGCAAAAACCCCTCTCACACACGCACACGATACGACATTCCGCGCTGTCCGAAGTAGTCCGAACGCGGACGTAGTGCCGAGTGCCGATTCAAGGGGTGAAATAATTGCGTCATGCATGCCTTGAATTTCATTGCTTTATTACACTATTATACACCCCGTTAAGATTGCTGTTAGCGTTTATATGCGCATTTCATGACTCTTATTCTATACGTTATTGCCATTTTTAACGGAATGGCAGTGCATTAATGCTGTTAAGGACATCTGGGTGGCGCCAGTGTAACATTGTGTTGCATAACTTGAACTACCGGGTATTTTATATGGTTTTTAAGAAAATATAAAGGATAAAAAAATATAGAAAGGTTGAGGCGAAAAACGAAGATTATTACCATAGCATGAACAATCAACTGGGACAAACTTTGCCCGCTTGTGGCAGGCAGCATAATAAAGATATACTTGCTATTGCCAGCCATTGGGGGATTGACCCCAGCCAGTGCGTCAAAAGGGCCAGCGGCAGGTGAGGTCTGAGTCTCAGTGCCAGACAGACTGGGGAGATGAAATTAAAGTATTTAGCTTTGCGAAGGGCGGGTGAACGCACCCAGGGAACGACCGCCCTAGTGAGTCCCGGAGGGTTGCGGGGCCGACGTCTGCGCTCTCCAGACGCCTCCGGCCCCCCTACCCCCTCCCGGCCCCCGTCTCGCTCGACACGCGACTGCCATGCCATGCGATGCGACGCGGTTCCCGCCAATGCTGATTTTGGGCATATTGTTCATATGTGAACATTAGGATGAATAAACAGTCAAATGCGAGTAGGACTCGCGGACCAAGGGTTCCGTTCACACTTGGAGGGCGTAACTGGAGTAATTCTAATTAGGTTTCCACATTAAAAAAAAACGGTCAAGTGCGAGTAGGACTCGCGGACCAAGGGTTCCGATCAAACTTGGAGAGCGAAACTGATGAAAATAGGTTTCTACATAAAAAAATAAAGTACGATGTCGTCGTCCATGTAAACAAAATTACATAGTTTTGCAGAAAGATAGAAATTTGAAGTTTTCAGATTTTTCCCTTTACTTGCGCTATAAGACCTTGCTTTGTGCCAAATTTTATGATTGTATTAATTGATTACCCTATATTTTTTAGGACCATTGCGATTACTATGAAAATCCAACATTTTTACAGCATAAACGGTCGTAGCGTTCGATTGCGTTGACCTAGAAGATTGATTTTTCACAGTGCGATGCCACCACACAACACCTGAGCAATTGATACAAATTTCAGCTTGATGAGTCCGTCCACGCGTTCTTGATATAAAGGTCTTGACATACAGACAGAAGGACATCAAAGTAATCCTTTGTATAGGGGTTCCTCTAAAAAGCAGCTGCAGACAGATAAACAGAATAATAGCAGAAAGCGGCTTTTGTAAGGACTCGCGAGATTTTTTACTAAGTACCTAGGTAAAACATTAATATAAAACAACTCTCGCTACGCATTTCATTCCACTTTAAGAATTCCAGCATCTACACTACAGTGAATTATTTATTTATACCTAATTTAGATTCTTTCTTTCTTCAGCATTTTTCACTTCCACTGCTGGACACTGTGGATGGACATATGCCTCCCCAATTTACTTCTTGAGATTCTTTACAGATGTTTAATTTTAGTAGGGATTTCACCAAATGGCGTTAGTAGAGTACGTTAGAATGGAAATTCATTCCTACAAATGATTTTAACTTTTATAGTAATGGTAACAAATGATTTGCCGGATCATGATCAAGCGGTGGATCTAACAACGCATCATGTCATGCGTGTAAACATTCGTTCGTTATCCTAAAAAGAGCACTTTCACGACATACCTATCTATGAGTATGAAGAGAATCGGCATGGAATTCCGCGACAAAAAGGAGAATGGCAGATTTGGGTGTATGGTCAAGTGAGTTACATGATCCTAATTGAGCAAACAGTGTGAGAGAGACGTGAGAAGGCGCCTGGCATGGCGTCAGAGATTGCATGTGAATGGACTCGCGTACAATGGCATACATACATCTCTACAAGCCTTCACTGAGTCATGCGCAGGCGCAGACCACCCACACCCGCATGTTACGAGCGCCCTAAAATGGACCGCGGGCACAGCTCGGTGCATTGCCTTATCCAGTTTGTTATGATTATGATTAAACTCAATGGTTATTGCGTTATTTTATTATACTAAAGCATTTATGAATGTAGAGACCATAGAAAGAGCGTAGGTAGGTACGTACATTAACGATAAGGAAGTGTTTATTGATCGAACCGACGATTAAGTAATAAAACTGTGGATTAAAAAGGAAAATAGGAAAGATAGCGACAATGTTAACATCAGGCACGTACAGCCCATGCATTATTTATTATGCATGCGTCAGTTTCAAATAGGATAGACAAATTCGTCAAAAAAAATCCCAGTGTTATGCGACGTCAAATAAGATTCTACTGAAATCTTCTCGCAGACGCGGCGGGCACGCAACAATGCACAAAGGCGAGCTTACATTTATATTAGAAATAGGTAGGAAATTGTATACTCATTACTATTCTGTTTTCAAAAAGTTTTTGTAATTAGTAATTTGTCCAATAGAGCGACATAGTCGATGTTAACGCACTAAAGCTCTATAAATAAAGATTTAAAAAAAACTTCGCGTACATTGAGTTACTTAGAGAAAGATATTTACTGTTAAGGATAACACATGCGTAGCTAGCTTAGATGGTACACTTCCTGATAGGAAAGCGGAAGGACGAACTAAGATTTATTCAAAATGATTATACGAATTCTTCGATATATTTATGAATAGGTAGCTGATATGCCCCTGACTGTGCACTTTTTCTAAAGTAAAGATTGGCATATACACTTTGTAGTTTAGCAGTTGGCTTATCCTACTTTGCTTATCACAGTACAATAATTGTACTCTGGTTCTTGAACACAAGTACACGCGGCAATTCTTGGTTATCAACCTACTTACTACTCTTAAATCGAAGTTTTTTACTGCTCCTGTTTCGGATTAAGCTTTGTATTTCTTATAGTGCCCAGTTATCTCATTACAAACTCCTATTATAGTGCGGGTTGAACGACTGGGTCTATAACCTGTGCGCAGATATCGATGACGCATCGGACCGGGGTAGCTCCTGGCGTGTCCTTGATCAACGCTGTTTTACCAGCAAAAAGACGTGTCAATAACCACTGATTAAGGTGTAGTGTAGTGATCGATACCTGAGAAGAGAACCAATAGTATTTCTAGGCATTGTGCTAACAATAATTCCGGTATGTCGAAAGGTCTCTAACCGTTGTATGTAGTAAACACGCCGCTCTTATAGCTACGGAAGAAGCGCAAGACTACTTGCGGTATGTGAGGAATGTAGCTCCGTCTTGCAAATGCTTGCTGCAGCGGTTGCGTGCGGCTGTGGCAGCGGGGAACGACCGCGCCCTGCGCCTCGCCGCCATGTCACATTCTGCGAAGTTGATTCACACTACAGCGTTCATGAGCCCGAATTCTACTGTTCACAAGCAAACAACAAGCCTGGCACAAACTTCAATACGAGGTATTTGGTATTCTACTAAAACCGGAATCCGATTCACAAGCGCCAGCGTAAAGCCAGCGTACTTCGTATCCTACTGTCCAAAACGTACTTACGCTGGTGTCAAACTGGCGCCAGCGTAAGTACGTACGTTTTGGACAAACTGGCCCCAAACAATTTTAAATCAATTCGACAATTAATCACCTTAAATCGCCGGGATTTGTGATAAAGTGCCAAATAAGTCTTTTTGTATTAATTATAATAGTTTTGTCCTGATAACTGTATACTCAAACTCATTGAAAGAGATCATTAAAAAATGTTATCGTGTCGGCCAAAATCAGAATCTTATGATAGAGGGGGTATTTTCTATATTAAATTTTGTTTTGAATTTGCATACGCTCGCTCCGCTTCGCTCGGTCCGGTTTTGTTTTTTCGAAGTTCCAACACAACCTGAACCCAATTTAAATTTAGCCATAATAACCTACTCTAGCCATTTTGATTTATTTGCTAACAGATATCTACCATTTTGTGGACAAAGTATTATTCATCTAATGAACTACGATTTTATTGGCACTACATCTCTTATTTTAGATATATTTTTACATTATACATTATAGTATATTATACATAGTTTGATTCATACCTGGGTGGGTACACTTTTTATTTATCTGAGAATGAAAATATTTCGTGGTGATAAATCTATTAATTAAATGATACAACTCGTAAATAAATATATAAATCAAAGCTCCCGCTGACCACTACGAAAATTGTAATGGATTCGGAAATTCTGCCATGCCTCCTCACCTATGGCTGCCAAACATAGACGTACGACACCAAAACCAGAGATAAAATCCAGACCACCCAAAGAAGAATGGAAAGAAAGCTGCCTGAGAGTAAACTGAAAGACAAGATGAAAAATATAGACATCCGCGAAAAAAAAAAAGTAACCGACGCACTTACCTTTCACTCCAAAGAAAATGGAAATGGGCAGGCCACATAGCTCGATACACAGACGACAGGTGGACTCAAATATGTGTTATCTGGCCTGGAACAAATGGTAAAAGGGCAAGAGGCAGGCCGTGTGCAAGATGGGCTGACGCAATCAAGAAACTGGCAGGTCAGAGATGGGCGGATACAGCCAAAGATGGAGAAAGGTGGATATCCTTGGGAGAGGCTTTTACCCGTGAGGGGTCCACACAGGAATAATTTAATTTTTATATGTGTTTTTATAATTAATAAATTAATTAATGAAATGTATAATTTATAAATAAGTATATTACAATTGATAATAGGCTTGTGGCCTGTCAAGTCAAAATAGATACTTTTTATGAACTGTCAAAACGGAACTTTTGTTCCTGAGTTCTATGAAATAACAACAGAATGACGTCATGTAAAAGTGCCATCAAATGCTGTCTTTTTTTGCACAAAATTGACTTTATAAAATATATCTGCCCGAAATATACAATTCTGATAATGTCAAGCCATTTTGTACATAATGCTTCAACTTAAGACTTGTTTCTAGATTTATTGGATGACCTTGGACACAAGCCTATTGATAATTTATAAAATTAATAAATGAATGAAATTAATACTGTTTTGTGTGGAATCATATAAAGCTTAAATAAATAAATAAATATATACATAGTTTGATTCATACCTGGGTGGGTGCACTTTTTATTTATTTGAGAATGAAAATATTTCGTGGTGATAAATCTATTAGTTAAATGATACCAACTTGGTGGCAAGTATAAACTTTGCTGGCAGAAATATGGATCCCCTCTGGTTTACATGTAAAACATCATATTTTTTTATGTCGAAACCTAATTAAACCAGTTAGGAGGTAACAATATACTTACAAGTGTAAAAAATTGGATCCTTTACGCGAGTCCTACTCGCACTTGATCGTTTATTTTTTGTCCACGATCCTTTATGAAACTCGGGCGAACACGTGGCTAAATACACGCTCTACCAAATAACAGGAAAGGATTTTAGCAGAATATTTACGAATATTTAAGTTTTCAGTTAATGATAAATCGAGCGTCAAATTGACGCGGTCAATCATGTTCAATTCAGCCCATTCATTACTATAACCAAACTTATGCTCTGAGGTCACTGCAGTGCAGCCACGTGGTCGCTTTGGTTTCCCGCGTTAGTTGTACAACAACGCCATGCGGGGCGGGCAGGCACCATGCGGTCAATGACGTGATTTTCGCGCCAAATATAGAAGTAAACTGCTTAAGCAACTTTAAAATAAGAATAGGTGATCAACGCTACTCCAAAATTGTGAACACCAACTCAAGGAAAAAACCATTTCAATCGAGGTGCCTGCTGTGCTGGGACATTGTGCAGATTTTGTTGGCCTTGTTTTTTTTTGCGGAGTTCATATGTGTTTCAAATGGAACTCGAGACATATCACTTTATTGACAATAACATAGAGTTAAGTAACCCCTTTTCCCATAGTGAGTGGCAGAGGCACAACATCATCGGCATCACTTTATTATCACGCACATATCATATTCATATCCAGCATGTTGCATAATTCTCCAGACAAAGTGAGGTACTTATACTTAGTTTATTTGAATGAACTCTTCGTGTTAAGGAACCTAAAATCGTTGCGCAGAAAACTTCCAAGGTTAAGTTAAAAAGTTTAATGGCCGACCTTCTGTTAGGATGTACCAATTAATTTAGGTACTGTTCGTTCGTAAGTAACAGATAGGTACTTATAATAATAATACTAATGTAATTTGTTATCTAGCAGACCAGCAGCAGCAGCAGCACTAGGATTTTTTATTGCTGCTTAAAACAAAAATTGCAATTTGCCTTAATGACCCTCCTCTTAGCGGTTTCACTGCTTTCTACGTAACGGTTTCTCTAATAAATACAAACAACATCCGTTTCGTTGGTACTTTTTTCAGGCCCATAAATTTCACATTTTAGCGATTCAACGTTCCGTAATCGTCTATTATTGCCAGACTGTACTGCCCCTGGTCGTTACGTTTCAAACTCGAGTATCACGAACTCGATCACGAGTTAACAAGTGGAACCTCTGACTGAGGTATTCCAATTAGAAGTGTATCGGGCTTGTTGTCCGCACCAGAGCCGAGTCAGCCGAGCCCTGCCCCGAGTTCAACGGCCAGACGTAGACGTTCTCGGATTGTTGATTTTTTCGCTCGGCCGCTCATAACTTCGTTCAAGATTCCTAACAAAAAAGGAGTTTGTGAGTATTACGATCATGACCTTACATAAAAATGAGCAATCATGATTTTCTAAATATACTTAACTTGTTTCCTGTACTTACTTAGACGCTGTCAAGCAATTTCAACGGATACAACTTCTTGGACGAACATTTCTTGTACTGAACATCTTGATGGAGTTCTGTAAAGCACGTGCTTGTAAAGCGGTGCAAATGTATGTTTTACTTATTATTTGGTATATTACTCAATACTCAATGTATAACCGCAAAAACGAGCACAATCATTTGCCATGGCCCGAACGAATTTCAAACGAAACGGTCACAACGTTCATTCCTTCGTAAAAGGAGTACTATTATCTCTTCTGTGGTAAAAGGCGATCGAACGCATCGGCGGCGGCGGCGGCATTGCCTGCCACCGCCACCGCCGCCGCCCGCCCAGCCAGACGAGCCTTGCAGTAAGTACATTATCCTTCTTGGAATTTGCACTCACACATCGAAAGTATTTGCACATACCATTGTTGATTTTATAGCTTTTGTTTGACGGCGCCGCCGATGCCCACTAACCGAAACCTCTTAGTTTTTTTCTTCGAGGAATTTGTAATCTTTGTCTTCAATGGTATTTTTGTGTAGAGCGTTGTTACATTGTTTTTCAAACAAGGACACGTACATATTTACTTTGTCAAAGCCCATTTTAACAGCTTTTGATTTGTAGATAGCTTTGACATTTATGTTAGACAACTACAAATTGTTTCTATTCTATAACAATTTTCAAATCGGAATTAAAATCAAAACAAAGATGATTAAATCAAAGTCTACGGTTTCCTCTCCTCTCCCTATAATAAACTTCATGCCCGCCAGACTAACACGAGTCTGATACTCGATACAAACAAAGAACACGTGGTTACTATAGCGGCCGCCATCTTGCAACAAGGCTGTGACGGTAAACGTTTTGGCGCGAAATCTTAGACGGGCACGTTTTCTCACACAATACCACCCCCGTCTTGTAGCCACGTTGGGTGCCATGGGGCTTTGTTCAACCCGGAAAACTTTACGAGCAGATAATCACAAATTATTGCACGTTGTTGCAATAAAACCCTCGTAAAGTTTGGGTTTGTTGACGTTCTCTGTAAACATTAGCGAATTTTTGACTTGAAAATAGGTGTGGTCATGTGGTGTGACAAATATATTTCTGCTGGTCGGATCACGGATCACAACATAGAAAGCAACATTATTGAAATATCGGTTGCTAAAAGCAAATTTTATAGTTCTATTGAAATTCTTACTTGCCTTAGAATCCTTATTGGCGCCAAAACATGGACGAGTTGCTTTTACGCTAACGTGGCCGTCGTTCATTGCGCTCTCTGGTGAGTGTATTGGCCGCGGTGCGGCACGCCACCATCGCCACGCGCGCGCATCCTGCCTGCCTAGCCTACTACGCTCTTTCATCTCATTCCTGGCCACTTCCTACTGCCTTTACGTGAAAGAGACACTCACTTCCCGGGCGGCAAATTTTGTTGGGCAGAAGGACGCGCTACGAGATCAATGCACTTTCCGAGGACAGTGAGCCCGTTTTTATTATAGTTTAAGTTGAAAGATTGAGGTAGCAATGGAAGTCTTAAGACTTGGTCATAGGACTGCATTTCGGTGCTCTAGTGTCTACCAAATGAGAGACGAGATCGTTCACCGAGAGACGCAGGATGTTGTTATGATAGTGGAAGCAAAGCTATCCGTCTCCTATGCCATGTGCGTGTTTTGTGTTGGGTGGGGTGCATCTTCGCGCCCAAGGAAGGGCCCACTCCAAGCCCACTCTCGGGCCACTTTCCTTCGGTCTGCATCTCGCTGCTCGTTGTGAATCTTTATTTTTGAACAAGGGTGATAAAATACAATCGCTGTATCTCACGACAATAATTCTATATTTAAATGATTGAGTGAAATAGAAAGCGTTGTTGCTTGTAAGATTTATATGTGGCTGGCGCTCCATGAATTTAGTTGCATTTTTTTCCTGTCAACGAGGCGTTTTAAAATAATGTGCTTACATTACTCGTACACGTAGTAGACGCGTTTTCATTGATTTCACAGCTGTGAGAAAACTTATTTAGTGATTAAAATACTTAGAAAAGCACTTTTCTAAGGAAAAGCAAGTCTAATTCATCGACCACTTGATCCATAACTTAGTTGGCGGTTTGCACGTGATCTCCGTCGGCTGTGTTTGGCTTTCCCTGTGTCCATCCTCCAATAAACATGTTCTTTGTTAATAATTGTTTTCCAATAGGTGAGACAAGTCTCGCTTTGCTCAGTCTACGGATGATGTTTTCTCCGCGTGCCATTCCGCTTACTAATTCCCGGCACTTATCTGCCGTCTTAATAGATACACGCATTCATGCAATTTTCTGAGAAGCATCATTATTCTTTAAAAAAATTATAATTCTTCAGTTGGATAATAAATACAGACAGAATTTCAAATTATATTCTGACATAGACTTAATTTGGGCATGAGTGTGTGAAAATATTGTATCAGGTAAATAAATAAATTCAAATAGAATTCCTGACATGGGGTTGATGTGGTGTTAGGAATTTTGTTGGTTTGGTTACGCCTCGTTGCTTTCACCCAACCCTGCTTCGTCGATGTCGCAGTCAGATCGTAAAATTGGCATGTTCATGATGTGGCCAGCCATTTAAAGATCTGGCCGACGACGATTGCATAGAATGGTCTGAAAGGCCCGAATTTCATGAAAAGATGTCTTTTAATTATTATTATTATTATTAATCATTTATTGCAGGCATAAAAGCCCATAGAATAAATTACACAGTTTAAACATGTCAACAATAAAATCAAAAGAAAATTCATACATTACAATATAAATAAAAATGTCAAAAATTTTAATTAGAAAATATCAAAAAATATATATAAAAAGCATTTTAAAGATATTCAGCACTAGTGATAGACATGGCAACCACAGGAAGACTTTTCAGGGCCTTCTCTGTGCTGGCTCCCTTTAGTCTTCTCCTGAGTGTTTTGCCCCAAAAGATTTCGTCATTAATGAAATTTCTAATTCAGCCGTGGTTGGCCGCATCGTGAAATGTTCAATTTGGGCCACGCACGACATCGACACCTCTACACAGGAGTCAAGTTTCTTATACAGTAGGTAGGTACCCAACATTATAGGGTAAAGGACTAGCGTACAATATTAATCGTTCGATGCAGTAAAATAGCGGAAGGAAGCCTATTAAGTTAGAGAAGCTCTACCTAAATAGGATTCTTTGCATCAGATTACCTATTAGGTTTTAAAATTATTCGATACGTGCCCCGTGTGTTTGACAGGACCGAAGCATAATGTATGTAGTCTTCCATGAGTCTTCCAAAGATGTTTTGGCTGATGAGTGACGTTTACAGGGGGCGCCAGCTCTACGCAAATCAATGCAACGAACCTGTCATCAACACAGACCTTTCATTCCTCAACGCTGTATCCTTAATTCATAATTCATAATTTCTTTATTGCACACAATTAATTGCAAGGACAAAAAGTTCCTTCCGCCTATCAATAGATAAGTTGGAAAGCTGTATCCTTAATTCCTTGCGCCTATAACGGTAGGTAATACCCATTGAACTACTATATGGTAGCTCAATGGTAATACCTAATGAATTAAAAATATCAGTGTCATTGTCTACAAACGCCACCGTTCACGTTGCTAAAGATTATGGAGTCTTCTTCTTTGTCGGTCCCTCAATGCTGAGGACGTGACCGCATGCTCTCCTCCATTGCTGACGGTTCTGCGTAGTATGTATGGTACCTACGCGCTGTGTAGCGTACCCCCTGTCGTCGCCTCTCTAATCTGATCGGACCATCTAGTTGGAATTGGAACACGTCCTCTGGCGCGTTTGCCTTCCATTATAATGTGCTTCTCCAGTCGGTGCCTAGGTGAACGCATTATGTGAACGAAGAAGCTTAGGGTTCTGTCTGTCCCGGCAAATGGTCAAGAGCCGTTTTGTGATCTTCAGTTCACTCAGAATTGACACGTTGGTTCTCATGGCCGTCCACGGAATTCTGAGTAGTCTTCTCCAGCACCACATTTCGAACGCATCGATTTTGCTGCGTTCCCGGCTCTTCAGGCACCAGGTATCTGCACCGTAAATGAAGATCGAGAATACCAGGCTCCGGACAAGACGAACCTTTGGAGTACAACATTATAAAACTACGTCGATTCAAAGAAGACACTATACCTACTCATCTTAGTTAGGAGATGGATGGAAGGAATACCTATATAATGGACAATGATTGCACTCCACACTACAGCAGACTTGAAATATAGCAATTATGGAATCTCATTAACTCGGCCGTATTATCGAGGACTGTCGACGTAATTGAACGCACTAAACAGAACACAATACTATTTACGTGTACGTTTAGCAAACATAGTTTGCATCCTCAAATGATTGACGTGTGTATATTTATTGGCGCCGTCTTTAGTTTGTTTGTCATACGAGTACGGTATATTTGTTCGCGAATCACGCTCCGTCACGGTCCGAATCCGGCAAAGATTGCTTGAGTATTTGAGGAAAATAATACCCAAAAAACAAGTAAACGAGCCCTTGAATCAAATTCGTCGGTCATTGCACCTGACACGCCGTCACCACGTTCGCCGAATTAATAGCATAAATTAAGGCATCGAAAACACTCCTTATCTATTTTAAGCGGGTTGGAATAGTAAGTACCTACCTAGATCCGTGTAAAGTTTTAATGAAGCTATTTGTGCACTTCATGGAAGCTCCTATTGTCTCGATGTCGATAATAATTAATAAATAATACGACATTCCGTAATTACAAAGGTTAGTTGGTTACTAACATGTGAATCGACTTCAAGGAATGTAATAGTGTGAATCTATTCGTGGAAGCGATCTGTTATGTAGAAATAGCATTTAGACCACAATAGCGAGTTCACCTACATGTGTAAAAAAGTGTCGTCGTCCGTTGTTGTCAGTCAATCTTCCGCTGTGTGTGGTATAATTTACATGCCTAATTTATTACTGAAAGGGTATTGAACTGCGTTGAGGCCGTGAAGGAGTAAATAAATAAGTAGTATTATGTTATGCGCGAGTCAAACAATGTGCTATTAGTGCGAGGGGCACCTGGGCAGCGCAGGTGTCTCGGAGTCGTAGAACTCGCAAATAGATGACTGTGATCTGTCTATTCAAGTTCAAAGGACCCGCCCAAGGCCGTCAGAGACGTCTTCGCAAAGATCGGCAACCTTCGGTGGGACCCTCAAGAATACTAATAAACAATTGAACGTATTAGCCTCCACTCCACCTCAAGCTAAGGAGTTTTTGGGCGCAAATTGTGTTGATATAATAAACAAAGATTAATTTGGATAGAAAATATACAGGCGAACATCGTTGTGGCCTAATTTTGGCTTTGGCGGGAGGTTAGGCATTAGGCATCTACTTATCGAAATCTGATGGCAAATGGGGAAATAAAAATTTGATGTGTGCAATACTGGGGAAAGTCTAAAAGTCCATTCATTTAGTTTGTGTCACCTTCGTTTCGTTTTCTCGCCGTCTCCTGCCACCGCCTGCAGCCTAATTTGAAAGAACGACGACAATTGGTCAAAGAAAACCGCTGCGGAGTACAACAATAGTACAGTAGTATACCCGCAATGGCCGCAATTGATGGACTGTGCGCAAGACAATTTGTAGTTTGTATCGAAAATTCGAAATGCCGCCGTGCCGTAGTTAAAGGTGGGCGACACAGCCTGGGCGAACGCACTTTGTGACGTGACGACCTGGAGGCCAACTCTCGCCCCATGCATATTGAAAGCATAGACGCGAATTTTCTACTATATTTCATACAAAAATGACAATATTTTACGTCTACGCTTTTAATTCTAATGGGCGAGAATTGACCCCCTGATTTGACAGGTGACAATTAGACATCATTGCCATGCCATATGATAATCTCAATTTTCATCTAATGGTGTCATCTAATTATGCCTTCAGATTCCGGTATGCCTATACCTATGTACTTCAAAACACCGAGAGGTCACATGAACTCCGAAATATCTAACGGAAGGGTATCCAATCCAATGTAGAGTAGGTCATGATTGTTTTTAACTGTTTGTGTTTGCGACCAAATCAATCTGTTGTGGAAAAACACAGGTTGATCCTATTTTTTAAAGCGGTGACCAAGATTCGATTCATATTTTGCATCGATCCATTTCGGTGATAAACGATAAAAATAATAGGAATGGTAGATACCTACCTACCTCACATCACGAATTTGCTTGTCTTGCTTTGCTTCTGCTTGTACAACATTCCACACCTTCATGTTTTTCATGTCAGCTTTGACCATAACTTAACATCTGCTCTTTCTTAGCCTACCTAACCTACCCTAGTTTCATTTAATCATCATTGATTTCCATTTTTTAAAAGCTTTTATTTAACTTACACTGTATGTACTGTAAATTTGTCGGCTTGAATTTGACCCACTTCCCGTTATCCGATTGAGCTGAAATGTTGCATAAGTATGTAAGTTGTATGGCAATGCAATATTTTTTTGACTTGGAGCTGATCTGATGATGGAGACGGAAGGTGGCCATGGGAACTCTGTCATAAAACATCGCAACACCATCATGTTTGGGCTCGTTCGATTCGTTTTGATAAATACTTTGGTCCTAATTTTTTTTATGACATGGTGCTGATCTGATGTTGGAGCCGGAAGCCCATTTTAATATGAAATTATCACCAATAAACGTAAAGTCTGCTAACCTAAACAAGGCAATTATCATCAGAATGAACTGAGCTACCCAAAAAGGCCACGCATGCAGCAAATATGTACCCGCATTTTATTTAAAAAAAATGTCCAAATATGTTACACAATTTTATCCTAAGTAAATTAATATACAAAAATCATTGTTTACCCAAAAAATATAAATGAGGTTCTAAAGGTTCACCGATACTACCGTAAAATGTTTACTAAAGGCTGAGCTTCTTAGAGCTTTCAATAAAATAACGGGCCACAAAAAAAACATTAGTTTGCATTCATTTATTAATGGATTCATTTAAAGCGGCAGTTGATATAGTAGTTTTGGTAAGTAAAAAATTATAAAATAACGATTTCGCGCGTGCGGTGTAGCGACGGGTGGGAGGGGTGGGAATAAAGCCTCGAGACTCAACTAATTTGCCATCAATATAATATACTTGGTTATATGCATAGATTTTATGGCAAACGTATTTGGGTAGTAATGTCACAAAACTTTGCTAGTTAAAATTTGCTGCACGCGTGGCCTTTTTGGGTTATGAAAAGTTTTTGTAGTGCAGGCATGATTTATATAGCCCGAAAGATTTTGGTACAGGTTTCATTTATTTGTACATATTATATATTTTTTGGACGAGGCTGTTTAGGGTAACGATTGTTTTTTTGAAGGTCATTTAATTTCATCCCGATTTATTTTATGGATGGTATCCATATGATTCTGATAATTTTTTATGATTGAAGGTAAGCAAGGCGAAATATTAAACTTTGCTGTAAGTACTTAAATAAAAATAATATCGGACGGTCGCTAGAAAATGTCATTAAGTTATGATAAATCATAGAGAATAGCATAATTTTATTTTGTTGGGAATCAGCGCTTTTGTTGTTTTATAGGCGGTGCTTGATAATATGATGATATGATAGATAACTAACACAGCTATCTTGTGGCGCCGCCGCCGCCGACGAAGCCGTGTCGCCGCGCCGATGACGTGTGTTGTGTGCGCGCTGTATCAAATTCAACGTATCATCATTCAATTCAATAACATGAAATAGTTCTTCTCTGGCGCCACAAGCTGCCGTTACAAGCCTTATCATATCAGTATATTGTCGATTTGCGCTTTATCTAGCAAAACAGTTCCATGAAAAAATCGCACCTGCTTCAATCATGTTGAATTGATTCATACGTAACGCAAAATTGAGGTCCTTAAACTTGCTCGTGGGAATTGCACCTGTACCCTGTTAGGTTCGTTCACATGTCTTCTGTAGGATCCTATAGTCTATTATACCATGAACTCTGCAGACTCTGCTTTTTCCTTTGTCAATCTCATTTTTGTTACAGACCCTGGGAAAGTCTGCAGCCTCCCTGTTAATTTTGTTCTTGTAGGTAGGTAGAGTAGGGTTGGTAATTCTTATTCGTCTTTCGGCTTGTGTATCGAGTTTTGATCCACTTTGTTGGTTGGTTGGAAAGTAGCGCCAGGTGTAAGTTCGATGTTCTCTATGTGGTTGTATTTTTGTTTTGAATGAAGCTCTGAGGCGGAGGCTCAGGCAGGGGTTGGCGTGGCGGGCGATGCCCCGGCAGCGGCAAAAAATGCGTCCACGCACCTGGCTCCGACATTATCACGAAGAGGTCTATTCGTGCTGCAGCGATCTCATATTTGTCTTTTTTTCAACATTTCTTCAAACACCCACCTGCGGTAAAAACATATACCTAATTGAATTTTATGACAGTATTGTTTACGAACTTAGTTTCCTTTAAAGATACAAACAACAGAGAAAGTCCACTATACTATTTTAAACATCAAAACGACACCCAAAAGTATTTATTACCCGGCGCTTTGTGAAGACGAACAATAAGCTAGAGGCTAGTACATGAATGAATTGTTAGAATGGAGGACAGGCAAACAAAATCAATGCCAAACCAATTGTCCCAGGTAAAAGCTACACTTCAAAACAAAACAAATTTGGTTCCGACTTCCGCGTACGACTCAGGTTTTTCAATGACAGAAACAGAAACTATATAAGCTTCACTGTTTTGATTTCGGCGTGGCTGTTATCTGGTACACGCTTCTTTTAGATGGTATGGTACGCGGTCCATGCACACGCCATGTGGTGGTGTTTTGATACAGCACACGCTTGCGGCTGCACGTGCCAGAGTTGACGGCAGCTGCGACCGACACAATGCACGTCGGCTTCCTATTAAAACATACTTTGGGACGTCTCAAGTCGCAGCAGGTAAACTGTAAAACTATACCCGAATGCGCTATCGTGTTCCCGAGTATGTTTTAGACATTTCCGAACCATATAGAATAGATACGATAGTTTGGAACTTAATTTGTTAGGAATAGTGAACTCGCTTCGTATCACAAGTGCCTTGGACTGACGCATCCTCACACAAGTCCTGCATTCCTCTCGTTTCACTCTGGCAATAGCATCAGTATTCTATTTATAAACAATCCTAGCCCAGACACAATGACCCGCCATACTCGTGTGTATAAGTTTTATGATTTTATGAAGGTTGCGCTATGCACATTTGTAATTTTACAAGTTAGCAACAATAATTATTATTAAACGCTGAACTAACATTGTTTAAAATTATGATCCACGTGTAAGCAATGAATGTTTGAAATGTGGTGATTGACTTTGTTGACAGGCGCGGGCGCGTGTAAGGTGCAGTGCAATATCCTGAAGTAATATACGACGTGCTCGAGTTTTATTATTATTAGGTACCGAGTAGTTACATATATCTAAAATGCTAACAATGCTATAAATTGCTACGTTCAGCAATAAATTATATGTTTTGTTCGCTAAATCTCTGCTTTTAGTATATATGAGTTGGCAGGGAAAGAGGTCTGTCAATATTTCATCATTTTACAAAAATAAAATACTAATTAGGCCCGTTGCATTTGCATGCGAGTAAAACGGCGGGAAATCATGCCGCATTCTAGTATGCGTCGGAAATTGTGGGCGGGAGACGGGGGCGACTACGAGGACTGTGTCGCGGGCTTGTTTGCACCACTGCAGCCAGCTTGCTTGCACGTCTTGATATCGATCCGGTCCCCTTCCCGCGCAACGATCGGCCCGACTTGCCGCGCTCCCGACGCGTGCTGCATTTTTGGTCCTTCGAAACACCACGTGGATGCAATGCCTGCGTGTTGTTTTGGTGCTCGTTGACATGATTCTGCTAAACTTTTCGTTTGTGTTTTTAGGGAATTATAAGTCTGATTCATGACCTCCATCAATGACTATCAATACCCTCTAGTAATTATACTATAAACTACTTCGTTTAAAAATCATAACAAGAGACTTACTTTCTTTCGACTAAACGTAATCACTGTAATCAATGCAAGTGCAGTTTTGACACAGACTACCTATATCTTATGTCCTAGTCCTAGCATCGCATGGCATGTTTACGTACAATCAAAACGTATAGTAATTCGGGTGGGTGGCAGTGGGGGCAGGGGGAGTGACACGCGACCGACGATGCGATGCAACGCTCTACGGCCCGGGGGACGGCGGGGTGCGGGGCGGGGGAGGGCCGGGGTCACGCTGCTGCCGCCAGCGCGCCGCTGTAGGTAGGTACCTTGCGATTTGTCTGGCAAGTAGACGCCACCGTTCAAACGGATCGGTGCCTTGCCTGCCTTGCCGCGCTCCGAGTTCAGTTTGTTTCGCGCTGAGCTTCAGTACGGACGTGCGCTCGGTCTTTACAAACCAAAACAAACAATTAAAGTTTTTCATCACAATTATCTTGTAAATCAAAATTTTCTTCATTTTTAAACGACTGTTATTATAGTTTTTTTTTTAGTACATTATCGGACTGAGATCGCTGTTATTTGAGCATTCAGGACTTTTGTAAAAAGTGAAGATATTATTCTTTGGACTGGGTCGCGATGAGCGGATTGACCATCAGAGTTAAAAGGGGATCGAGGGGCAGTGATACTCTTCTCGAAGCAGCCAACAGAATTTTAAGACTTCTCGGCGTCAGTTCGACAAAGCGCGGGAAACAGCCCTCTCCTAAATCGAAGGTAAGGTCATCGACTCCTAGCTTGACGGCGGTGGCGGCGGCGTCAGGCGCCCCGTGCCCCCGTACCGTACACCACCACCTTACAGTACACAAACAAAAAAACATCCCATCATTCAGACCACTCTAAATTTTATGTTCTGAGAACGGGACTGGCCTTGTCCTTTTCTCTGTATTTATTTGTTCATGCTTTATATTCAGTGATATTTTTTTTATAACTTGGCATCAGTCTATTATTTATTTTACAGCAACTCGACGTGAATTGAATTTAGGTACCATAATTTTATTTGTTTATTCGTTTTGAAATATGTATTATTTGTACTATTGGCTGTTGTATAAATGATTTTATTAATTAGTATATCATCAGTTTCATTATATACACGTTCATTCAAGCGCATGCGGCGCGAAGGACCCTAGTTGTTGAATGAATCTGAGCATCTAAAACAATGTATTGTTATTTAATATCTTCTCTTTGAGTTGATGGTAGACTTTCCCCGCATGGTACAGTGTGATTGCACATGCACACCTGCTTTCGCCGTATTTTTAAATTCTTGCAAACAGCCTCGTACGGGTTGGTGGTGTGTCGCACACTGTCACAGACATCAGACATCGCACTTGTTTGTTCACGCGTTGCGAGCGTGATCGGTTCATTCACAACAATCTTGTTTAGTGCAACGCCGATGATTGCCTACTATTCAAACTACCTACCTACTCTCAGAGTTGTTTTTCTGCATTTTTTAGAAATCGTCCACAGCTCAAATATTCACCTTGAAGTGTCAAAGCAACTTACCTACCTAGTACGTGTTTACCATTTGTGTTGCATTGAATCCATTGGAGGGTAGACTTTAAATGTTACTTCTGAACCGTTTCATTCCTCTGTCACATTCACATGCAAACGTCTCCTACTTGCACATCCATGGATGACTTTCTTTGGTTGTTCATGGAGAATGTTTTTTATCGAAATAAGCGTCCATTGATCAATTTTGTATTTAACGAATAGGTACGGTTTTTATGCATGTCCGCTGCATGTCCCAATGTGTTCTTTCTTATCATCGCGTTCAAAGTTAAATTTTTGTTTATCTCGTCGACCCGAATTGTTTATTTTTCTTCACAGTTTATTTGTACATATCATTTAGTTCTAGAGAACTGTTATGTTTTTTTTTCTACTTAGGTTTTATCTTATCTTAGTGAAATACCAATAAGGTTATTTGTATATACCTACCTAATTTATACATGTATACCGACGTCATGGGAAATATGGGGGGCGATGGCGTAATAAACACAGCCAACGAGATCCGTTTAGTTATCTACACCCACCACAACGTAATCCTAATCATATCTGTCACATTTTTGACGCATTGTTGTTATGGTTCAAGCATTGCTTATAGCGTCTTTTTTAGTCCACAAAAATGTAACATCAGATTGTTTTGGGTTTTTCATGTTTTTATTGTGAATTGTTGAGAAACTGTTAAAAGAAAAGATAAAAGCAATTACCTACTTGTTATTGCCTACGATCATTCGAGTAGGTCGTGCAACTGATTCGGTTGTTTTTGTTCGGCGGACAAATGATTTGATGATAGTTTGGTGAGCGAAGTCGCAGTTGCGCTCCAACCGGATGCTGGTCGGGGTATGCATGCGACGGAGACTGTTGCTGTTGCATTGCGCGGCACAACGCAACGTTCCACATCCGTAATAGACTTACAAGTATTTAGCACAAGGCCGCTGAGGTATTCTCTCTAACGCGTCACAAGACTCTCAACAAATTAATCGGTTCAGCGATTGCGTGCACAACAACATGCAATTCTAAAACTGATGTTGTTAGCACTTGGATATTACACTTGCGCCTTTTGTCGCGTAGCAAAGGTCAGTCGGTGAAATAGTAATGTGGCTTACTAACCTAAATACTTTCCGCTGCTGGGTGCTGTTTTGACTGAGTTGTTGTTGTACTAATATTACAACACAATGTTGCGCAACACGGATAGCGCAGCAAGTGACGACCTCACTCACGCACCTGCCTGAACTCAGCAAGATGTATTATGTTAGTTAACTATTGTTTACTACGCAGTTGTCTGGTCCGCCGTTCTCGAGGCGCCCGTTATTAGGGTTAACGAGTTCAAAAACGTCGGAATGCATCGGCAAGTTGAAAGCGAGCTTGATCTGCAGCATGAAAAGTTTCATATGTGCGGTGCTTCCAAGTAACAAGCGGTGGAGTGGAGGTGTGAGGCGTGGTGGGGCGATCGAGGTCGCAGCAGCAGCGGAATGCGTCGCCGTGGCGTGGGAATGCACGGCGAGTACCGTTGCGCGGGCGACGACGGAGGTGCGCTGCTGCTCGCCCGACGACGCCGCGGAATGCAAGACCCACTTGCGGACTGCAGCGCTGCGGGTCACTATTAATGACTCATTGACTCATGCCTCAGACATTCCAACTATTACGAACAACGCTAACAGGCAAATTAGTCTATTTACAGCGCATTGCTGTAATTAGCAGAATGTAAACACACCTGAAAGATATTTATAGAGCTGGTATTTTAAGGTGTCGTGTACGTTATGTAAAAATGCGGGACACATCACATGATCTGTGTATATCTCTGTTAGTCAAACGTACATGTACTCATGTAATTAGCTCTGACCTAGCGGTAATTTTAGCATGCAGCAGCGCCAATGCGGCACCTTGCCATTAGGATTTTCCGCCAAAAATTATCTGCTGGCGCCCTGTTGCGTTGTTTATTATGTAGGTGCCTACAATCACCGAGGTTGTTGAATCACTCATTTATTGCTTGCAACTATAGCGGTTACTTGTCTAGTTAAACAACGGTATCTTTTCGGCGCATACCTACTTACTTTCGTTTACTTTTTATCTTGTTTTTGGCACATCAACCGTTAGTCGAGAGTGGAGCGAGACGTACCTTTACACCTCTACATAGGCGGCTAAATAATGATATAGACAGAGAAGACCATTGTGCGTCTCGTTCCCTCGCGCGATGTTGAATGGAAGGCAATTTTTTTGTGCAACACTAAACGCCAACACAAGAACATGAACAAAAAATCGAGCTACGATCTCGAGAAATTTGGATCATCGGACCATCGAACTCTGTCTGAGGCCAAAAAGGTTCGCAGCTTAAGAGCTGAGGCGTCATTATGTTTTTTGTCGAGGAGAAATGCTTCTCCGAACTGTTATGATAAAATTAGGCAGCCCAGTCTGGGTCACATTACTTAGGTATATCAGAAACTGAGGCTGGCTACGCACTAGGTTATGCTCGTCATGGTGGTTACTGTGTCATGGTAGGCATTAGATAAACATCAAGATCCCAGAAATCTTTTTGCTTTTGCAATGCGAACCTAGGGTCTCTGGAATGAAATACAAAGCGGCAATCAATAATATTGATAGAATTAGATTCAAACAAGTTCATAAGTATTATTAAGTATTGCAGGGGGTTACGTAATGGTACGCTTACTGGTGCCGCCGCCGTGTCTCTCACAGCCGCCCACAAAAATGGGAAGGTTTCGTGAAAGTTGTCGCACTGGTCGAACTGCCAACAGACATCGCATTATTTACTGAATCCCTCTCGTTAATTCCGCTTGGTATACGTTATACCTATCACTTTTATTTTTACATAGCCTAGAGACAGTCGCGTCAAAGCTGGTAGCCAGAGATTTGCATCACTGGATACCTACTTTAGGTAGGCCGGTAATATATCTTTGAAAATCAGATCAAAAGTTATTGAAATGTAGCATTAGTTAAGTGGTCTGGTCACCTACTTTCCGAGTTGCTCGTGTAGACGTCGGGCGGGTGGCGGCGGCGGGGGCGGTGTCTTGCCCCTGGCCCCCACCGCGACGGACGTGGCCGCCGCCGCGACGCTTCATCGAAATAAACAAGTGAGCATTCAGGCAGTGCCGAGGCGGCCTGCTTTGTTCCACCGGCGGCTGTCCACTGTTATTGCAAAAATACATAACAAACCACTAACAGCCGCTCTCTCTTGTTACAGTGCAACGGCAAACCGACGACGGCTGAAGTGCGCGCGCCCATCGCGTCTGCGGAGTCGGGCATCGAGTCCCCGGCCAAGATGCAGGCGCCACAGCCCAACGGCCAGATCGGCCAGGCAGCCAACAACAACAGGCCCTTCACCAAACGAACAGCTAAAGACTACATTTTCGGCAAAATGATTGGGGAAGGCTGCTACAGCACTGTATACTTGGCGAAGGACATCCACACTGGGAAAGAGTATGCAAGTAAGTAGAAATGTCTGCTGTTAATCATTATGAATTATATTCTCAAATGTACTGGTCAGGAGGTTTTCTGATTTTCTGAAGTCTAACTCAAGTTTTGTTTTCTCTTACAGTTAAAGTGTGTGAGAAGCGTCATATCATCAAGGAAAAGAAGGGAGAATACATCAAGAGAGAGAAAGATGCACTGAATATCTTGTCAGACGTTCCACATGGCTTCGTCAGATTGTTCTGCACCTTCCAAGACGCAAACAACCTGTACTTCGTACTCTCATATGCGAAGAATGGCGAACTTTTGCCGTACATCAACAAAGTCGGTTCATTCGAATTGGATGTTGCCAGACATTATGGAGCTGAGCTTTTGTTGGCCTTAGAGAAAATGCACTCTAAAGGTATCATTCATCGGGATTTGAAGCCGGAGAATATTCTGCTCGACGAGAACATGCACTTGCAAATTGCCGATTTCGGAACTGTCAAAATTCTCGACCCGGAGGAGATTCGTACGATACAAGAGTCGAACATCGACGAGAACTCGCCATCCACCGAGCGCGAGCGGCGGCGGAACATGAGCTTCGTGGGGACCGCGCAGTACGTGAGTCCGGAGCTGCTGCGTCACCGCGAGGACACCCGCGGCTCCGACCTCTGGGCGCTCGGCTGCATCATCTACCAGATGATCTCCGGACTGCCGCCCTTCCGCGCGCCCAACGACTTCCTCACCTTCCAGAAAATTCTCAAGCTAGACTACGAGTTCCCCGAAGGGTTCCCGGCTGACGCGAAGGATCTGGTGCAGAAGCTGCTCGTGTTGGATCACGCTAAGAGGCTCGGTGTTAACGACCAGGGGGAGACATATGAGAGCATCCGTAGCCACCCGTTCTTCGACGGAATCGAGTGGGATGCCGTGCCGGAGATGAAGCCGCCGACGATCAACCCGTACCTGCCCGGCGGGTCCTTCGAGGAGGAGCCTGAGTACACCGTGCCCGACCACTTCGAGCCCGGACTCGGGAACAACCAGCTCAACCGTCTGCTGCAGATCGACCTCTCACCCTCAAAAGGTTCGTTTCCTTTTCCATAACATTTACAGAGCCAAACCAGTTATCAATAACAGTTGCATTGTCTTTGAAAATTATTATTAAAAACAACATTCTTCATTGTTATGTACGAACAATCGATGATGAATTCAATACGGTTATCTTTTGAATAGTAGTTTGTCCCGTACGTAACAAACCAACGCTCCAGATTCGAAAAGCAAGTTGTTTATCTATCGGTACTTACAAAGTACAATAACGTTTACATATTAATACTTATGTGTAGATGCCACGTCATTGAGTCCGCGCTCAGTTCAGTACAACTACTTCCACCCATTCGCATTCAGAACGGACGTCCTCGATTCTTGCGATCCTATAGCATGACGTCACGCATCCGTCGTCGGCCGCGCGCGCATTTCGCAGGCGGCGGCCACATGACATCAACTCATGAATGAGTCGACGATCACTATTAAGCGCGCACTGCCAGCCAACACATGAATGATGTGCAACGGCCTTAAAATCAGCTGGCGAGTAGACCATAACAGTCCGTCCGTGTGTTACCGTATAGTTTGATTTTGTCTTTAGCATTTGTTTGTTGTTTTTTGCAGGAATTTTGTGCATCAGTCCGGAGGAGCGGCGCAGGCGTCTCGAGGTGCAAGCGCGTGAGAACAAATACCACCAGTTTGTGGACGGCGAGCTGATTCTGAAGCAAGGGCTCGTGGACAAGCGGAAGGGCTTGTTCGCGCGCCGCCGCATGCTGCTGCTGACCACCGGGCCCCGGCTGTTCTACGTGGACCCGGTCAACATGGTGCTGAAGGGAGAGATCCCTTGGTCGCCCGAGCTGCGTGTCAAAGCCAAAAACTTTAGGATATTTTTAGTACATACGGTGAGTTGATAATGATCATCACACATATTTTGTTCCATTCAGGGTTTGATTAGATTCAGGGGTTTTTAGGTTTTGTTGTTAAATTAATTTATTAACCGACTTCCCAAAGGAGGAGGTTTACAATTCGTCCGGATGTTTTTTTTTTTTATGTCTATCCCCCGATAGCGCCTAAACGGATGGACCGATTTAGAAAATTAGTTTTTTGTTTGAAAGGGTTTACCTTCCCATTGGTCCCATTGACACCAGGTCAGGATCTGATGATGGGATCCTGGAGAAATCAAGGGAACTCTTCAAATATTATAGGCAGACATATAGTGATTTTTGTGTTTTTCATAATAACTCGTGCAAATGCACATGGTAAGCATAATATTGTGATGTGGAACTGCTAATGAAGACCACATATGGCCACCAGATCTGCTCAATACTAGGTACAAATACAATGCGTGGCTGACGGGCAGGCAACGCATAGGCTAAACCGGTGCACCTAGAGCCATGAAACTTTGTACAGGGGTTCCTTAGTAGCGTGGGGTAGCACTGATATGGGATTTGACAAAATTAATTCCCCAAGGGGGGGGGATAAGGGGTAACAGTTTGTATTAAACTCAATCTAATCAAATAGGGTTTGTGGAAGTCGGTTTTTTCTAAAGTTTACTTTTTGTTTCAATTATTACTTAGCTTGGTTAGATTCTCTTTTCGACCGCCAGGATGATGGACCCTTTACATTTCCCAAATATCAGGTATGTTTAGCCTATCATGATTAGTTGGTGACGTTGTGCTATTGTTGGTTGCAGCCCAACCGCACCTACTACCTGGAGGAGCCGGGCTCGTACGCGCTGAACTGGTCGCGCGTGATCGACGAGGTGCGCATCGGCACGTACGGCCGCGACACGACCTAAGCGCGGCCGGGCCGAGCCAGGCCTCTGCAGGCCAGCCCGAGCGAGCACGAGCCCGAGCCGAGCCCGGACCGGTCGGTCGCGTCGCGCCCGCCGAGAGCACGCGCAGGCGCACACGACGACGCGGACGATGATACGATCAGCCGATCAATCACTGTCGACACAGAATGACTGATTCCTATTAGTATGTCCCGACTACCCTTAAATTATTCTAATTTATGTTTCATTTAAATCTGAATATGTCTAATTAATGTGTAAATATTTGTCTTAAATTATTGTTATCGCGATTGCTTAGTTTAGTATTTGATGTGTAATCGTGGGCCGTTACGATACTATGGTATAATGTATGTATAGGCCTTTTGTAAGAACGATCTTTATAATTGCCACCCGCGTGTTCACGAAGCCCATTCCGGTCGGTAACTAGGCAATTACTAGGAAATTATAATTTATTTTATTTAATTATCTGCCATCGGAATGTGACTGTTGTACAGTACTAAAGATAGGGAATTATGTGCGGTCCATCTCGCTCTTGTTCTCTGTGCCAATGTCTTCGGTTCGGTTTGCAGTTTTATGGTTGAAATTTTATTTAAGAAATGTTAATTGGGTTATACCGCGAAGTTCGTTGGCATTGTGTGGACCGGGAGTGAGTGGCGCCTGGAGTCTGGCTGGAGGCGGCAGGCCCAGGCGCAGGCGCAGACGACGCAGGCCGTCTGCAGGCTGCGACTCTGCGACCGCTTTAGCAAAGTTTGGCTTTACGTCGCCCGGCCCGCTCGCCGCCGCCGCCGCTGCCGGGGACAAAGCTTGATCTAGATACTTATACCTATTATGTGCATTTGAACAATGCAACATAAAACATTTTAGCAAAAGTATACGAATGATAGCACCAAAGGTGACTGATCTATGATTGTTTTAATTAGACATTTGATTGCTTGAAGGATAATGTAATCCGAATTTGTTTTGTAATGTTTGTGTTGTTTAGAGAAATTATAAGGATTTTGTTGAACCTCAAAACTATCAATGTCATGGCATTCAAATTAGCTTTTCAATGTTTAGCTAATTTTTTGAGAAAGGAGTCATTAAATTGTAGGAGAATAAAACTGGTAAATATTTTTTTGGAAACCAATTTTCTTACAAGAAGATCAAATTACTCCATTCTTATTAATTTTTGTTTTAGTTCAAAATGCCTAAAACTTGCCTGGAACATAAATAATTACTTATGTTATGTTAGGGCTTAATATAAGATTGGATTAAATCCATAATTTAAATATGAAACTCACACTAGTAAAATTTAGACTTTAGGAAATCAGCCACACTAAAGAGGGGTAAATTATTTCCCTTTCCTTACAGTACAGTGTACCGATTGGACAGTAAATCAAAACTAAATTAAATAATTCTCTGAATTTGAAAATCTCCATGACATTGTTAAAACAACTGCATTTAAAAAGTAACAACTGTTAACTATTGTAATTATATTTTACACCATTTGTATTGCGTAATTCCATAAATAACAACTTGAGAAATTAAAATAAAAGAAGTTGATTTTTTCATATTTGTTTCTTTCTTTTGTTATGATATGACCCTTCTGCTTGGTAGTTACTAATCTATGTATAGCTTACGGCCGTTTGCAATAACCTATCTACCTCAATCTGCAGATAGATAGGGTCAAATTTGACATATCAGTTCCATAGCGCAACCGGAGTACTATTATCTCTTCTGTGGCGCAACTGTCAAGTCTACTAGTAATGTGAAAACCATGGATAGATAGAATACTGCAAATGGATGTAGTCAGCGAATACAGTGAATCAGCTAGCTGGTCAACAGCTGCAACTTCGGTTGAGCGGCCGCTGAATCCTGGGATGACTTTATTGTTAGGAAATCGATCAGTCGGACTCTAGACTGGCTGGAGGGACTTGGCTTAGCAACTGGCCACTTAGAAGTCCGAAAGGGTTAAAGTTGATTAAAGACCACAATGGTCTGCCTATTTTTATCCCTCTGTGCTGCAGCAGCAGTGGTCTGTGGTTGGCCAAGATGATCAAGAAGTGAATGAAAGTGACTGAGTTGAGTAGGTATGCGAACGATAATCATAAATCCTTCATTAAATTAATCCCATAAGATCCGGTTCTATCTCTGGATCTAAGCTGTGCGGTGTAAAGGATCTACTGCTGCTCCCTAATTTGGGATGCTCGTTATTACACTACACCTAATTATATACTTGATACTTAGCTCTAGGCGGAGTACTATTATCTCTTCTGTGCTCTAGGGTAGACATCACAATACTTACATAGACCACCTTTCGAATAGATAAGTTCTTCAGCTTCTTTTCTTTCGGATCTCTTCTGGCCCCATTTACTTTACAAACAAAACTTTAATTAATATCAAGTCGGCTAAAAAAGTGGATAAAAAGTTCGGACTTCGGCATTCAACTTTCATTCATTCAACCTTCTACTCGCTCAATCGACTGACATCAACATCAAAGCAAAGCACGTTTCGGAATTAGTCTTGTTCGATTCATCATAAAAAGTGTTAGATCGAGTCAGGATTCGTATACTTTTAAATCGAATCGAATAGGGGATTTTTTGATAGCTAAAAATAGTTCTGAAAGCTGCCGACAGATGGCTTTGTATAGACATGAATTCATATGACACAGTCTGTTGTCGTCACAGAGTAAGTAATTTTTGACCGATCTTGAACGCAGCCCATCCATAGACTGTCTACCATAGAGCAACACGGTGCGGCGCGTAGACAGAGAAAGGAATAGACGGAGTGCATGCGTAGACCTTTGAGATGGAGATAGAGTTGGTTCTCATTAAGCATAAGGTTAAAAATCAGAGATTTTTCTGCCACACTTCTGTCAAAACAAGGTCAAAACAAGCTTTTGACAATACTGTGGCTCGATAAAAACGCATACGCGGGTAAGGGACAGGTGATCGTTACTGTTTCTCGCTTAGACAATAATGATTCGTATTGTGTCATCTCTTTCTTTTCCTTTTTTTCTGACGATGGTGCGGCGTGTCATGTCAATGTCAACCAACGTTCTTTTCTGTCTGTCGTTCTGTTGTTCTATGTCTGTCATTTCGTCCGTCCGTTACGTAGACAGAAAGGAATAGACGGAGTGCATGCGTACACCTTTGAGATGGAGATGGAGATAGAGTTGGTTGATTGGTTCTCAATAAGCATAAAGTTCAAAATCAGAGATTTTTCTGCCACACATCTGTCAAAACAAGCATTTGACAATACTGTGGCTCGATAAAAACGCATACGCGGGTAAGGGACAGGCCGGACAGGTGATCGTTATTGTTTCTCGCTTAGACAATAATAATTCGTATTGTGTCATCTCTTTCTTTTCTTTTTTTTCTGACGATGTGTCATCTCTATACTATACTCCCCTACCGGTCCGTTACCTATATGTTGTAACCGTTTCGCGAATGTATCTCTGCTCTGTTTTGTGAATATTACGACGACCCTGGCTATTATTTCGGACTTTGGTCAGAGTGTCGATAAGGGGGCGCGGAAGCCCCTACTGATGATTTCAGTAGATCTGAGGGGTTACTATCAACTCATTCATTTTCATACAAATTCATAACATTCTAGTATTGAAAAAGCAAAACGGCCCGGTTTAGGTCCTGCTATAAAAGTTGATAGTAACCCCTCTGATCTGTCACTTGCTCAACTTCAACTTTTACTCTTGGCAATCTGTGTCACTCGTAGACAGAGAAAGGAATAGACGGAGTGCGTGTGTATACCTTTGAGATGGAGATAGAGTTGGTTCTCAATAAGCATAAGGTTCAAAATCAGATATTTTTCTGCCACACATCTGTCAAAACAAGCATTTGACAATACTGTGGCTTGATAAAAACGCATACGCGGGTAAGGGACAGGTGATCGCTATTGTTTCTCGCTTAGACAATAATGATTCGTATTTCGTCATCTCTTTCTTTTTTTTTTTCTGGCGATGTGTCATCTCTATACTATACTCCCCCTACGGTGTCACTTGCTCGCTGATGATTTGTTTTTGTTATGTTTTATGTTTTGTTTTTATTATGTTATGTTCTTCGGTTGTTATTATTTGGACTGGCAACTTTTCTCAACTCATGTCTGAACTACGACATCTAGTGACGAATTTGAAACTACTGAAGTTTTTTTTTATAAAAATCCCCCATTGACTCGATTCCCAAAAATATTTATATGGGCTCTGCACACACTATTAGGCACGTTCGAAAACATATTTCATCAGAAATAATCCAATATCAATTGTACGAGAAAGAGTGTCAAATAAATCGATAACAGCTTTACAATGACCATATCATTGTAGAAGTATGTTAACAATTTTTAACGTAATTTTGTATTTCGCAAAAACGGTACCTAGCCAATGGGGGATTTAAAAAAAAAAAACAACTTCAGTAGTTCCAAATTCGTCACTAGATGTCGTAGGCCAGACATGAGTTGAAAAAAGTTGCCAGTCCAAATAATAACAACCGAAGAACATAATCTGTGGTCAGCAATTCAGCATAGAGAAAAGGTCAACAAGTCAAAGCCGTCAATCAATCAAACGTCAACCAACAAAAACAAAAACAAATCATCAGCGAGCAAGTGACACAGATTGCCAAGAGTAAAAGTTGAAGTTGAGCAAGTGACAGATCAGAGGGATCAACTCAGAGTTGTCTCGTGATGTCTCGGGCGAGAGCTCTCAAGGCCTGCCACGAGAGGTACCCTCTACACTCTCACCGCTTCTAGTGCAATGCTCTCGGGTTCCTCGCGAGACATGCCGAGACTCTTTGACTCGGGCCCAAAAACCGCCGCCGGAGCGAGAGCAGGCGAGACATCACGAGACACCCCGAGCGCGGCGAGAGGTACCCTGTACATTCTCCGTCTCGGCATGTCTCGTGTTATCTCGGCGAGAGGGTAGAACGGCCATTATAGTTATAGCAGGACCTAAACCGCGCAGTTTTGCTTTTTCAATACTAGAATGTTAGGAATTTGTATGAAAAAAGCTGAACTGCCCGGTTTAGGTCCTGCTATAGGAGTTGATAGTAACCCCTCAGATCTACGAAAATCATCAGCAGGGGCTTCCGCCCCCTTATCGACACTCTGACCAAAGTCCGAAATAATAGCCAGGGTCGTCGTAATATTCACAAAACAGAGCAGAGATACATTCGCGAAACGGTTACAACATTGTACATAGTTAACGGACGGACGGAATGACAGACATAGACAAGAACGTTGGTTGACATGACACGCACGCCGCACCGTGTTGTGTGGTAGACAGTCTATGGGCTGCGTTCAAGATCGGTCAAAAATTACTTACTCTGTGACGACAACAGACTGTGTCATATGAATTCATGTCTATACAAAGCCATCTGTCGGCAGCTTTCAGAACTATTTTTAGCTGTCAAAAAATCCCCTACTCTAATAAAATAGGTACATGGTTTAACTGTTTCGAACGTTGCTGGCGGGAAAGAGAGGTGCTTACGTAAATGGTGAATCTGTATGACGCTATTTCATAATTTTAGTAGACCAGAGACAAACTAACTGTTCACTGTTCATTCACCTTGTCTCATAACCAGGCAACGACGGCTGAACGGCTTTAGGACCATCTTAATACGATTTTAAACTGTCTTGTTTTGAAAATTGCCTGGAACCAGGCTGGCTTTTTGCTCATATTAGGTCTCCTGGATGGTGTATGATGGCCACATTTATATTGCAATATCTTTGATAAAAGATAAAACAAACAAGCCCTTGGATTAGTGGTGGTTAATATTAGTGGTGGTCATAACGGCTATTTTTTGATAACAGGCTAAGTGGAATAAGCTATTTTTTTTTAGCCTGCTTATTTACACGCTACGTTATCGAAACGAACGCGTCGAACGCATTGAGAATGTTACGTCAGCGAGCGCTATGTCACAATCTTCTGGAAATAGTTCCATATTGGTACATCCTTATTACGCATTTTGGTTTTAACTTAAAGATGACTTGTTAAATAAAAAGTTTGAGAATCACTTGCTTTAAAAAGTTTGAGAATCACTTGCTTTAAAAAGTTTGAGAATCACTTGCTTTAAAAAGTTTAAGAACCACTTGCAATTCAAAGTTTAAGAATCACTTGCTTTACATAAATTGTCTAACTGTGTAAAATACATCGATTGTTTATCATATCACACAACATAAATAAAGTCGCAGTCAATAGATATTGTGGACTATGTAAACAAACCGTTTTCTCAAGGTTCTGTCACGGAGTCTCACTGAACATTATTCCATCTCATGTAGCATCAAGTCTTGCCTATTATTCACTGTATTTCATCATGAAATATTCAATATTCACCAGTTTATTACGGAAAAGACAAAGACAACATGTCGTTTTGTTTACATAGTCCACAATTTCTATTGATGGTTACTTTATTTACATTTGTTCAAGGTTAACACGAGTCACCAGTTCACCACCACGAAAGTCAACGTTTACGTAACGTTTGATTCGTCGAGAAAGCGCGCGAAATCACTCAACGTCCAGCGCGGTCGCGAGTAATCGGTCGACTGATCACGCTGCGCTGTGCTTTTTTTAACGTAATGCTACAAAAAGTCCGCTGGCGCTAGCAGCGCAGCGCGTACAGCGTCGGTCCGTTTCGTTATGATAACGTAGCTCTATCTGATTCGATTAATAGCACACGCTTTTCGTTACAAGTGAATAACGTGCTGCTTTAAACGGCTTTACGTTATATTAACCACCACTAGTTATCACAACGAAACGGACCGACGCTGTACGCGCTGCGCTGCCAGCGCCATGCGCGCTGCGCTGCTAGCGCCAGCGGAGTTTTTGTAGCATTACGTTAAAAAAAGCACAGCGCACTGCGCTGCTAGCGCCAGCGGACTTTTTGTAGCATTACGTTAAAAAAAAAGATAGGCGTGTAGCACCGTACACGTGTTAGAAGTAAAACTTCTGTAGCTAGATCATTAAGTGGTACCTATACTATACACCTATACCTACCTATACTAAAAGAGATTTAAATTTCCAATTTTGAGATCCAATCTCTGCTTCAAGTTACTTTTAAGTTTCAGACGTCCGATTATTTGAAATTATTTTATACTTGTACTTACTTTTAATACGTCATGTCATTTATTTCCCACCATTCCTTATCTACAATTTGTCGCGCTCGTGGTGATATACTTAACTCATTCAATAGTGTCACTACTATTTGCATCTCGCTCAGATTATATACCATCTGACGTCACGTCTTTAAGCCGTCTCGCTCAAATGTATGCATTGCTTTGCTTGTTTTAGAAATCCATATCGACCCGTGTGACATTGATGAAACTCTTTTCTTACAAACTGTATGGATCGCATCGCACAGCTGTCAAACATAAGTTCCGGTTCCAACAAAGAGGTTGAACGAAGTAGTTTTTGGTCACGTCACTGGTTTTGTTTATCCCAGCCAGCGGCGGCGGCGGCGCCATCTTGGCCATACCGGAAATCAAGAACTCGTGGAAGAATGCTTAAAATAATTTTTATTTGTTAACGTTTCATCAGGTTTTTCTCTCACTAATTAACATTCTTTATTGTACGAATGTATTATTATCTTATCTGATTAGTTAAAAACCGTATTGAAAATAGTTGCGGTTTTAAAAGTCTTCAGCCGACCCTGACGTCACCGATTCCAATTTCCGTTACATTTCTTAGCCACTCGTGATAGCACCCGGTTAGTATCAATTGAAAAGCAAATATATGAATAACCCACAGTTGAGAGGTTAAATAAATTTTACCCCCGTGCCCCAAGAAGTTTTACTTCAAAAACACAGCGCAGCGTGATCAGTCGACCGGTTACTCGCGACCGCGCTGGACGTTGAGTGATTTCGCGCGCTTTCTCGAAAACATTCACAATGCGTTCGACGCGTTCGATAACTTAGCGTGTAAATTAGCAGGCTAAAAAAAAATAGCTTATTCCATTTAGCCTGTTATCAAAAATTAGCCCTTATGACCACCACTACCTTGGATGTCAAAGACAGATTTTGTTGAATTTGTTGGATTTGAGGTTGGAAATTAAACATTTTATTATTAATCTTCGATTCTCATTTTGTTTTGTTAGTAAATTCTTTCTGCTCAGTTTCAATCAAGCAGTACGTTGCTGGGCTATCCCATTATGTCCGCGCCAGTGATTAAGTACGTCGGAAGAACAACTAATTTCAAAGGGAAAACACTATGGGAGATAGTAGGAAGCTTGAAGAACTACGGTGTTGGGAGATTGATTATTCGTTCAGTGTTTGAAAGGTACCCGGAGCCTAGTTTTATGAAGATTGTGAAAGTAGACACTTGCCCAGATGAGGTAAGGGATTTCATTCTCAACCTTATTGGCTAGCTAGCTTCTATGCTATGTTACTACAACATATATTATTTTATTATAAGTATACATTACTGAACAATTGTCCACCACACTGTAATATACACCTGTCTTAACTAAGTTAGGTTAAATTTTTTAATTATTACTTATCCATCTTTATTTTGTGCAAGTAATGTTCATTATTTATGTTTGAGCCGAGTACCCACAACACAGTATAGTGTGGGACTTGTGCAACTTTATGTCTAGGATAATACCTAGTTGTGTGAAATATTATGATGAATAAGATGTAACTGAAATGTTTGTGGTTGGTTAGCTGGCCCTAAAGATTTATGACTACACCTGCTGGTGGTATGAGTCCAACCCTAAACCATTGCATTGTCTACAAATTCCAGGAAAGGCGCAGAGTCCGTGTTTGGGTAGAGAAGACTTTCCGAGGCCACAAGTTGCCACACCTGACCGAGCTGCACAGGACCTCATACAAGACGGACTATTGCCTTGTGCCAAAGAATGAAGAGGCGAAGTATACACAAGTTGAAAAAGAGCACTACTTCCCAGAAATTGTTTTGCCTAATAGCATTGAGATGCCGCCACTCATGAAGAAGTTTATTGTGGCTGACCATGAGAAGAGGGGTCTTGAGGTAACTCTAGGATATATAAACCCTCTGTATTGTATGGTATAGACGAGCCAGAGGCAACATACCATTTCACCCTCCCAAAATTTTACAACTTATCGTACATAGTGAATATGTATGTTCAGGCATTCTATGTGTTTATGTTCTATGATCATATCAATTCTGGATTATCATGACAATATTAAAATTTTATGGGTCTGAAACTCAATCAGTCTCAATAAGCCCTATTGAAGAGATTAATAATTCTGTATGTAAAATGACAAATAAAGACTTATTACTAGAGACCAGATTATATGCACTTGCATATTGCATACACATTTGGATATTCAGCCCCTTTTCTGCGATAGTGGCATATAAACAGAAAAATTTACGTACACATTAGGATACCCTATGTTGTGGGAACCAGAAACAGCAACATCACAAACATGTAAACATCCAAGACATGGGGTTTTTTTTGGCCCCTCCAGGGATTCAAACCCCGGACTGCTCGCATGGTAGGCAGATGCGCAACCGCTGCGCCACAACTCTTTGAAATCATGTATATTTCGCTCGATCTCCGTCTTGTAATGTACATAGAACAGTCATTTTCTGCTCACAAAAATGTATTTTGTGGTCGTAGACACAATTTGTTTACAGAACATTTCAAACAGTTCTTATAATAGTCCAGTCAAGATCTGCAATAATCTACATCCAGGTCGGGTCATTCACACACACACACCCTCTCACACACCGACCGCTCACACAGCACTTTGGAAATTGCAAATCTGGTATATTAATCTTGGTTTAGGACCTTATAGGTCACACATAAAAAATTCAGAACTACCCGACCTTTTGCAAGCACGACCCCTTTAGGGTTCCGTTAGAGAAACAAGGAACCCTTATACTTTCGTCAAGACTGTCTGTCTGTCTGTCCGTCCGTATGTCACAGCAACTTTATTCCAAAACTATTAGGACTACACAGTTCTGTGAACCGCTTACGACATTTATCAAAAATTAAAAAAATATAATATATTAAGGGGGCTCCCCATACATGGAACTGATACCAAAAATTTTTTTTTGTTTTGTAGTGTATCTACATATGGATTGGTCTTTAAAAATGATGTTGAAGTTTCTAAAACCATTTTTCCTGGTTAAAGAGACGAGACTCTTCCAAAGTGGAAAAAATTGTGTCACCCCCTCCACTTTAACTTTTATAGTAAGAGAGTAAAAAATCTAAAAAAATATATGCTGTGTATCTCAATACAAACTTTCAACGAAAATTGAATTGAACAAAATATAATAAGCAGTTTTTAAGATATAAAACATTTATTAAAAACCGCAAAGATAACTTTGTCATTCATAACAACACAAAGATCCAGTCTTATAATTACTTGCTATACTGCGGAACTCTTCATGGGCGGGTCCGCCCTTGGCCACTTTTATACTTAAATGGACTGTATTATTAGCCCAATACATTTTTAGAGGTAAATTGTTATGCATTGCTAAATAGGTACCTACTATATGTATTTTGTACTTGATATTTTCGCAAATACGATTTTTATCGTTCTAAATAAATATATAATTTTAAAATAGAAATACATTATAGCATTTTAAAACTAGTGGCTCTGTGAGCTGTAGACCTCGCGAGTATGTCGGTGGGAAAGCTGAACTGCTAACACACATAAAAAAAATAACCCAAATAATTTTCTTTCAATAACACATACAAACTTATGAATGTACCTTGTTACGTACATGCAGTATGAAAGTAGCCGCACCAATAACTTTGTAAACTACATTTCGCGATCTTTAATACAACCTATTGACTTTTTACTAAAATTATATAGTCTGTTTCACTCTCATGGTCTTTACGAATCCAACGACACCTCATTTGTTAATATCCATCGAGCCGTTTGGGTTGTAGCGATTTTTTTACATTTTAAAACCCCATATCTCCGTCATTTTGAAAAAAATCTAAAAACTGGCTCGAGTAAAAATTCTATTTATTTTTCCAACCTGCTCACAAAATTTCACGAGAATCGGTTCATAAATGCGACCTGTAGAGGAGAACAACCGGACATACGAAAGCATTTTTGCCCAAACCTGAAACGGAGACGCTTCGCTCGCTTCGCTCGCTCGGTCAATAAAAAACAAAATATGTCAATTTAGTATTTCATGTTGCATATTTTAGCCCCTTTTATGGATTTTTGTGCTATATATCCTTCTTATGTTGCATATTATATTGCGGATTACCGGTCTCTTATTATCACTTTATTGAGACTGCTTGTGGCAGCCCTAAATGACCGAAAAAATCTAGCTTACAATTATTTACTAAACTTCATTTTATCATTTTCAGATTGTAAAGGACTTCACAATGCCACTGAGCTATAACTTCAGCCCGAACCGAGTGAAGCGCATAGCGGCTCCCGGCGAACAACCAACAGTGCAGTTCACTATGGGCCTAGGTACCCCGGCCAGCCCCTCGCTCTACGAGGGAGTCCCATTGAATAAGTGAATAGGTACCAGTTTTATGTTATAATTTGTAGATATTAAAATATAGTAACAAATGATCAGTGGTCGTCTCTGAAACATCCTAACACAATAGATCTATTTATTGTGAGTGATTTGATTAGTCAAAATGGTGTAAGTTAGAGTGAGGCCCCATTGGTGCGTTGCGTCGCGTTGTTTCACATTTATATTTTCCATGATAATGTCACAACACTCACAACAATGTGTTGCGCTTGTCGCACGCGACGTTTCAAAGGATCAGATGTGTGGCATATCATAAAAGAAAATCTGGTTACCGAGCTTTGCTCGGCGGTTGGTGGTACAAACACAATAAAACATTATATGTATTCATATTCATCAGACTGCATTAACATCAATCATTATGCTGCTCTGTTTTCAAACAGCTGCAAACGAGAAGCAAACAGGCATTTTCTTTTGCTCATGAGTTTTAGTAGTCACTCAGTGAATTCTGTGCCTAACACTCATGAGGAAAACAAAGTGCCTGTTTGCTTAGTAGCAAGCAAGACGGTTGTATAGCAAATTGTGAATTTAAATTCGACCTTATTTGAACGAAACCTTTTTGTGTGAATTTTCCGAAGACACGGCCCAAAAAGTGTCACGTGATCTGAGGTCGCAATGAGTTAACTTACTTTTTGATTGTCATTGGAATTTATGCCTTATGGATTGTAGTAAAGTGAAATTGTCAATCCTATTGCACGGGTATGAGAAAAGCATGAAAACTCGGAAATACGTGATTTTTCAGTTATGAGACCTAGCTCGATCGATTTTTTACCCCCAAAAACCCCTATATTGCAAATTTCATCGAAAACTATAGCGCTTTTTTCTAGAACACAAAACATATATTGTTACACCATTAAAGCTCCACATCATCATCACTAGGTGGCGCCAACACACCGTTACATACCCGACCCAGTGGCTTCTGGACAAGAGACTCCAAGACTTCGACAGTGGCTACCAAGACGTCAATTAATATCTATGGCAAGGGGATGAGAACTTAATTTCCCCTAATTTTAATGTATTTTTTTCCCTTTTCGGCCAGGAGAATGACAATCTCTCGACTGAAAGGGATACATACATACAAATATTCCTCGTATTATGTAATGGCTGCGGTCCTCGCCTCGGACACCAATTAGGGATATGTAATGCCGCTCGACTTGGACTAGTCGCGACGCGGCTAATCCTCGCCTCGGACACCAATTAGGGATATGTAATGGCTGCCGCTCGGCTCGCCGGCTAGTCGCGACGCGGCTGGTCCTCGCCTAGGACAACAATTAGGGATATGTAATGGCTGCCGCTCGGCTCGGACTAATCGCGACGCGGCTGGTCCTCGCCTCGGACACCAATTAGGGATATGTAATGGCTGCCGCTCACCGACACCAATTTACACCAAGGGATATTTGGCTCTTTGTTTGTCAGGTTGAAGGTTCACACTGAAGGCAGATTTTAACATCATTTTTTTTTTTGCATTTTATTAATTTTATTAATTTTAGACATCATGTTTCATAGAGCCATTCACAATGTTATATGGGTATTGATATAATAAGTCCGTAATCAATAATAATCACATAGATATGTTACTAATATAATAATAGTCATCAGTAATAATGAATACCCGACACAATACAACTTAAAGGTTTATGATTTCTTGGGAATATGTCTTGTTGAGGACGAGGCTAAGGCCTTCGCTAAGTATGGGTTCATATCTAGGTTGGGGTTGTCACGCTCGATCTCCAATTTCTGAAATAATAATGGTTTTAGGTAATTATATTACAACACTATTGTGGTAATGGATACAGGTTTTGGACGAGAATAACAGCAAAGAGTTTTTATGCTGGAAAAATATCAGGTATTTTAATTATTAATTAATACATGTTATTGTCAAAACAAGATGACATTTATTTTCATCAAATTACAAGCAAACTAAGAATGTGATGTATTTCGTTTGATGAAATTTAATATTTGACTGATTGTTTGGCTTTTGCATTGCCTTCTGGCAGTCAGAGTCAAAGAGCGAAAACAAAAAAAAAACAAAAAAATGCGCGCCCTTTTTAGTTTTCAACAAATATAGTAGATTGTACAACAAGGGCATAAACCGCACCATATTACCCGAGACGTATATATCCTCCCGAGCCGCAGGCGAGGGTGGATAGTCATGTCGAGGGTAAAATGGGTTTTATGTACGAGTTATACACTCTGCTTTTCACTTCGATTGTGAGGAAATTAAACAGAAATATTGCAAAAAAAATATTATGAAATAATTGCAAATTGAAATTACCGAGAAAAAATAAGAACTTCCCGCCATTAAACTTTTTTTTTTGGACGTGCCTCCGCAGCCGGCTCTGGCCGCCGCCGGCAGTGGCACTTAGCATAGGTGTATGTGACTGTTTACCTGAGGACCTTTGTCAGAGTCTGAGATTTAGACGAAGATTTTACTTTATGCTCTAGAACATAAAATTTGATTTTATGCTGGCTATACCCGACATAAAGACGAACTTTACGAGCATGAGAAGTGAAAAAACTTTTCATTCGTTGTTTTTATTGTGAAAATGTCGAGTACCGATAAAGATAATTAATGATTAAACGAACTTACCTGTACGTGAAGTTCAATCATAATTATACGAAGTGATTTGTTTCGAAGAAATTAGTATTCTGAAAATAAATCTATTACATTTTTACACATTGTAGTACCACCTACAGTCTCACCAAATGCACTTTAGTTAAGAGAAAAGAGGTTGAAAAAAAAATTACATCTTTTTTCTTCCTTTTTCTTATCTTTGATTGGATACGTCATTTAGTTCAGAGCTTCACACACACCACCCCTTTAGTTGATATTTCCGAATAGGGTAGGGTGGGTGGGAGATCATACTAATTTCTTCGAAACAAATCACTTCGTATAATTATGATTGAACTTCACGTACAGGTAAGTTCGTTTAATCATTAATTATACTCGTGATTTGTTTCTCGAAATTAGTATTCTGAAAATAAATCTATTACATTTTTACACATTGTAGACTTTGAGAGACAAGTTTGGAAATATCAACGTTATTATTATTTAAATTCAATTTTTGTTAAGATAACAGTTTGAGGGTAAAAAACCAACATTTTGTAAATGTTTCTCAACTATTAATTCTATAGTTTTGACGAAAAAACTCAAAAACAAAAATTGATGTCAAATCTAATTATGAAAATACTCATATACATTATGAAATTATTCATTTACACCAAGTTGCTATTCATTCGAATCAGTAGTGTAACTCAGAGAGTTACGTAACACGAATGACGATAAAGACATTTTTTATAACTAGACGTTTCAGGAGGACATAACTAATGTCCATCTTGTTTGATAATAAAGCAGTATCAATAGCATCTCTAAATTTTGATTTTTCAATGATTGAATAAAAAATACTAGGAACAAATAAAATCATTAAAGATCCCTATCTGTAAGTTGAATAGAACAGACCATGTAACAATATGAATGGTTTTTATAATTTTTCTGGCACTTATTGTTTCATTTAAATAATAAGTTGAAAAAAGAAAAAACATATAAGGCGTCCAATGATGACGCATTGTATTCTATTAAAAGCATGCTGACCCAGATCAGATGTAGAAAACTGTAATCTAAAAGGAGTAAAAAACTGTTTTCTAAGAACCAAAATATAGCATCCAGCTTGGTTTTTGTTCCCACGATGGCCAGTTAGCTGTCACTGATCCATATACCGTACCTTACCTTACCCAACATTATACCCCATAGTTGAGAGATACTCTTATTTAGAGAAAAAACTCTCCCGGGTAGGGAATTTTAATATATTGAAATATATGGGAATTAGTATCCTCTATAAATGATTAGAATTGTAATGGAAATTCATTTCTCATGTGACAATGTATCATAAGATTTGTCACGAGACAATTTGTAATAGTAATTTAATTTGATAAGTAGTCTTTGGTGTAACCAGACAGCAGGGCTGGTCGTTATAACCAATCCCAATGCTTTCACGTGATGAAACTAATGGCATAGCTTAGTAAAGCATTGTTTGTTGTCATCTGACAAAATTATATCCAAATGAATAAAAATCTAGAATAAACCAGAATTGCAAATATAAATGAAATTAATTAATTTAGAATATGACATGACATGATCATACATAGGTAATATCCAATGCTTAAACATGCCCTTATATGCAAATAGTTTATTATTATTTTTATAGTTCCATATCATCACATTCAAAGTGAGGCAGGTAAGTTGTTGTAAACCTTAATTTTGGTATCCACCATTTAAAAAATAATAATAATAAAAATGATAATGTAGTTATGTCTAGGAATCTGTCCAGCATTATTTCAGTAACCAGGTTTACTCCTACACAGTAAACCACATGTCTCAACCTTATTTGGTCTGCTAGTGGAGATCTCTTACTAGAGACACACTTGCCTTTGTACACAACTATTATGTACTTATATCTTGTTCTGATAAAGATATTATGTACTAAAAACTCCTTACAAGTTCCTTGCACATTCAAAAAACAACTCTTTGTAAGTATAAGAAAATAAACCAACCAACCAAAATATTCAATTCCCATTTATGTTAAAGAATAAGGAAACCTTGATGGATAAAATTTAAATGAATGTGCGGCAAAAATTACATAATTTAACATGTATGTTTCTAGTTTGCTAATATAATATGATATAATTTCACATTAGGATACAGCACCAATTTGATGAGATAGAGAATAATGATATAATATTAATCCCTCTATCTGTATACTAGGGGCGATTGTTCCATCCCCAGATAAACAGTCAGGTAACAATATTTCACACGTATAATTTCTGTCAATATCCTCAGATAAACAGGCAGATAAAACTATGGAACAATCGGCCGGTATAATTTTATGTATATTTGCATGAATTGGTAAGATATTAAATTAAATTAAAGAGTATTGTTAAAGCAAATATTAGATGTTGTGATTATTTAAACTCTTTAATTACTATAGCACTCCATCCAGGAATGAACTGAGTTATAGCGTGAGAACGAGCTTGTGTAAATTCCTCGTGAAAATAATAATAATACATTGGCTCAGCATAAGTAGCGACCTTTGACCCTGCCACAGGTTATCATCTTCACTGCAATCTCAGTAGCCTGCGAGTTGGATTGGGTTGGAAGAAACCCTAAGGTTTTAAACTAGGTGGTTAAAACCACAAATCAGGTCAAATGTGGCGTAAGGCGAGCTAAACTTCTTCAAAAGAACTTATACTCACTTACTTGCATATTTTTTTCAGGTTAGACTGTCGAAAAAAGGGGGCGGATTTCGTACATTGGGTAATGTATTGAATATCCCATCAGTTTTCTGCAATTCCTTGGAGCTACACCACAATATGCAGCCAGGGGGGTCCGCTTCATTTGATCATAGGTTATAATATGTTCACAATAAACATTGACAGCATCAATCACATCACTCGTTGCGTTTGTTTCGCAGTTCCAAAAGTGATAAATGGTACAATACACCGCATCATTTTGCTTTATCTCATTATAAGCTTGTAATTTACAGAATTTGTTGAAAGAAATTGTATGTAACCTGTTGGAAACAATTTAAACTTTGTTCTCCGACTGATTTTGACAGATTGTCAGTAGAGCCAACTTACCAACATTCGCTGAGTTCCGAACTGCACTTGTCGGTTACATACAGCGTAAACGAGATCGTTCATTCATTCCGTCCGAGACAGCATAGCGAAAAAGCGATCGTGTCGGTGTCGGGGTAAAATCGGATGGTTGATGTTGTGGTGCGTTCGCGTGAGCATGAGAGCGTGAACGATGTCATATTTGTAGAACTCGGATAGCATCCATGTCTACAAGGCCGCGTTCCTCCAAGATGTCTACCCAAAAAAATGAGCGACACAGTATCTGCGGTCTGCGGTGCGGCCGGCGGCGGCGGCGGCGGCGGCATGGCGGCTGGCTGCGCCCTTTCCAGTCAGCAACTCAGCAGTCGGCAGTCAGGTCAGGACCACAGAGTAGGAGTCCGTTGTTGCTCTATGGCGTTCAAGGATAGGTAGGTACCAACCAACCACAGCAAAATATATATATTTTTTCATTTGATTTAAAGGTTCATTCCATTGAATTAAACGACATTCATTAAAACAATAGTTTCTTGTTTTTTGGATGGCAGACGGCAGATGTAACAATTCCTTAGTGAATTGAACATAGTGCCACAATAATTTATCAGGTCTTGAGATAATAAATTGAGGCCCAATATTTGATTCTTCCACAATATCCAGTAAGTATACGAACCAACAAGCTAGCATTTTACCTTTATCCTCTTCATCGTGATCATGAATTTTGAAAGAATAGTCACATTTCCTTTGAAAAGGACGCATTCTTTTTCAACAAATGGCAGATGTAAAATCCCTATGGATAGAACGCACCATATAAGCCTGAACATATATGAATAGCCCCAACAATGGATTATTCGTGTCCATAATGAGAAGGATGTTAGATTCCATTGAATAAAACGAACCTTGTGTTTACTTCCATAAACCGTAGCTTCGCCAAGCGAGAACTGAATTCATATCATGATTACTTGACTGTCATGGCGGCTGTTTGACCGTCTTGCAGCTTGCTTCCAGCGTCGCGTCGGCGGCGGGTGTTTCAAACAATCGACTTGAAAAATTGCACATTTCAGCAACTTTCCATGTTTCGGTAACTTAGTTATAAGTTTATCAATTACAATAAAACTGATTTACGTTAATTAAACATATTTTACACGAAAATAAAAGAAATAATATGTGCATTGGTGAAGCACTGTAACGTGAATGACGTATCCAATCAAAGATAAGAAAAAGGAAGAAAAAAGATGTAATTTTTTTTTCAACCTCTTTTCTCTTAACTAAAGTGCATTTGGTGAGACTGTAGGTGGTACTACAATGTGTAAAAATGTAATAGATTTATTTTCAGAATACTAATTTCGAGAAACAAATCACGAGTATAATTATACATTTTACTCACAAGTGTGTTGAAAAACGTCGTATAAAACTCGTGAGCAATTGGTAATAACATACTCGGTTCTTTACTGCTCTCGCCCTTGTTTCATAATGTACTATTATTGCACAAAATAACACATTTTGCAATGGAAAGTGGAGAACAACTAACTGGTATTCATTATTATGTATTGTTAATAGCATAAACCTAAATGAATGGATAATAATTAATTATCCCACAGGTTTCTACAGCTTTCCAACGATCTTTTGGCGCGCGTCGACAGGTGAGACTTTTAACGCTTGATTATGTTGCGAATAATGTGGCGCCCCCTGTAAATGTCACTCACGCGCCGTCAGATCACTGGAAGACTATACATACAGGCTTATTACATTGGCTATGGCTTTGGCTCCACCTTCTGTGTCGTTGAAACCAAAACCAGCGACGTGAAAAACATGAAAATTGATGTTTTGTGTTTATGTATGTTTATGTTTTGTCATCATTATAGCGTCGGACCTTCTCACACGCGAGGCCCAATAGTACCCGCGTCCACCCAGGTATCCCCTCGTCCGTCAGTGCAAATGGCCGAATCCACCGAATGGTCACTTAGCAAATGAAAAGTACCTATTTTTTAATATAAATGACAACCAGATGATAAGATTCAATAGGTATGCGTAGCGTAACAGGGGGCTAGCCTCGTCGCGGCTAGATTGAAGGTTTCCTTACGAATTACGATATTTTTAATATCTATAAGCCTTGGTATTTATGATCATGTCATATGTTACGGCTAATGTTAGGAGAGCGGCTAAACCTAAGTTTAACCGGGGGTAATGTTGTGTCCATGTTCGTTTAATTTGTTGCATGTCTTTTTGGTTACATGTCTCTTTTGGAGAAAGGCGGATTCGCTTCGCTAACCCCCTTTATCCTTCGCCTACCCTGACCCTCCCTCCTCTGCGCCCACGTAACAATAGAAATAATCGGTCAAGTGCGAGTCGGACTCTCACACGGAGGGTTCCGCACTAATCGTACCAAAAAAGTAAAAAAAATACGTTTCTTGTATGGGGACACCTTTATTTTTTCGATGTTTTCTGTATTTCAGTATTTGTTGGTAGAGTCTGGCTAGTGAAAGAAGTCCAAAGAAAACCGCGGCAAATTTAAAAAATCTTAATGTGGTCACATTTACTGTACACCGAATTAAAGGAGTTGATACTTTGATGTTTTATTTTACTTTATTGTTCGATACCTATTTACTCTCATGACTTGGTGGATTGGTTGAAAAAGAGAATATTATATTAGTAAAAACGCGCGTTCGTAAATTCATAGAGCATGGGATGGGTTAGGTAAGTAGGTACCTACTGAAAATATTTTTTTACCATGCTATACAGTTTCCCACTGCTGGGCACTGTATAGCATGGTAAAAAATAGGCACTGCCTTCATTTCGAGTCTATATTAAACATACTTAATTAATAAACTTTATTATTCTGTTTCATAGTCACAATCAGACTCAAATAATTCAAAACCCGTATTTAAGCCACCTGGAAACAATTATGAGTAATTGCAATCAACCACATTTAAATAAATGTATAATATCCAAAAGGACAGAATAGTAACTGAAATTAAAGAAAAATAATAAATAGTCAAGTAAAGTATCAAAATGTTGTAAGCCGAGTATAAACAAAGTAACAATACGTTTGATAAGTAAATAAAGTTGCCATCATCAAAGTTTGAAAACTACCAAAGGACAGGATTCGCTGGCCAGACTCTAGAGCGGCAACAGCTATACATATTCTGTGAAAATTTCAACTTTCTAGCTATTACGGTTTGTGCTGAAGGGCCCTCCAACGGATGGACAGACAGACGGACGGACAGGGTAGGCTTAGTAATAAGGTCTCGTTTGGCATCCTTCGACAACGCTCTCCTAACATTAGCCGTAACATATACAACAATAGTAACATACCCTCCAAAAGTCGCGCATTTCTTGCACTTCCTCCTCCCGCTGCACGAAGTACTGCCGGACTGTCTTCTGTATCAGCGTGGCGGCGTAGTCCTCCGGCCAGAGCCAGGACTTGGGGTATAAGGGGCGGGGGCTAGAGTGAGGGCAAACATTGAGGGCGAGATACATAGTCGATTCTAAAAACGAGTCGGGGCGAAAGCACCTGCTTACGACGGCGCCTTAGGCAAAAACAGCCTTTAGCAAAACACAAATCGCTCGGAATGATGAGTATTATTGCTGTACGTTTTTTCACTAGCTTGTTTATCACGAGTGTCAGCGCGACTTTGCTTTCCCATAAACGTAATTTTATTAATTTTGTTCGATAGAAAAGTCTCCTGAAGTTGCCAGAAAATCTGTCTGTCACAATGTTTTATTTTACGATTTCGCACCGCATCTGAATTTGTGTTCTTGTTATTTATCTAATCATTATAAAAATGGCACAGTATGTCCCTCAGTTAGACTTGCTTAGCTGGGATTTAACCTTTTTTTAATATTTATTTAATTTCCTCTAAAAATAAGTTAAGGATGAGATTCTAATCTAAGGATGAGAGCATCCTGTGATGCAGCGATTCTCACTGAACTTTCAGTCCTCAATTCATCAAGCGTTAGTACTCCTGTCACCGCGCGCCAAGGAAAGCTGTATAAACTTATGTCATCAGAAAATAAGAAGAAACTCAGTTGATCTAGTTACTAATTTTACTTAGTTACACTCGAACGACAGGTCATGTTTAATTTGCTCTTACATGTCAACACGAAGGATAAAAGGCGATTCGCTTCGCTCACCCTCTTTATCCTTCACCCACCCAGGGGGTGGCGAGTCGCGTAGTACGGGTATGGCTTGGCAGTGTCTATAGCGAGAGCGCGGAATTGTTTTGTTTGCAGCGCGCGCGGGCGCATCTCGGCACCGTCGACATAAGTCAAAACAAGTTTTTTTGCGCCCTCGCTATTAGCCACCGGCACACAATTCCGTACGCGACTCCAGGGCCTGACCTACCACTTCGCACAGACATAAGAGCTTATTACATTACGCTGTCGGCAGGGCACGATTTGTATAGTGTGGAGCTGTGGGGGCGCGCGGCGCAGTGGCACCGCGTGTTCGCGCTGCAGAAGCGCGCCGTGCGGTTACTGGCGCGGGTACCGACTGACGAGTCCGCCAGACCATATTTTAAACAACTCAAGATTCTCACACTGCCTAGCCTACTCATTTTCCAAGTGGCCACGTATGTGCGAGAGAATATTCACCTATACAAACGACTTGGAGAAAGGCATAGGTACGAGACGCGCAACTCCAACAAAATGGCTACAATCGCGCACAAACTACAAAAAAAGGGCAAAACAATCCACACTATGGATCCGGTAGTGTACAACAAGCTACCTGGGACTATCACTGATGCGCCGAGTGTGTCCATCTTTAAATCTAAATTAAGAACATGGCTTATTGAGAAGTCCCTGTACAGCTATGATGAGTTTTTAGCATTAGGCATGTAACTAGTTAACTAGTCACATAATTTGACATTATTATTTAGAATTTTATTACTATGATATTATTATTTACGATTTGATTACCTATTTTTTATTTCTGTCATTTTTAACTTATCGAATTTACTGTGTGTAAATTAGTTTAATGTTATTATTATTTTAATTATTTTTTCAATTATTATTATTAATGATCCATGACGTGTAATTAATATTATCAATACATGATGTCTATGTCTATGTCTATAGACGTCTCACTCTGATGGAATGACTAGAAAGAGACAGTGAGTCAGACAGGGCCCTGCCGACAGCGTAGTCTAATAGGCCCAATATTACTTTGCAATTCAAGTTTAAACGAGTTTACCTTTTTTCGGTTACTTTATGTACTAACTGGATATAATTCGTAAATTGATCAACTGACCGTATGACTATTTTACGATGACATATTATACAAACGCATCGTTCAATACCCTAGTACTCCCTAATAACTCTATTTACGGTACAGGCACAGAAGAGATAATAAGCACTACGTAGTACAGAACGGCCACTCCCTTCCCCGCGCGGATTCAGATACCGCACCTCACCCCGGAGTCGGGGAGCCTCTTCGGGAGACACTTTGTATAGAAGCTGAACGCACACATTCACAAACGAACGAGTTTACGCACACATTTGCACGTGTACAAATGTCATTAGGCTATGTAGTAGTAATAGGTGATTATTTTACGAGCGTTCTATGGAGTGTCCGAGGTGTGGTACAGGCTAGGATACCTTGTATTGTGAGAACCAGAAACAACATTTTCGCCCCGGCCTCCAAACTCAGAACTCGACCTCTCTACGTCACAGCAGAGGCCATCACATAAGTATTATATTTATAAGGAATATAATAAAACGATCTACTAAAAAATTAACTGAGCAACTAAATTACTGACTGAGCGACGAGTCGCCCAGCGACTTGTGGCTCAGTTAGTAATTTAGTCGCCCAGTTAGTTTTTTGGTTAGGTTAGGTTAGACTTTTTTTGCCGCTCGTTTAAATACTACCCTATTTATAACCTATTCCATGATATTATTGTACTTACTTTTTCATCAGAGATTTGCGGACCCAGGTCATGTTAAATAAATGTAAATTCATTTCTTTGCGAAATGGATACCGTGGGTTGCTGTTCCACAGAACCTGAAAAGTGTTTTGAATTTTGAAAGCAATCAACCTTTCACAGTACTAGATGGACGTACAGGTCTAACGGGTGCCTCTTGCTTCGGTCTTTAGGTATTTGGTTACGGAAAATGCAAGTACGGCAAGTGGGAGGTACCTACAGGACAAGACGTTGTGAACTATTTATTCAATATATGTGTACTGTAGGTGTAGAGTAGAGCATCTAAGACACATCATATGCAAAGACAAAGACTGTCCGCATCGCAAAATACTCTCTTTCTATATACACACCGAAAAAGTCTAAAAATTATATCATGTTGACGCAGATAATGATATCACATTTGGACACTCTTACTGTGTAAAGTGTTCTGTATAGATATTGGAGTAGCTTACATGCTCATACAGGGTTACTTTTGGACCCTAGGCAAAAGTTTTTATTATTTTAGGGACATCATTCTGAGCAACTTTCACTAAGAAACCGATTTGATCAGAGCAACTTTATTTTTCACTTCTCCATATCTACAAATCAGCTGGCGCACTCAGGCTAAAATGTACTGGGAAGTGAAAAATGAAGTCGCTCTGATCAAATCGGTTTCTTAGTGAAAGTTATTATTTATTAATTAATGTGTACATAATATTCTTTCATGTAAATACTTATTTTATTCTAAATTGCTACACCCTATGGGTAAATTTACATAGTACCTACTTGTGATGCGAAATGTAATTTATTGCAATAAACAAATTTAATTGACTTGAAAAAAAAGTTGCTCAGAATTATGTCCCTAAAATAATAGTAACTTTTGGCTAGGGGTTCAAAAATAACCCTGTATATATATGGCGCTGACTGTACCTGTACAATATGATCAATCCCATTGAAAAAGCAGTTCGGTCGATCAAAAGCGTCCCAAAGTTTTGCTTTATTGAGGGCCTCTTCTAGAGCAGGCAACAAATAGACGAATACTTCATTCTGTATGTAGTCATTTTCAGTTTCTGAAAAGATACAACTTGAACTCCTATTTAAGGTACCAATGATACCCTCAAATAATACGACTTGTGGGAGATACTCTGTCTTTGCAACCAGACACCGTAACGCCACAAATATCATTACAGTCTATTCGTGATAAGAATGCAGTGAAATTTAAATTTAAATCTGTTAACACACACTCACAGGACAGGACACAACCTTCGCGTTCGAAAGTTTGCCTTCAACTGGTCACTGTGAACTTGGCTTGATAATTGGAAACGATTTGATTGGTTACGGGGCGTGGCTAGGCCGCCGGACAGTGATGACTTTACCGCATTCTTATCACGAATAGACTATAATTAAATGTTGGGAAAAGACTAGTATGATTGATTTGGATTACTGAATGAGCATACTTATAAATGTAAGCGACTTGGGTATTTGCTCCTTCTTGCTCTCCTCGAATTCTCGCAACTCTTTCATCCGAGCGTCCTCCTCCTCCAAGACCTTGCTCCATTTGGCCCCGCGTCGCTTCTTCACAAGGATCGGGAAATTCACTTCAGAGCAAGGCAGGCTGTCTGGGAGCGTGAACAAAGGGAGCACATCGGTATCACTGACTCTTGTTGAGTCCTTCTTGCTTTTACGTTCGGTGGTTCTGCCCGCCATTTGGAGTGTTGTTCAGTTGTGTTTCAGTAAACTCGCGAGCTCGTTAACTTTACTGGATGACGAGATACACTAATATATAATGTCAATCATAATTGTCATCATCGTAGTAAGTTTATATCAAAGAGTATATAAACTTACTACGTGTTTATATCATAGATAATCAGAAAAGAGGATGCAAACTCTTTGGTTTATATACTCTTTGGTTGTCATATTTGTTTTATGGTTTTATGAATGAGGTGTGAATGTGAGCAAAGAGTCTACTGTAAACCAGTGAATTGCCAGATTGCCAGTGAACGATAAAAAACAAGCAAGTGTGCTTTGCAAGTGTGTTGATATTCCCAATGGTTTTCGACTTACGAGCGAATGACTGGAAAAAGGGACCTTTCATACGCCTCCACCGCCCTAGCGGCACAGGGAAATGAGAGGAATTTATATGACTCTTTTCAGGAGACCTGCCCCTACACAATCCTAAAGTTTTTTGTAACTCATACTCATACTCATACTCATATATTTATTGCGTCATTGTGATTATTACAACTCCCTAATTAGTTCCGCTGATTTTCCTATTTTTACTGTGGTTTTGCTGGAGTAGTGAGCTACCTATATGCTTTCGGATAACGACTTAGCCCAGACTCCGAGTATGAGTATTGAATTGAGAAATATCCTTATGGCTGATTTACATTGATCCATATGCATGCATATATGCAGGAAGTCTCAATTTATTTTAGTCCTGTCCAGGCTTTGTCCAGGTTTCATTATTCTGGTAAAAAATTAAATACAGGAATTGATTATGACCTTTTAATGTACAAAAATTGCTATACGCATTTACTCGTTCACTCTGAATATTACCACTCAAAGCCAATAAAAATAAATTAAATAAACTAGCGTCTAAAAATAAATACTTTCTAAAATGTCTTCATCGTCTTTCTGACAAGAAAATTGAGATTCAGCTTATATGAGACTGGGGCTTAATTGTATTGGGAAAATTTGCCAGTGACTTGCGAGATCCAGTCTAGATAGTGCGCTACTTTCACGTAGACGCCAGGCACGCCAGGCTGGCCGCAGCCGATGCCCCACGAGACCACACCCACGAGCTGCCACGTGCCGCCTCGCTCGCACACTAGCGGGCCGCCGCCGTCTCCCTTGCACGCGTCCTTGCCTTCCTCCCCTCCAGCGCACAAGAAGCCAGGGTTCAGCTCGTAGTTGTACCCCAGCCGCGTCGCCCTCAGCTGCTGCTGGCACTGACCGTGCCCCAGAACTGGCACGTCGACCTCTTTCAGAATGTTCTGGTACTTTCCATTGTCGCCGAAAGCGTCCTTGCCCCAGCCGGTGGTCCAGCATCGTTGGCCGGCGTAGTCTGTATACTTGTCGGGGAGGCAGGCCGGGCTGATGTGCGGGTACTTGGTCCACTCGACGGGGTGGTCCAGTTTCAGGATGGCGAGGTCGTTGTCGAGAGTTCCTGCGTAATACTGGGGGTGCACGTGTACGGATATGACGTCCCTCTCGACGTACGGGTAGAACTCGACGTCGTGGTTCACGTCCCACTCTCCGAGACGCACGCGTAGCTCGAAGCCGTTGTGTCTGTAATAGAAAACAATTGGTTTAGGCTTGTCGACAGATTATGTCTTCAAATGAGGCATGAAATTGGATGACTATTCAATGCTAATTGATTGGTGTAAACATTCACTTACGATTTCACGCAGTGCGCTGCAGTCATGATGTGTAGACCGTCGATGAGGGTGCCTCCACACACGTACACAGATTCTTTAGGGTCCTTCTTGAGGATAGCGACTTGCCACGGGTACTCTCCGAATTCGCTGTCACCGTCAACGTAAGCGGGCGTCTTGATTCTGCCGTTGATTCCTTGTGAGTGTCTGAGGCCGCACTGTCCCTGGTTGCTTGCTTGCGGCCGCAGTGGCTTGCGACAGCACACTTGGTTTTGTCTGCACTGTTGTTGACGGACAGGAGTTGGTCGGCCAAAGTATCCTTGACGCTGGAGTAAAGAAAAATGTTTATTATTATTATGATGAAGGGGGTTTACAAATATTTCCGGAGATAAGTAATGTTGTTGACACTCGTGGATTGGTTTACCTCTTGTATACTTTCGATTTTAGGGCTCTCATCAGTAGTATCTCTCTTCTTCCTGCTTGAAGGGAACTTGACTGTTTGGCCTCCCCGGTTTGCCCCAGGATTAGGCGAGGGAAGGGTGAAGGAGCGGGAGTACGAGTGGCGGTCAGCATAATTGTTCTGATTACCCTGATTTGGGATGGCCTGACTTTGAAAACCTGGCCTTTGAACAGAGTGACTAGAATTAGCTGATCTTTCAAGAGAAGGGTTGTAAAAGCCTTGGTTGTAATCTAATGCGGTATCACCATACTGGTTACCATTATCATCATCATAGTAATCGTCATCTGTGGCAGGTGCTATGTTTTGTTGCGCGACGTAAGGATGAATCTTTCCGTACCCAAAAGGTTCGTAGTGAGTGTTGTGTGGAGAGTATACAGGCGGGCCGTAATGGGAAGAGTGAGGGGGACTATGATGTACCGGATAGTCAAAATGCGGGGGGTGGGGGTGATGCGAGTTATGAGATCCGTAGCTGGGATAGATCGGCTTATGAGCATGTGGCTTGTAATGATGGTAGTGCTGGTGTTTATTGAGCAAATAATGCTTCTTTTCGTGGAAGAGGTGACCTAGCTTATGAACCACGTGCTCATTAGGAGTAACGTGAAGATTCACAAATGGTTTCACAACTTTTTCGCCGTAGTCGTTTTTGGTTACTTGGACCGCTAGCAGTGGGTTTACAGATACAAGTCCCAAATTTAGTCCTCCAGAGTTTAGAGCTGGGCCGTAAGGATTGTAGATGGGGTTGGAACCGTAGGGATTTATGGGATAACCACCGTGGGAAGGCTGGGGCAACCCAAAAGAGACACCAAACGTGGGCTGCACTTGTTTGTTGCTATGGACGCCATTGCCATTGCCGCCGTAGCCGGCCAGTCCAATGAAGCGCTGCAGTAATATTTACTCAAATCAATCATTTGCGCCTTGACATGTTTTAGTGTTAGGTTTATTGTCTACGCCCATTGTTTAGTGGGTCTTTTGAAGCGTTACAAACTTTGTAATGATCGCGCTGAATAGAGTTACCCCAGTCTTTTTTAGGTGAAAGTGATGATTGGTGGAGGAATAGGATCTTTTGTCTGCATGGTGGTGTATTGGTTAAGGAGTGAGGTGCATTAGGTATGGTATTTTAATGCAAGGTAATTTCATTAATAGTTTTAACTTACCGGTTCAGCTTCTTTGGTGATTTCATCATTAGACTTCTCTTCATTAGTTTCTCGTTTTGATATCTTTTTGACTTCAGTCTCAGTAGAATTGTCCTTCGATTCAACTATGACAGTTTCACTTGAGATCTCAGTTGCGGTCACATTATCTAGTTGTTCTTCAGTAAGTGCTGAGATTTCACTGCCCTTGTTACGAGGATCGATGGGAAGGTACAAGTCATCTCTGCGACCAATAATTTCTTGGCTCGGGCATTGGTCGTAGTTCACGCAGACACATTCGAATCCTTGTGCCTTAGCATCATGGTAGTTCTCTTGGTGATCGTTGATCTGTCCGAAAGTGGCTGGACCCTGATTGTAAAGGCTGTTGCCGGATGATCCGACATGAAGTTCCTTTTTGTTGAACTGTGAGTTGCTGCTGGAAAACGAGCTCAAGCCGTTTCCGTAAGCATTCTGTTCGTCAAACGTGTTCGGGGAGTAAGCTCCGGGCAGAGCCTGGTTAAACAGGTTAGAAGAGCCTTTGTTGAAGTTGGTCTCTCCATATTGTGATCCGTAAATAGTTTCAGCGTTGTTGAATGGTTTGCTCTCTGATCCGTAAACTCCGGTCATGGGTTTGAAGCCTCCGTTTCCGAATTCAGTGAAGTCAGCTCCTCCAGCGGTAATGATATCCGTAGCCTGCTGGTTCAGTGACTGAGAATTGTGCGAGTTCAGGTGTCCTATGGAGCCCACGGGGATGGCTACTGGCTTGATGATAACTTTAGGTTCCTTGTTGCTTTCCTCGTGAACGTAGTGATGGTGGACATGCTGCTGCACGGGTTCCGGCTTCGACACAGACTGCAGAGTTTGAGGGACCTTGTTGTAGCTTGGTTTGCTGTTTTCGAAGGCGTACGGGCTCTCGCTGGCATAAGCTACAGAGAAACCTGGAGGTTTTGTGACGTAGTTCTGATCTTTGTATCCATTGTAGAGACCGTTGCCTTGACCTTGACTTTGCGAGAATTGGAAGTTACCGGTTGAGTATTTATCTGAGAACCCTGGCCGTACGTTGCCTCCATAACCCATTCTCTTGGGTGGTAGTTTCTGCGGGCGAGATGGGTATGGCATAGTTTTCGGTGGTCCATATCCGCCGCCGCCGTATGCTCTGGGGGGTCCACGAACTGCGATTGAAGCAACAGGCTGTCCAACTGGCTTTATATCCACGGGTTGTGCGTATATCAGCTGGTCCGGAGAGACGTAGGTTCTCTTTTCCTGGGTATCTTCATCCTCACACTGAAGAAGTGAAAGATTTCATATTAAATTTTGTCAGGACAAGGCATTTTGATGATTCTTTTTCAGATAATAATAGAATTAAATACTACTCACTTGCATCAATCCCAGAGTGCAGAGACGCTCCTTGATAAGGTTCCTTGCTTCAGCATCATCGCCGGCGTCCAAAGCATCCTTGATAGTGGGGTCGCTGTACACATCATCGAAGCCACCGATACTCCTGCCTTGCTTGCTGCTGATCAGCTCATCAACGATATCGTCTAGCACTGTTGGGTCACTGTTCTTCTCCTGTGCGTCTGGTCCCTGCTCGCCTTGAAGGAGTTCAGTAGTTTTCTCAACCTTCTCACTAGGTTGCGTTTCTGAGTCACCACCCCATGACCACTCGGCTGATGTCCCGGCTATTATTATTGATAACAGCAAACAGCTTAACGTTAACCACCGCATGATCTGTAAAGGGAACGGAATTGCATTGTTAAAGACTTATGCGCCTGTGATCCTTCTTTAGCTAAGCGTGTCGTTGTTTCGAAACCCGTGCGCACTGAGGGGCACTTTTACTTTCGCGGACGGCATCAGCCTTGTCCGTTACATAAGCCTCCATAATGTCAGCGTACTGAGGCGCTGCGGCGGCTCTCGGCGTGGGCCCGCGAAAGCACTCTCACATTTGCATTTAAGTATAGGCTTACTACATTTACTAGTTGTGCTAGTATTGCGAAGTATACGGAAGCTGAGGTAAACAAACCGTCATAGTTTGTTGGCTAAACAATGATCGTACAACATTCTTAACTCCACGAATACGATATCCATTTACAATTTACCTTAGTCTTTAGAAAGTTACGTATATCTCGAGCGTCCATATTACGTCAAGAATAAGACAGATTCATCAAAAAATATGCAAATTAAGTCTGTAAAAGGTCGTCAGCCGATTGGTGTCATCCATCCTTTGTTATTGTTAGTGTGAAAAGTGTTATTGGTGTCATTGCCGCGCTGAAAGTAGCCCATAGCCCAAGTAGCCCGTTGGCAGGCGAAGCACGTCTTGAGTTATGCGTCATGATAACTCGTCAGTCAGTCGGTATTATGCAAGCTCCGAAACATGCCTGTCCCAACTGTTTACTTTATGCAACATGTTACAGCATTAACACTTTATTAGACTCAATCAACACATATATGCATACGCCATTGTTGTTTTGGAACAATGAACTGTTTTATGCTATGACATGGATCAGATAGGAAGCTATGAATAGGAAAGAGAAATTATGAGAAAAGTGTTTTCCATTTTGACGTTATCTTTACATTTTGCATAGAATGTACGATGGTTGTAATTGATGTTGTAATTAAGTACTATATTAATTGAAAGGCTCCTAGGTAGTAGTGCAATGAACATGCGGTAATATGCATGCCCGTTCGTCCTGTTTACTTGTATCTGTGTTTGTGCGGAAATGGCTGGAGAAGAAAGTGAAAGCTTCTGCCTTAGTCACTAGGATCACTTTTAATTTACACAAGCAACTGGATCTTGCATATCGGTGCATGAGTTTCATTTGAAATCCGGAGCTTTGATTCTTATGTATGAAAAATTTCTGACTAAATTAATAAGCACCTTTTTATGTAATAATCAGTTGGATTTAAAATATTCATAGGAGTCTTAAAATATTCATAGGAGTCTCCTTTTTTACAAATTTTCACTGGAAATATATTAAGGGCGGCTTGCAGAAGATGCCTAAATCTAGATTTAGCATTCAATAGATTTATCAACTGTCAAAATATTTGAAATAAATGTCAAAGTTAAATCGATTTAAGACGCTTAATCTAGATCTAGATCTAGATCATCTTCTGCAAGCCGCCCTTAGGCAGGTACGTAAGTATTGAACGTAAAATTGATCACATTTTTTTCTCACATTTCCACAAAAATCACGAAACACTTACGTTTTTTTAAATATCCTTTGTTTTGTTACACTTATTCCTTCTACGATCGTTCCACCACTTCACTCTCGCACTGTTTGCGTCTGAATGACGGTTCGGTTCTCCTACGTTAAGTTTTATACTTCGACCGGCACAAAGATGCATGCAGAGCGATTTGGTAAGACGCACCGCTGAGGCCTCTACCATGCAACTCTACTCTAGTATTTTTTTCTCACAATGACCTTAACTTCGAAGATACAGCGACAGATTTGGCGATGCTTAGAAGTGTCGTGGTAGAGGGGTTGACGTCAACTTCGTCATTGATCAACCCTTTGCTCAATCCATGAATGAGTTCTGAGTATAAGTTACGTAAAGGGTGCCGAGGCCGTGGTGGCGGATCTTGTTGTTTAGGTTTTTTCGGTTGCGGACTTACCTCCATTAAGATGCATGAGGGGAATTTCGTGAGAAGGTCTATCAGGCCTTGAAACGTGGATTGATTGAAAACAAACTATACTTAGTTCTCTTTCAGAATTTGTTCCATACATTTTAGCCTTTTATTTCGTAGTTTCATATTTTAAAAGTGACTTCTTTTTTGTCCCTGTAAACACCCTTCATCCTACTGCAGTGAGAAGTAAAAAGGTATTTTGAAAAAATGATTTCAAGATTCTAATGACTGCTCCAAGTAGGTAGCTAGCTGGTCAGCAGTATTCCAAAGACATTACGCCAGTCATTGGCATACGGATGCGAAGCGAATGACAAAATGCATCCAACAAGTATACTATAAAGGTACATGTTACAAGCCTCAAGACTGCATTGTTCTCCTTGCGAAACTAGTCCATGACGTAACAATCCCGATTATTGCCAGATTACTAAACAGATCCTGCCATATGTGGTGATATGACTTTTGCCCGATCTAATGGCTACATAATTCGCCTAAAAGAGATTCGTGGCCTACTGAAGATGATTTGGTGTTTATAAGTAAAATAAATAAAACAAATGGGCTAGCCCCTGTCGCGCAAAATGGAATATTATTGCTGAAACAGTTGTGCCTCTGCCACGCTGTATGCGAAAGGGCGTGACGCAATATAATAATTAAAATGCGATAGGTTGGCCTATACAAGGCAGAGTTGAATTACTGGCTAAGTACTCCGATCGTAAAGTCTTGTTTGATGAATGTGTTACCAACTTATGTCGTTTATTGTGGCTCTAGCTATGCGTGTTTGAAAAAAATGTGGTATGAATAACTGGTATTTAAAATGGTGTGTTTCAAACGACATAAGTTATTTAATTGATTTAAATGCAAAGTACAAAAAAAACATCATTATTAGGTATCTACTCGTCATACTCGTAGTACAGCGCTACGCAACCGTAGCGCATCCTCACTCATATAAAAGACATCAACGGGGTACAATTCTGTGTTAGCTGCATTTTTTTGTTTTGATGTTTTTATCTGAATTTTCGAACAACATACTAGTTCTCACTTACCATCGTTGTCATAGTATAATATGAATAGTTCAATAGGGTAAATACTGCGAGCAATAGATCGACGGTGTGTGACACCAAACGCAATGTCCATGTCCAATCTGTTGACTAGATCCACGACGACGCATGACGTAGCTATTTGCATCTTTCTTTTTCATCGAGGCACTCTGCTGAAAGACAAGGATGCAAACAGCTACGTCACGCGTCGTCGTGGATGGCGGTACCTATATGGTGTTAATGGGTTATTAAAACGAAATATGCAATTACATAAAGGACCATAACCCACCCACGCGTCGCCGAGCCTTTAAGGTATTGAAAGTATGTGTTTTGATCTAAGATTTCGATGTTGAAATGTCTTGTAGCTATCAATGAAATAAATCTTGTGTTTTGGAAGATCGGGAATATAATCTTACATATTAAATAGAACCTGATATCAACTAGTACGCGATTGCATTAGTTGGAAGGTTCAGGAACAGGGGGGCAATTCTGGCGCTAGCGAGATCATGTCCATAGTCGAAATATAGATTTTGAGATACCGAAATCTCTATAAAAAACAAGAAAAAGCTATTCTTACGACAAGCCTTTCGACCAACCAAGATATCTCGACCCGTTTTCGATCGAAATAAATATAAATCGAGATCGTTTTCGACGGGTTTCGGCGGTATCCAAACCAATATCTCAACTGGGGAGATGATCTCGATAGCGCGAGAATCGGGGTAATGATGCGTAATGATATTGATGTCTAGACTCTCTGGGTCCTGATTAGTTCACAATACCATTTTTTTTCAATACTGGTCTTCTGTCCCACTTAAGAGGTTTTGATGACTGGCATTTAGCGCTCTACCACCCCAGTTAGACGTATGGCGCAATGTTACATAAATATCGTTTTCTATGCAAGGTGTAAATAAATTAACGCAAAATGAGAAACTACTTTGTTAGGGACATCATTCTGAGCATCTTTCATTATGAAACCAATTTGATTAGAGCAACTTTATTTTTCACTTCCCATTACAGTAGGCCTGTGTGCATCAGCTGATTTGTCTGGAAAAGTGAAAAATAAAGTTGGTCTGATCAAATCGGTTTCATAATGAAAGTTGCTCAGAATGATGTCCCTAACAAAGCAGTTTCTCATTTTGCGTTATTTCATTTACACCTTGTATAGGGTATGCCAGAGGTTCAGTTTAGCGAATTCAAGACATTACTACTTATAATGCGTGAGAGAGCCGTCTCAGCCCAGAGCTCAGTTATGAAGATACGAAGGTTTCCTCACGATAAAATGAACGCAATGTTCTGAGCTATTAATCATATAAATTGTCCTACTTTCGTGAAACCTATAATTGCAAACCAGGATCCAGTTGCACCCACAGGTTTGCACAAGAGGGCTTCCCACCGCCGCCGCCGCCTCCTTAGAGCCGGACTTGCAACGGTTGCGCGCGCGCACACTGACGCAACAGTTCGCTGAACCATTTCTACGATAGATCAGCGTATAATAAGTTTTCGTGCGTTTTCTCTGCCTGCTTGAGGCTTGTGATGTCAACAATAGGATTATGTATGTGCAATTTGTAATGGTTGAATTCCCAATAAGGGCCAGTTACAATGTACACTATCTCTATGGCTATAGGTTCTTCGATTTCATGTCATAATGAGGCAACGCGGGGAGCAAGCCAACAGGTTGGATTTATCCATGCAACCCGCAGCTATTTCTGAAAGAACCATCAGTGTAAAGTTTCTAGAACATCGTCTGACAAAAGTCTAAAGTTTATGGCAGAAAGATAGACTGTAAACTGCTACAAGTCTATTCGTGATAAGAATGCAGTGAAATTTAAATATAAATCTGTTAACACACACTCACAGGACAGGACACAACCTTCGCGTTCGAAAGTTTGCCTTCAACTGGTCACTGTGAACTTGGCTTGATAATTGGAAACGATTTGAATGGTTACGGGGCGTGGCTAGGCCGCCGGACAGTGATGACTTTACTGCATTCTTATCACGAATAGACTTTTTTTATAGTGCGCTTCTTCCACCTATGTCAACGTTACAAAACTGAAATAGCTAGAGCACTTCTGATTTAAACATTTAAAACATTTACATACAGGCACAAACATTGCTTCTGACCCCACACTAGGATATCCTGTGTCGTGGGAACCAGAAACAGCGACATCACAGACAGTAAACATCCAAGAACTGTTTCTTTTTTTATCCGCAGCCGGGAATCGAACCCGGGACCTCTCGCATGGTAGGCAGATGCGCAACCGCAGCGCCACAGAGGTCGTCCAATTCATAACTTACTTTATGTACGTCATGCAATAATGCAACTACTTGAATAGCGTTGCATTAACTTATTCGTGACAATTAGTTCCTTGTTGACATAATGCAATAGGAAGATAGAAGCGTTTCCCCCAACTCAACAAACAAGGCAAACTGTATCGACGACGCTGACAATCTATGAATCTACAAAACATATTGTAATAGTGCAACAAAATGCAGGTCCAATGAACTTAATCTAGAGGCCAAAACCCTTCCTGTTTGACCGTTTGAAAATTTACTCTTACGTAACCACCTCAAATAGACCTCCATATGGAAACTAAAACCATTGTTCGTTCTTTTTCTTTCTGTTCCTTAGAGAGAGTGAAAGTAACATCTTTCGATTAGAACCAGACTGTCGACGCTTGCGGATCGCGTCAGTTCATCGATGTTTACATTTTTACCGCATTTATCCTACGACCACTTAGCTGAGATACCTCACGTGGTACAAGTTACTATAGAGAGGGGTCTGAGTTAAGTGGTCGGAGTATTGCATGCGAGTGGTCCGGTGGCTGAGTCATGTCGTGTGGGATGTTACGAAATATCGCATAACGAATGTGGACGGCCGAGTGAGCAACGCACGCGTGTCTGAGGCGGATCTGTTTATCTACTCATGTGTCGTTTGCCTAGATAGATACCTACATTTTTTACACCTTTTGAAGACCGAGTTTATTTTCGACTTGGGTTTACCTTCTGCCAAGTGACTTGATGTTTGAGGGAGCTGTGGTCTCTATTTTTCACATAGGGCTCGCTCAAACGCTGTACTTGGCGGCACGTATTTCTATATTAAATTTTATTCTTAGCTCCATATGCCGGAATAACCACTTTGGCAGTATTTTCATCACAGTTGTTACGACAATCAACAATAACATACGCATGGGGTCAGTAGCACCAATGTGCAATTACAATGTGCACATTAGGCCAGTTTTATCGAGCCACTAACGGTTAGCTGGGTTTTTCTACTTGCAAAACAGCTGAAGGCCAGTATATCGTGATAGGTACGGTTCGCGGGTAATGTTTTGGTCAAATACCGAGTACGAGATGTTGCAAGACTTGCAACCGGGGCGGCGGCGGCGCTGCGGCGGGCGTCCCAACCCAATTCTGTTAGAACAATGACCGCTTAGTGACATTGACGCGATGACAATGGTATCCATTGACTGAATAATCAGCGCAGGGCCCAAACGGCTAAAGCTACAAGTCTGAAAGTTGGAGGGCTTGTAGCTTCCTTTTATAGTGTAGGAATAATTTAAGAAGCTTTTACTATAATCGGAGCCTAATGCCCGATTTCACCAGACACTTAGCTCTTTTCTTAGCTGTCTAGAGAATATTTCAGAGTCCGGCCTCTTAAATTTAGGGGGTCCCTTAGCTTAGATGATGAAAGCGAAACTACCGCTAGGTGCCCCTAAACGCTTTGAAGTGTCCCTTAAAAGATAGGGATTGTTGGTGAAATCGGCCATAAGTGGGTCAAAAAGACCTCTAATGTTTGTAGTTTTGTATGGGAAGGTATTATGGACTAATTCACTGGGAAGTGTTCTTCATTCGACTAAAAAGCAGACGAAATTGCGGGCATAAGCTAGTAAATGGTAAATTGCCTGAGCATATGTATGTATTTATGTATGTTTGTAATGGAAGAAAATTATTTATTACCAATTGCCTTGATTTATACCTGTATTTACCTAAAGTTGAGCGTCGTCGTCCCCTTATTGTCACTGAGCGGTCATTTTGATAGCAGAATCGCCCCCTGGTTCGCCGGACCGATGCCGGGTTTTCCGAACTGTTGTCTTGAGGTCGCACGCGTCAAGTCAGCAAAAGATGCTAAAAGACAGGGAATGGCACGGAGAGGAATTTTGATAGACGTTTTGAAATTGCTGCTTAGTTTTGATATCGTAAGGAATCTTCCAGCAACCTAAACTACATTTAAACGGAATTTAACAATCTGTCGCGTGATTTTGAGGAAAAAAGTGTACGAGAAACCGGGCGTAGTTTTGTATTCTTGAGAGTTAAAAATCTTTCTTGTAACAATTACTGGGAGACTTTCTGAACACAGGCGACCACCATGATGATACCGACCGACCATGATGACCGTCTCAACACATACATCACAACAATCAATCACTTACAAACCTACAATGTTTTCATATGCAATCTAATTTAGCCTCCATTAAAATGGTAACTATTCTACTTCTTTTTTGTGTCAATAAATATTATTATATCTGATTCTAAGAGATCACGGGACCATAATACTGTCCTGGTCCTTTTTGTAGGCTTACGTGGGACATGGGTCTATTAGTCTGAGGGTCCAACACATAGAGGCCCCTTTCAGACAATTCATTAAACACAAATATGAAATGTGGTGCATCCGTTGGGTCTGTATTAATGTGGTGCATCTTTATCAATGTGTGCGACCTATTAATGTGGTGCATCCTATTAATGTGGTGCATCCTATTAATGTGGTGCATTCTACTAATGTGGTACATCCTATTAATGTGGTGAATCCTTATTATTATTATTAGCCAAACTAAGTAACATCAACGAAGTAGGCTAAACCGTTGTTCTCAAACTTGTCTGCAGGCGACTCTACTCATTCTCTGTTGTAATTGAATCGGTGGCCTACTTTGGCTCCATTATCGTGTTTGTATCAAACTCTGGGCTTCCCTACGTCTTCTGTCAAGGACTATCACAGGAAAGTCTGGACTCAGGTTTTTACATTTCGTAATCTCGTCGATTGAATGATCGTAAATAGACTGAATGTGAATACGCAATTGGAATTGCGTTACTAGGATGCCTTATATTTTCTATTTATAGGAAAATGCTGTCTTGTTAGATACTGAAGCAATTCACACACTACACAGGTATACAAACATGCAATATAGCAGAGCCTTCTTCCTTAGGATACGACATAGTTGTATTTGTATCAGTTGAAAGCTGTAAGCTCATCGCAAAACGATGCTAAAAGGGCTTACGGCCAATCCCAATAACCTATCTCTATCCGTGATTACGCAGATTACGCGTTACATTTGACAGTTGCGCTATGGGATTTATGTCAAAATTGACACTAGCAATCTCAAATCTGCAGATTAAGGATAGAATATAGGTTATTAATTTCGGCCGTTAATAGACTACGCTGTCGGCAGGGCCCTGTCTGACTGACTGTCTCTTTCTAGTCGTTCCATCATGAGTGAGACGTCTATACAAATCGTGCCCTGCCGATAGCGTAATGTAATAAGCTATAAACCCCTTGATTGCCATAAGAGTTAGACTATGAGTGAAAAGGCAGATGATTAAACATTTGTTTAATCCTCCAACACAAGACAAACATTTAAACATACAGCTGAATATAGGGTGACAGAAAAGTAATTTGCTGTCCAGCGAATAGCTTCCAGTGACAGTAGCTTTACAAGATTACGAATTTCCTCCCTAACGAGAAGTAATTAGATACTTATAGGTAGGTAATATTATACCATGCAATAGTTAATCATTATTTACCTTTATTTACCAACAAAGGTAGAGAAAGGATCGCCAGCGACATACGGTTCAAAGAACGGAAGAAAACCACAACCCGTCAGTAGCGGCGGCGGCGGCGGCGGCGGCAGAGCATGACTGATGACGTCACGTCCGTCTCCGGGAGAAAGCAGATTCTGTTTTGTACAAGTCATTAATTTTTTATTGTTCCAGTTAATGTCATTTTATACATTGTTTAAGTCAGATCTGGGAAAAGGAGGTAAGTATTATAACAGATTAATCATCCTTTAGGTGTCTATACAAAGGTTCCGTAGTAGCAAGTAATATATGACTGGATTGTGTTGTACCTTGTACCTACCTTTGTTTTTCATAGTGTTTGTATGAATGACAAAGTTATCTTTGCGGTTTTTAATAAATGTTTTATATCTTAAAAACTTCTTATTATATTTGTTCAAACTAATTTTAGTTGAAAGTTTATATTGAGATACATAGCATATTTTTTTTTGATTTTTCACTCCCTTACTTTAAAAGTTAGAGGACACACACACACACACACACACACACACACACACACAACGACTCTTTAACGATTGACTTTGAGGAAAAATGGTTTATGAAACCTTAACGTCATTTTTAAAGACCTATTATTTTTCACTCCCTTACTTTAGAAGTTAGTGGGACACACACACACACACACACACAATTTTTTCCACTTTGGAAGAGTCTGTCTCTTTAACGATTGACTTTGAGGAAAAATGGTTTATGAAACCTTAACGTCATTTTTAAAGACCTATTATTTTTCACTCCCTTACTTTAGAAGTTAGTGGGACACACACACACACACACACACAATTTTTTCCACTTTGGAAGAGTCTGTCTCTTTAACGATTGACTTTGAGGAAAAATGGTTTATGAAACCTTAACGTCATTTTTAAAGACCTATTATTTTTCACTCCCTTACTTTAGAAGTTAGTGGGACACACACACACACACACACAATTTTTTCCACTTTGGAAGAGTCTGTCTCTTTAACGATTGACTTTGAGGAAAAATGGTTTATGAAACCTTAACGTCATTTTTAAAGACCTATTATTTTTCACTCCCTTACTTTAGAAGTTAGTGGGACACACACACACACACACACACACAATTTTTTCCACTTTGGAAGAGTCTGTCTCTTTAACGATTGACTTTGAGGAAAAATGGTTTATGAAACCTTAACGTCATTTATCCTATCTAGTATCTATACACACACACCCCACACATATAGGTTTGATGAAAAAAATATTACGGTTCACAGAATACATCTATCTACATACCAAGTTTCAACGGTGTAGTCTTAATAGTTTTGGAATAAAGTTGCTGTGACATACGGACGGACAGGCAGACAGTCTTGAAGAAACTATAAGGGTTCCTTGTTTCTCTAACGGAACCCTAAAAAGGGGCCTAACTTGTACTTAAACAGCAGAATGGCTGTAATACAAGTACATAGATATTCACGTACAAGAGCATACCGCATACCATTTTGGGATTTGTAAGATCACCGATTATCAGATTATCTTAGGTTTATGTTTTAAAATGCACCTTGCATGTTACGAGAGCTTTACCACCGTTTATTTGAACGTATTACATATATCAGCGAATCACAGAACAATAGGCTTGCGTACTGCTAGTCAAAATAGATAGACTTTTTATATTATAGTAAGTATCTGTGGTTCTAAATAACGTAAATAACGCCAGAATGACGTCATGTAAAAGCTAATGTCAAGCCATTTTGTACATTATGCATGATTCTTTACGGATTTATTAGATTACCTTGGATGAAAGCCTAATAGACCGCCATCTGTGGAATTGTTTTAAAACTATATGATGGACTTCGTAGTAAGCTGCTACGCGTTTAAGAACCGTAGCAGTGAAGTCACGTAGTAAACTAACGCTTGTTACACTGGTCGTAGTTCTAAAGGGTTTCGAGAGATAGCGCCACGTTACGTGGACTACTTCAAGGTGGGGTATTTAATAGGCTTGCGTCCAAAAGGTAGTCCAATAAATCTAGGAACAAGTCTTAAGTTGAAGCATTGTGTTCAAAATGGCTTGACATTCTCAGAATTGTATATTTCCAGCAGATATATTTTATGAAGTCAATTTTGTGAAAAAAAGACAGCATTTGATGGCACTTTTACATGACGTCACTCTGTGGTTATTTCATATAACTCAGGAACAAAAGTTCCGTTTTGACAGTTCATAAAAAGTATATATTATGACTTGACAGGCCACAAGCCTATTATACATATTAAACTGTATAGGGTTAGTATATGTCTATATACAAGTTACTCTATGGTAGCTCTAGCTCTACTCTTGGTCAGTTATTTAGAGCTGTTAGTTATTTATTTAGGCACGTTCAAAGTCCTCACACTAATGCAATTTTATGTACAGCTAATAATAATTTCAAAATAATATAAATATTTATAAATAACCACAATAACGCGCTTCGATTGATCACTATCTTCAGGTATCGCTCGCGATTGCAAAGAAAAGTTTTGATTTTCAGGCGAATGGAGAGGCTTCCGCTGCCATTGCTCATTAATAGCCCGTGAAATTAATTGTTCACTATCCGTGTTTCAATTGTCAATGGAGTAGCTCCCTGTGACAAAGATCTTCAATCTTTCTAAACTTGGGCGAACAAAAAGTCACGTGACTTTTGGTTCCCAAATATTAAACGTCGCGTCGGCGCGGCGGCGAGTGATTACGCGACCTGCATCTTGTCTAGGGGGCAGCTCGATAGGGGCTGGGTTCATTTCGGCTACGTTATAAAACATCGATGAATTAACCTAAAAGATACCTTGTAATTAATTGAACCAGTACAAAACTCATTCAGTGTTCTTGCAAATCATGAATGCGCGTGCGAGTTCGTGTATTGATATTTATAATAAAAACCTAACCAGACATACAGGGTGGAGCAGAAAGGACCGATAGATACCATTGCCGCTGCAACTGAATCAAGGGCCATGGTTACCCTATTAATACCCCAACTATAACATAAAGTACTTTAATAGAAATATCTATAAGTGCTCGTATTTTGCACAAAATGCACAATATAATAAGAGCAAAACTCTCAGGCCGAACAGCTATAGAGGTGATCTTCAAATTTTTTCAAATGGGTACATTGACATTTTATCAAAACTAGATAAACTTGCGTTCTGACATCTGAGGTAGTCAAGCTTTTTGTGACGAAGTTCCCTGTGGATTATGATATTTTTTATTTTATTTTGCATTTAATTAATTTATTAAAGACGATTTTCGTAGTCCTCGATATTTTTTAAATAGCTTCTTGTATTCGTGTGTATTTTGTATGCCCCATTGTTTATGTTTTATAATCGAGTGTGTATTAAATTCAGTAAGTCCCACAGTTCCATGTACTAGTTAATAAGACACATCATTTTGGAAGAATTGAGGTCACGGCCCTTAAACACTTTTTTAAATAACATCCTCCAATATCCCCAGTCATTGGAAATGGCCAACTTGGCCAATAACAATGGAAAAGTAATTGTTATAAATTACCCACTCATGAAAGGTTAAATAAATAACTCAATCATGGTCAATGGCCAAAATAGCACGGAATCAAAATAGACCTGATGACGACCTATATTTAACTAGAATGTCAAACCCCAGTTTAGTCAACACTAGAATTGAATTATTGAGCACACGTAAGTATTTTAGGACAACTCATTTGTTCAGCAACAGTTACCTACTGTTACAAAGCTTGTACTTAGTTTTCTTTCACAAAAGTAAGTACACTCATATACACTTGAAGGTCCTGCGTTGTCTTTGAAGAAATTTGCAAGTTTATATGTAACAAGTAGGTACACGGTATAGGCGTGCCTATATTTGGAGTACGGAGTACAGTCAGAAAAAACTCACGCTTTACTTTGTGTACTTCACAAACAATCCCATTGTATTTTCTTCTGGGGGGCAATTCTGGCGCTAGCGAGATTATGTCCATGGTCGAAATGTCGATTTTTAGATACCGAAATCTCTATCAATTACAAGAAAAAGCTATTCTTACGACTAGCCTTTCGACCAACCGAGATATCTCGACACGATCGAAAAAAAAAATCGCGTGTAGCACCGTACACGTGTTAGAAGTAAAACTTCTGTAGCTAGATCATTAAGTGGTACCTATACTATACACCTATACCTACCTATACTAAAAGAGATTTAAATTTCCAATTTTGAGATCCAATCTCTGCTTCAAGTTACTTTTATGTTTCAGATGTCCGATTATTTGAAATTATTTTATACTTGTACTTACTTTTAATACGTCATGCATGTCATTTATTTCCCACCATTCCTTATCTACAATTTGTCGCGCTCGTGGTGATATACTTAACTCATTCAATAGTGTCACTACTATTTGCATCTCGCTCAGATTATATACCATCTGACGACGTCACGTCTTAAAACCGTCTCGCTCAAATGTATGCATTGCTTTGCTTGTCTCTGTGCCCAGTCCCTTTATTTAATTGATCGAGTACGTATTTTCAACTATTCCAAGTTAATCTGTACCTGCGGGGCTACCATAAGGCTTGCCACTCACCTCAGTCGCGCAGATAAATGACAAAGAAGATGGCTAAATCAATATATGGACGACTGCCCCAGACATGTACAAAGACTCCTCAACAGCCAATAGCATTTAAATATTCATTCATAAATTTAATTTACTGCGTCTGTATTTAGTTTGTAGAACTTGAAGAAAAAAAAATTAAATATAGGTAAATAAGAGTTGTTACTCAATACTCCGTGATTCCAATATGATTCCGTGACCTTTTCCGTCGCTAGAAATAAGCACCATTTTGCAATAACATGCAACATAACGCCATCTAGCCACTCCTCTGGAAACCTCCTGTTTTCAACAGTTTTGCTAGTTGGCAATTATGTTGCATGTTATTTTTAACGATGGCAAAAGTCACTAATCAATGGCGGAATCATAGAGTATGAAGTGACAACTCTTAATTATTTAATCATTTCCTTCAAGTTCTACAAACTAACTAAAGACGCAGTAATTTATGAGAGAATATTTAAATGCTATTAATTGGCTGTTGAGAAGTCTTTGTACATGTCTGGGGCAGTCATTTTGCCAAATTGCCAACTCCTTTCGCGTCTCAATGATGTTTCTCCATAAAATAGCGCGCATTCATTATGATATGACATTAAATTGTGACAAAATGCGTGGCTAGGGTGACTGGCGTGCCTTATGCTACCCCCGCTAACCTATACATACCTACTTTGCTAGGATTTTTTAGGGTTACTTCATCGCGAAGCGATGACGTAACTCTTATTTAATTTTATTCTTGACATTTCCTTAGTCCGCCATACGACATACCTCGATTTTGATATTTTACTTCAACATTATTGACTGGCATGAAGCATTAACTTTAAAATTACAAAAGCTTATTAAAATCAAAATCGTATAATTTCAACAGTTATAACAACAATTCAACTTTAAAATATGTATTACAAAAATTACATACAAACAAATAAGCGAAAAAATAAGCCATTAAACTTATGGCTCTGTAAGCTGTAGACCTCGCTTTGGCCGTTTACTACAGATAAACATTAAATAGGTAGGTATAACACGTACTTAGTAGCTAAACTGCTAATTTGTGACTTGAACTGCACTATATAATAAAAAGTGGCTTTAGAACAGTTCTAGGTACCTACTTATTGTTTTCAAGAAGTCTTAATGCAGCCATCCATCACATCGGAATTTGTTTGAAAACTAAATATCACATTTGGATGATTCTAAGTGACTTTATGCGATTACTAGCTGCCTGTTGCGCGACTACGCAGCGCGTTTTAGGTACCTATTCCATAGTTACCGGCCACAAAACGATTCGTTCATCATTTTAGAAATCCATATCGACCCGTGTGACATTGATGAAACTCTTTTCTTACAAACTGTATGGATCGCATCGCACAACTGTCAAACATAAGTTCCGGTTCCAACAAAGAGGTTGAACGAAGTAGTTTTTGGTCACGTCACTGGTTTTGGCCTTTACCGGAAATCAAGAACTCGTGGAAGAATGCTTAAAATAATTTTTATTTGTTAACGTTTCATCAGGTTTTTCTCTCACTAATTAACATTCTTTATTGTACGAATGTATTATTATCTTATCTGATTAGTTAAAAACCGTATTGAAAATAGTTGCGGTTTTAAGAGTCTTCAGCCGACCCTGACGTCACCGATTCCAATTTCCGTTACATTTCTTAGCCACTCGTGATAGCACCCGGCTAGTAGTAATTGAAAAGCAAATATATGAATAAACCACAGTTGAGAGGTTAAATAAATTTTACCCCCGTGCCCCAAGAAGTTTTACTTCAATAAATATAAATCGAGATTGTTTTCGAGGCCTTATCTAAACCGATATCTCGACAGGGGAGATGATCTCGACAGCGCGAGAATCGGGGGCCTGTATACATAATTTGTCTCTTTCCTCTCCCAATACAATAGCTCCATAGCTGCGGTGATGAGCTAGCCCCTGTCACGCAAAATGGAGCATTGAATAACATTCTAATCGAGGGCACAATGTGCCTCTGCCACCCCGTATCGGAAAAGGCGTGACGCTTTGTTGTATTCTCCCCCAAAATACATAGAAGTGTATTCAAATTCTATACACGCTTGTGACTGGTGTTGCACTTAGGCTGGATTTTACCAACAAAAAGTTATACCGAGAATAACAATAACTATCCCGGGGATGACTTGTATGACAAATGACAGGTCAAAATGAGGTGATCTGATCTAGGTGTCACTGGTGTCTATGAAAAAGTAGAAGATACTCTCGAGTATAAGTTACTCTTTCGTTGGTAAAATCCGGGCATCATAGAGTAAATCTATGTACTAAGAACCTCGATATCATCTGTTTTATGAATGTTAAATGGACCACTGTTGGTGCCTTCATAAAAAAATACACAATTTGTTCCAATCTTCCGATTCATTGCTTTCTAGCCAATTGCAATATTTGTATTTGAGCTTCAATTTAATCTTGATGTGCTTCTGACTGTGCAACTAACTCTGGTTCTCTCTCGCGCGTCATTTGCATTAATAACCTTACAAGGTCGAGTTAATGTAGTACTCATTAAATACCTTGAGATAAATCTTTCTCGCTAATTGGATAATGCTTTGTGTTTGATATACTACTCACATAATTAACCACACAGCTGCATTGCTGAATGAGTAGCCCAATCAATTTAGGACTGCCAGAAAGGAGCAATTATGGCCGTTCGGTTTATGGATATACGATACGCATGGGTTAAGAGCAGAGATAAAAAAATATCATAGCATAATATGGGTAACTTTTAGCTTTGGACTAAACTCATCCTTTCCATTAGTCGGACTGTGAGGACAAACCGATTAGCTCTGAGAAAGGTTTCGTTGGCTGGTAATAATAAACAGTTCTCATAACAACTCTAGTACTTGTCGTATTGATACTTGTCGTCATATATTCGCAATTATAACTTCATTGAATTAGTTCAATTAATTTCTGTATCTTCCTCGCTCGACAAGTTTTACAACTATAGCTTAGATAGCCGCCTAATCATGCTAGTTTTTACCTAAACCCATCCAAATAGGTTATGTTAATTGTGGGTTATACTTTTTATAAAAGGGGTATAGCAAAAACGATACTCACTCACCCCATCGGACAGCGGACAGCCAACTTAACGGTGAAAAATAATTTACCAAAGTCCGTCATAGAGGTCAAATGAAGGTTATTTTGTTCTTTACAGAAATTTCCAAAAGCCTGCAATAATTTTTGATTTGAATAACGCTATTCAATTCAGAATACAATTATCTCGAAATGGTTTTCCCAGTTTGTTTCCCTTGAAAGTAGTTTCCATGCCCCATTGTATCCAGTCTCTATTCTAATTGGACTTCAAGATTTATAGCGGATGTCGCGCGCCCTTGATGTGATGATGACAAACAATATCAAATCCGTGTTTAGTACTCAGCACTTTGCGCGTGGGCCTCAGACCACGTCAGCAAATGCCAACGAGCCATTAGCAAGTACTAACCAGCTGCACTCCTTACGCGTAACGCGAGCACGGCGACCTTTGGGGATCTGATTTCGGCGACAACGCAAGGACGGTCACTTTTGTCCTCTTCGCCCAAAGGCGATCTCACAGGCTGCATAGATTACTATCATCTGTATAAATAGTGCGACGAGACTCCGACAGTCATCAGTCGACCGAGTTCGGTAGGAAGTGATCTTTCGGATCTCAACACAGACCTCGATATGAATACGTTGGTGGTGTTGTTCGCTGTGGTGGCTGTGGCGGTGGCGGCTCCGAGGGAGAGGCGGTCTTTGAGCCATGTGGCTTATTCGCTGCCGGCTGCGGTCTCCCATCAGTCAAGAGTGGATGTGCATTCGTCGCCCTACGTGGTTGCTGAGCCGGTAGTAGCCGCGCGTGCGTACTACGCTCCTGCGGCTGCCGTGTACGCTGGAGGCTCAGCCGTGTCTCACCAGTCTCGTGTGGACGTGAGGCACTCACCTGCTGTGGTGGCCACCGCTCCCGTGCTGGAGCCAGTGTACGCTGCGCCGGCTGTGGTGGAGGCTCGCGCTTACTACGCCGCCCCTTCCGCCGTGTCCCACCAGTCGAGGATAGACGTCCACAGCTCCCCGGCAGTGGTTTCCCATCAAGTCTACGCAGCGCCGGCGATCAGCGCATGGGCACCCTCAGTGTACGCCTCTTCCTGGTAAACCCGACGAACCGCAGTGAAATGATCCGAAATGTAATGTCATTGTAGTTTTCGATTTTTGTTTTTGTAAATATTTTATATTGAAGCAAAAAGCGAGAAGACAAATAAACGCTGAAAAATATGTTTTTAGTTTATTTTTTTTAAACAATCTATAGTATAGTTATGAAGCTTTATGCTTTATACGTACATTTTAAATATAGTGGATTAATCTCCTATTGAGTTCAATTAACTTTCGTTATGCATTAGGCAAGGCAGGATAAAAGATAGCTATGCACGACTAAATATATAGAATAATCATAGTAGTTAATAATCATAATAAACAAAAACAGTGTTGTAATTTCATACAATAATTACAGTCATAATTTTCAGATTAGATAACACCTATTAAGTTCGCAACCCAAATCAAACATCTAACTCAACAAGTGTGCTCGACACAACATGGTCGGACGGGAAGGCGCTGTTAACCATCACACAGGTTTTACACCTAGCTTGGTTAACAACGCTGTACCGAGAGATATTTGTCAATGTACCCACAATAAAACACATACTTACTTGCTTGCACTGAATAAAATGTACCGATGTCAGTTATGCAATAAATTTTCATTATTTTCATTATTTTCATTATTTTCACCTAATTAAAAGGCTTCATATAATTATAGAAATATAATTCTAACTATTGTCGGCTATACATCATTCATAATTGTAAAGGGTGACTTCGATAGCTAAACCTTATAAACCAAACAGCAGCTTTCAGAGTTATTATAATGCAAATTGTAATCTGGGGTAATGCAGTGGTTATTTATTTACAAGTGAAAAATCAATTTCAAAAATTACAAATATAAAAGAAGAACAAAAATTAATAAGTGCGAGTCAGCCTCGCGCACGAAGGGTTCCGTAACATTATCTATAAAAAACCGCAAAAAAAAAAAACATGTTGTATGGGAGCCCCCCCTAAATATTAATTAAATTTTGATTTAATTATTTATTTTTTAAGTAAATAATATAATCAATATATTGTAAACATTTTAAGCGTTTAACTGCTACCATTATCAATATCGAGCAAAAATGAGCAAAAAAAACATGTTTGTTGTATGGGAGCCCTCCTTAATATCAAATTTCTTTTGTTTTTTATTATTTGTTGTTATAGCGGCAACAGAAATGCATCATCTGTGAAAATTTCAACTGTCTAACTATCACGGTTCATGAGATACAGCCTGGTGACAGACAGACAGACAGCGAAATCTCAGTGATAGGGTCCCGTTTGGCACCCTTCGGGTACGGAACCCTAAAAACCTCCGGCCACGTTCAGTGCTTCTTTCTGACGTCAAAACTAGATCACTGAAATGCACATTTCACCGCGTCATAAGAGCTGTGTTTGCTTTACATTCTTTACCTTTGTTTCTTAAGCTAAGGATATGCTTTAACGTTATTTGTTTCGTTTTTGGGTTAGGCCCTTATTAACGATCCACTCAAACATAATTTATACACTAAATCCGCTCTCTGCTCTGGCGCACCCCTGCTGCTTGTTAGCTGAGAGCAGTTTATTAATTAATAAGAGCCGTTTATTATAGATTGTCATACTGTGTACCCGTTCTCTCATAAGGACATAGGCCGAATAAACTTACAATTGAAATGGGCGTGACGATTTGCATGAACATGCAGGATCTAAGGCTAATCCTGACAATCAGATATGGTACTTAAATTACCGCGTGATAAATAATATGAAGATATACCTACCCTGAGTTGCGCGAATATTTTGAAAGCACATCATTAGAAACAAATGACAATCTTATGAGATTCTCGCCAATACGTTAGTTATACTTTGTCAAGACACAAGAAATGCTACACAAAAATAATGGCACCATATGTGACATATTAGTCATATTACCCACTGCGTGTTTTGATTGACAAACCAAATATGTCATTGAAGAAAAAAAACGCAGTGGTCTTCAAATGTTGCCATCATTTAGTCACTTAAATTTCAAAATCGTTTCGTGCACCCCAGGGTAAGCTAAGAATTTGCCTTCTAAATGGACGGACGCCCGCTTTAGCTAATCTAGCTCTTTAGCCATATATTTAAATGTAGGGTTGCTGATATCACAATACAGCTGTAGTGACTCGATGTGTGCCTTCCCAAAGCGAAGGTTGCAGGGCCTCGTGGTACCCATCTGATCGAGGACAGGAATTCTGATTCTGCTAATGGATGGGTGAACGTTTCTATGTGGCATTTGTTTCGGGCACTTCCGTGCTACTTCCGTTCGGTTGTTGTTGGCCAGTATACCCCTATTATAAAATAACGAAGTAAAATGACAGTTCCGATGTTACCGCTTTTTGGTAGAAAATAAATAGTGATGGGGTCAAGAATGATTTAGTTCATTCTAATGTCTCAATATAGAATGATATTGATAGAAATGATAAGAGAGCGAGTGCATATAGCTTGTTCAAACTGAAATGACGCGCCCCACTCCTTTATTTGCGGATAAAAAGTAAGAAAAATTAAGCATTTGCAATAGAATAACTCACAAAAAGTGGGCACAATTTGCTTCTGCCACCTGAAATGGGAAAAAGCGTAATGCTTTCAATGCCATATTAAATTGTGACAAATATTTATTACAAATCCTGATTGTATAGAATAGGCTTGTGGCCAAGGTAATCCAATATTTATTTATTTTTATTTTATTTTATTGCAGAACAAAACAGTAAAATCACATTGCATTCCTTAGTTAGAGAATAGGTTTTACATACTGAACTAGTGATTAAACCTTAAGATGTCCTGACAGCATGCTTAGGAGACATATGTCATCTGCTACACCAATAACTTAATTATTTCAAATTAAGACTATTAAGAGTAATCAGTAATTACACAAACAGAAATAGAAAGTAGTGAAAAGTATTCTAGAAAAAAAGTATTCTAGAAAAAAAGTTAAAATTAAATTAAAATCAAGTGTATGTTCAATAAATCTAGGAACAAGTCTTAAGTTGAAGCATTATATACAACATTCTGAGAATTGTATATTTTCAGCAGATATATTTTATAACGTCAATTTTGTGCAAAAAAAGACAGCATTTTTACATGACGTAATTCTGTTGTTATTTCATAGAGCTCAGGAACAAAAGTTCCGTTTTGACAGTTCATAAAAAGTATCTATTTTGACTTGACAGAACGAATGAGAACATCACTATCAAACTGAACATGGCAACATTATTTCAAGAAGTGACGTTTGTTGATATCAGTTTACTTCGTCTTTCTAGTAATAGCCCATAGATCCATCGTGATTGATTATAGTGCGATCATTCTATGTATAGACAGTTATTTTTAATATCTGTCTTGGGACTAACGCTGAGTTGCACTAAACAAATTTTAAATTTTAGCACAACCTTAATATCGGGAAGAAATTAAAATCCTATGAGATTTTCGCCCTTAAATCAGTAAGATGAAAACCTTAAATTTCAAAATCGTTTCATGCAACTCAATGTAAGATTAGCAGTTTTGTCTTAATCAGAAGTTGCAGTAATTACTTGCTCACTACCAATCACCTAGGTATGTTACTAACCTATATTATACCACAGATACTATAATATAATAAACTGATTCGCGAGTGTACTCGCGTGCTTCCGTTTCAACCGCTCGCTACTTCCTACGAGTCTATCCGTTTACTGCCCGAAACATACTGCCAATTCTTATCGAAGCAAGGTCGTTACTTTCATGTGGCTTTGACATTGTACTCCACTAATATTACTCGGTATATGTTTTGATTAAAATAATACCCCAATCCGTAGTGGACTATAAATACCTTGGCAGTCGAATCGGAGTTATCAGTCGACCGTGCTCGGTTTGAAGTGAACATTGTTTAGTAAGTTGTCAAGCCGAACACAGACCACGTACAAGATGCGTTCGCTGGTGGTGTTCCTATGTCTCGTGTGCGTGTGCCGCGGCAGCGTGGTGGGCGTGGCGCTGGCGCAGCCGCCGCACCAGCCGGCAATCGTGCTAGATGCGCACGGCCGGCCGCTCGACACGGCCGCCGTGCTGTCTGCGCGCGCGCTGCACCTGCAGGCCAAGGCGCTGGAGCACCACGGCTACCTCGCCGCTCCCGCCACCGCCTACGTGCACGCGCCCGCCGCCGCCTACGTGCACGCTCCCGCCGCTGCCTACGTGCACGCGCCCGCCGCCCTCTCGCACCAGTCCCGCGTGGACGTGCACTCCGCGCCCGCACACTTCGCTTACGCTGCCTACCCCGCCCACCACCAGCTCTCGCACGCGCACCTGCTGAAGAAGCGCTCGCTGGCGCTGGCGCACGTGGCGTACAGCGCGCCCGCTGCCGTGTCGCACCAGTCGCGCGTGGACGTGGTGTCCAGCCCCGCCGTGGTGGCGCACGCCGTGCACGCCACGCCCGTCGTCGCGCACGTCGCACACATTGCGCCCGCCGCCGTGTCACACCAATCCCGCGTGGACGTGCGCAGCAGCCCCGTGCTCACTCACAGCGTGTACGCTGCTGCCCCCCTCCAGCATCACGCGCCCCTCGCCTACTCCGCGCACGCCAGCCCCCTGGCCTACTCCGCGCATGCTAGCCCCCT